>JAGFMF010011464.1:2850587-2974103 GCA_019455555.1 Galemys pyrenaicus
CCCCTGGCCGGCAGCAGGGATCGAACTTGTGCTGCAGTGGCTGCGATTTGCTTCGTAGTGCGTTGCTTAACCCACTGCGCCACCAGGGGAGGCCCTATTCTTAGTTCTAAAGACACATCAGCATTCTGTATTTGTTTACTTCTTTTTGGAATGGCCAGCTCCCTAGGTATGTATATTTTAAGAGACTAGGGAACATACCTGGTTTTGTTGAAGGTCCATCAACTTTTAGCATAATACCAGGAAAATGGTAGGACTTCAATGAAGATTTCGGACTAGATGAATAAGTGGATCAACACAAGAATTCATGTCCTGCTTTATAAGCTCACATCCCTGTTTCTTTTTCATTAACATGCACTTATTAATGAAACTACATGGGTGGTGGTGGGGGAGACTTCTTTGATGGGTTTCAGAGAATTAAATGATGAATATCTTGTAGGACTTAGTGTAAAAGATTAAAATCAGTTGTTTGTAATAAATATAACTGTAAGAGATGATTAAAACTAGAGATGGCCAATGTGTTAGGATTTGGGAGGGAAGGAAGATCATACATGTTAGAAGGTTTAAAAGAATTATGAAGATGGCATTTAAGATGGTTTTGTGATGGACATTATTAGTTGTTTAATGTTTAGTCCTCTCTACCACATTCCCTTCTCCTTAGAGAAACTTCTCTAAAGTTTTATTGTATGATTCTTGTGGGAACTTCATTCCTACAGTCCCTGCATTCACACTGACCATATGTTCTGTGCCCGCCCATTCATAGTGTCCTGCTCACCTGCTCAGACTCAGATTTTCAGTGCCCTTCCTTGGGAATGTTTCAATATGTAGCACTGAAAAATCAGAAACCCTACATTCAGAGTTAATGTGTTGAAAGGAGGTCAAGTTAGAGCCCTTACAATCTTAGACCCCACTGGCCAGGAAGTGCTTTCTTATAACAAGAGGTAATTAAACTGTTGCCATAAAAGCCTGGCAGAGAGGCTGGTGACCAGCAGATCAAGAGAATGAGAAAGAGAAGATAAGAGGTGGGTCATGAGGATATTGTCAGAGCTGGTGGAGCCAGTGAGCTACTTCAAAGCTGTCCTTCCAGTTATGTAACCTAGGAACTGTGTAACCTAGTAACCCATTTCCTTTGTTGTTTGTTTGCCTTCTTGGAGGCTGGTTGCAGTACTTACAATTGAGTTAGTAATAAGGTTGTTAAGAGACTTATCAAATGGCTAATTAGGTCTTTAGAGAGAATAAAAGAAGAAAATGCACTGAAGTAAGAAAGCACTAAAGAATAAAAGTCATGGATGTGTTCTGAAAATAGATCCAAGATCAGGATCAGAGTATTCAAGTAGTTCTCCTTCTCTAATCATCTCATTGTGATTATTAACTTCTAGATCTGTGTCTCCCATCGGCCCATCACTTGCTCTTAGAACAATGCCTTAAGCATGTAAGGAACCTAATATATGGTTGTTAAAGGAATAGATTCTGGAAATAAATAAATAATTAAATGAAGATGGTTTAGAAGGCTACAGGTTCTGATTTCTGAGAGCTGTACAGAATGACAAAAAACAAATATGTAAAGTCTTTAGAATTTGGTGGAGATATATATATATATATTTCTGTCTTCATTCACTAGTTTTATGAACTTAGACGGTTTCATATGCCTCTTCTATAAAGTGAACACTATAAAACCTAAACTCAGAGTTGAGTGTAGTGTGGGGTGGGCTATGAGATATCTATATAAAATGCTTCTAGAAATTTCTAGTTCATAAAAAGTACTCAGGACAAGTTAAAGTTCTGAAATTTTTGAGGAGTGATTTTCTGATCCATCTTGCAAGATAGAAATCCTTTTAATTTGATCTTAGATAGTCTGCTTAAATATCCTCAATACTAAAGAGACTTCTGCTTCCTCTCCATGTATGGACAGTATGAGCTTCCTTGTCCTATCTTTCTCTGTGACTTTTGAACCTTTAACTTTTGTCTGTTATTGCTACCTTAGCTGTGGAGCCTAACAGTCATTAAGACTGGTACAGAGTTTTAGCCTGGGAAATAAGAAGGTCGGAAAATCAACCCTTTTCCTTGGATGCTGTTGAATAGATGAAAGAATACACATGTTTGAGACTATTAATGGTTAATTTTTCCTAAATTCAAAATATTTACAAATCTATTATGTAGTTTGGACATAGAGTATAGGTTTTGGAAATCAGCTTATGACATAAATCAGCAGACCTCTCCTGCCTCACCCGCTGCTCCCCTCAGCAGTGTATATCAGTCAATCTGCCTGTTTTGTTTTCCACTTAGTCTCTGGTGAATCCTCTCATCCCCTACCTCTCTGGCATATACCCCAGTTCTTGTATGCACAAATAAATCTTTAAACAACAACAACAACAACAAAAAAAACAATTTGCACCCTGGAGCCACTTCTTCCTTTTACTCATTTTCTTCCTTTTGTTTTCCATTGAATGGTTCATCTCTCTATTTTATGCAGATCCTTTAGTATACTTATTGTTAACAGCTTTTCCTTTTGCTAGAATTGTGCTTTCTCATAACAGACTGATGAGTATCTGTTGAGTAATGCATATGTACTGTACACATGAAAAAAGAAGAAAGAGATGATCAGCACTTTATGTTAGGAGTTATGTCTCTCCTGTGGTAAGGAATAGTCTCTGTTCATGTAGAGAGGCCACAGAACCATGGAAACAGAGAGCAGTATGAGACACCTCAGAGAATGTGCTCAGAAGTCTTGAGTGACAGGGAAGACAGACTCAGACTGGATAAGCAGGAGAGAAATGGTCAGCAGGAAGAAATGCCTAAATGTCCTCACAGAAGTGTTGACAGATGCCTCCACTCCCAAATCCAATCACCCACAAGACCACAAAACACAAGAATCAGCGTCTTTAGCCCATTTGCTCTCACTGAACAGAAACATTTAAACCAGGTCTTTGGGTTGGTGCTCTGAGAGGTCTCCCAGGAAAATGACTAGATGATATTTTTGTTGGACACAGTAAGAATTTCAACTAGGCAATCTGGTTCACTTTCCTGTCTAAGATTCTTCAGTATTATCTACTATCCCACATCTCATGTGCTGCTTAGATTCTGCTCATGAGAGTTTAATCTGGAAGTTACTGACAACTAGACTTTATGCTTCTCTTTTACTCACTTAGGTCCTTACTCTAGCTGTTAGGATAGAGAAGCTGCTTCAAGGATATAGAGGAGCTTGCCAGTTAATATAGTCACTTTATAAAGACATGCTTTTTTAATTATCTGTTTCGCAATATGCCATAGAGTACTCATTCTGAAGATCACCTAATCAGTGTCCTCTTTGAAGGACACAGTGGGAAAATACCCAATGACCATTTCACAAAAGAAACAGGACTCTATCCTTCACCCTGTTTTGTGTGAGGAAGTCAGATGGCAAGAGGTGGGGGGTCCCCTAACTATTCATCCAACTGCCTTCCCATTCTGACATCAGCCAATCTCTAAGGGATAGCAAGGTTAATGTCTCCCAGCTACGCTGAGTTTTTGCTGCTATGTTCCTATGCTTCCTTTAAACTTAAAGGAAGAAATAACAGCCCTTTAAAACTTCTGCACCTTGTGTTCTGTACTCAGTACAACTTAAAGGCCAACAGCAGTCATCAAATTAATTGACCTGTGGCTGGCCAAAAACTATTTTAGCAAAATCTCTGTCATCTTTTTCAGTTTACTCTCAGCCAAATTCCAAGCCTCAAACCATCTACTGGAATAAGGGAAAAAAAAAAAAAATAGCTGGGTACCTTACAAAGAACATAAATGCAGTAGGTGAATATATCACTTACCATTCCTCATGCCTAATTATCCAGAAATCTATAGCAGTGTCATGCGTATTTGCTTCAGAAGCTATTTGCTCTTTCAGAGTTTCCAATTCAAAAGCTGACTGTGCATTAACGCTCCCTTGTTTCCTACAGCTTCCTTTCTCAGGTTGTTTTCCCTCTTTTTAAATTTCACTCTTCTTTCATGTATTATGCTTTTCACCACTTGGTCTTCTCCCCCCCCCCCCCCCCCCCCNTTCTTTCATGTATTATGCTTTTCACCACTTGGTCTTCTCCCTCCCCCCCCCCCCCCAAAATGTGTGTGTGTGTGTATGTATCTTGCAGTAGCTGAGCAGTTTAAGAGCAGAAGAATTTCAAATGTGCTTTTAGAGATAGGAGCAGTTTTCCTGGGCAAAAAGGAAGAAATACAGCCTTAATGAAGCAGAGAGATAGTGTCAGTATAAGATGCTTCAATTTATAAGTTTCCTCTAAAATCTGTCCCAGAAATTATTTTCATAAATGCCACATAACACAATATTGTCATAACAAAGCAAAACAGAGAAAATTTCTAAGTTACAAAGTGGTTGGAATGCTTCTCAGTTGGAGTTTCACTTTATTCCTACAAAATGTTAATATAGATTTTCAACAGAGGAAAGGGGGCTGATGTTAACCCATTTATCACAATTCCCTTTAATGGATTAGAAACAGTTTAACAGATACTAAAAGAAACCGATATTTTGATGAAATGCCAAGTGTAAGATTGTTGAGGAGAGGACATGAAAGGATCCATGAGAAATTACAAAGATCTTCATAAAAAAGTGAACAGAGGAGTTTAGAAATACGATGGATTCTTTGACCCCAGCACATAGCTGACATAATGGACATTTGTATGAATGGATAGATGAAAGGAAAGAAAGGAGAGAGGGAAGTTCGAAGAGAGGGAAGAAAGGAAGAGATCAAGGAAGGGAGGAAAGAAGGAGGGAGGACACGGGTAAGGAATGATCTTGTAAAGTAAAGCAAGTGTGCTGCTTTTAGGAGAAAAAATTCAAGAGCAGTTTGTCAGTGAGAGAATCCTAAAACTTCAGCCCTCTGTAATGCTGTCCAGTTCTTTTATTTTAACCTGCTCCAAAGACCTCAGCCTCTGACCCACCAATTATAAAACTGGGTCCCCAAGCTGGATACTAATGGTCGACGACGATAGTCATGGTGTAAAAGAAGCAATCAGGAATAAGATCTGTACAGATATTTATTTCCTGCTGGAGGACTACATGGGCTACAGTCAGGAAGTAATGTTCTGGAAAACCATTGACTTTGGAGTCATTATGTTTGAATCCAAATCTGTCTGAGACCACTTTCACTTTCTTGGCCTCACATTTCCTTGGGATGGCTCTGAAAACCACTTTCCAGATATCCCCCCTATTACTCAGTATTCTCCAAGTAATGCACCAGTTTAGTCTGGTAAACATAAGCTTCCTCAGGGAGCACTCACGTCGGAGTCCTCTCCTGCTCTCAGGTACAGTTGCTCTCAGTGGCATACTCTGACTTGAATTTGAGCACCAGGTGGGAGAGAAGATCATGACTCCCTCTGTGCCCATGACTGATTGGATCCAACCAACATATCCTGGCAGAGCCTCTGATCAGTGCAAAGCTGTACCAGGTTCTCCAACCTCACTTTCCTGGTGGCCACTGAAACTTGTTGCTGAAGCCTTAGGCAAACCACTAGTTCTTTCTTTCTGTTTATTTTTTTTTTCTTTTAAGGTATTTTTTGACTATAAAAAGATTTTGTGAAAGAAGAAAATAAGACAATGGTTCTAAAGTGCTTAATTCAGAGCCTAACACTTCATGTGTCCTTTATAAGTGGCAACTGAACTGCCTTTGTAGTTCCTCCCCTGCCTCTTTTGTAGTCAGTATTCAATAAATATGTGTTAATTCACTACTGTCAAGTATGGTGCCCGAGATTAAATCAGGTAGAAAAGCAAGATTTTTAAAAGTGTCCTTCTAATCTTAATTACTTTTTTATATAACTTACTCCCCACTAACCCCACAAACCTGAAGCAATATAGGAAAAGCAAAGTGTTAATTTAGGCAATTTTTGGTGACGTTGATTAATGCAGAAAGATATTACTCACTAATTACAGACAGAACCCCCTCATTTGAACTCAATAACAGTTTTAATTAAAATTCTTAGTCTCCCAAAGCATGGCTCCCTTAACCTGGTTTAATTATTTTGTGGGTCTTGCCTTTGACCTTGCATTAATTTGCATGGCGCTAAACATGTTTCTCTATTTGTCTGCCTATGTGCTATTATGAGAGAATTTCAGATTTTAACTAAAATCAACATTAACCAAAGATGCCAGCTGATTAATTGGGCTTAGAGATGTGTCACACATGCACTTAAAATGCAAATAAATGGTGGACTTTCATGGTGAATATTTAATAATAATGTGGAAGATTTCAGCTTGTTCATCTAAGTTTTATTAAATGTGACTTTGTTAACTATATAGCACTTAAATGGTGCCATACCAAAAGCCCATCTTCTTTTAAGGGCTTTGCAACCTGTGTTATTTCAAGATAGTGTACAAATTAAATATAAAGTGTATATCAAAATTTAAAATGAGCATGCCTCATTTTAAAATTTAAAGTCAATTGCAAACATAAGCATGTGCCCTGCAGATAAATAAATATATGTACAAGAAGGTTTCACACGGAATTATTTGTAATAAAGAAAAACTGAAGATGGCATGACTATCTAGCAGTAGTAGGCATCTCTGCAACAAGGCAAACACATAAGCACATTCAGAAATCTGTGTTCACGGTACGTTCTGCAGCTCTGCATATGGGGTGCAGATTTAGGAAGAGTCTATGCTGCACTAAAGCTGTAATCTATTTGCCCAAGGATGCAGGATTGAAGGAAAGGGAGGTGACAGCACAGAGGAGAGGCTCAGATGCCTTAGTGTAGTTTGCTCTTTGCTTTGCTTCTCTACAAGTAAACTCATTCCAATGACATTTTTCTCCCAGGCATGTTTTGTTGAGCATGATCAAAGAGCTGGATTCTTGCTTTTCCACTCACTTATGGTAACCCAGTTTCTGTCCATTTCCAGAAGCACTTATATTAATAATCTATGCTGTCTATTTAACATCTAGAGCCCTATTGGTTTTGCTGTGGACTCAGCATCAGCGAGGCATCACCCACTAAAGGAGAGAAAACAGAACTGGTGCCCAGATGTCATATTTAACATTTCTGCAGAAAAACTGTCTGTCCTAACATAATTTTTTTTTAAATTTAGAAAAAAGAAGTAAAGACTTCATAAACAAATGACAAAACAGCATTGGTGGCATAAACTCATTAAGCTTGGAGTCAATGCAGAAAGAAGAGAATATATGTAAAAAATATCAATGTTAAGCTTTGGACGGTACATTCATATTAAGTTGCATCGTCCCTCTTTAAGTTTTACCATATATTCTCACTATTCTTAAAATGACACACATGCCTTATTAATGGAATCCTGAATTAAAGTTAGCACACTTTATCATAACCAAGTTAGTCCTTTAAAAGTTCTCATGCAATAGTCAGAATATAACTACTTTCTATTAAAAAAGTAAAAAAAGATAATTCATCATTCACATAATTAAAATAATAGCTAACTAATTGTTTTAAAGATAACCTATCTGATACTGAGCAAAGATAAATATTATCCATCTCCCTTTTAATATCACTTGTTCTCCAACACATATCTATACACACCTATGCATACATCTAAGTACACTCCCAGTCAAACTATGTATGTAAGTATAAAATGTTTGATAAATTTGTGTTAAAATAAAAATCAAATAATTTAAATTTTTCATTTTTATGCATTTCAGACTTTTGCTTATTATAAGACAAAGTCCTGCCAAACAAGACTTATAAATTTCTACTATCAATCAGAGTACATTTTTATTATGGAAACATAATCAAAGGTCCTGCAATGAATATTTTCAAATATAATCTGCTCCCTGGGTAAGCATCACACCTTTTAGGGAAAAAGCAAATGAGAAATTAAGATTCTTCAAGAGACACAGCCTTGCCCAGTTCATGGCAAAAGTACCCCACTTACTCAAAGCCCATATTTTATGATTCTAAAATTTAGAGGTCATATGTGAAGATAGAAGACAAAATATTTCTACACACAGTGCTTTAAAGTTTGTAGCTAAACAATTGAGGAATAGTAAATTATGAATTAATGAATTCATAATATTTAAAGAGTATTTTTGTGCCATCTTTATCTTAATCTCCTTTGGATATATAGGTCAATATTTTTTCAGTGGAAGAATGATAACTACTAAGCTCTCAGAAAATTTTATTTAACAGACTGTTTTTCTATTTCTGTTTTTCGGTTACCTTATCAGTTCTCTTTTTTTTTTTTGTTTCTCAACATAGTGTATCTTCATTGTTTATAGATTTCTCTATTTTCCTATGATGTAATCTACCTTGTCTTTGAATTTTGAAATTATTTAGAGCAACCATCGATAACCCTCTTCTAAAGTTTCAGAGGTTTCGATTTTCTCTTAATCAAGTCTATCCTATCCTTTTTATTTTGAAGATAATCCTTTCAGTTGCTGATAATGGAAGCAAAATAGAGGTTGATTGGTTTTTGCCTTCTCTGGGTAACCATAACATAGTGTCAGTTCATCCAAAGCTTCGAAAAATTCAATCATTTGTTAAAAATACCCAGTCTTACTCTCAAGCGAGTGACTTAATCTCACACTGGAGTCTGGATTCTTAATTATCAATAAACTATAATGCATTCACAAACTTGTAACTTGGAGCCAGATTAGAATTAGGAAAATGGAGATTTTATAAGACACAATTAAAAGCTTATATCCCTAATGACATTTCTAAACTATAGTACTAAATGTCAGTGACTATTTCCAGATTCCTTTAGTAAGAATAATAAATGTTTTTATGCTAAAACTGTTGCCAGCTAACTATACTGTTACTTGCAGTCAAAAGCATTCCTCAATCATTATTTCTCATATTGGGCAGGTCTTAAGAATCACAGAACAATTGTTCAAAATACAGTCTCCTGGGTCTCTCAATTAGAAATTCTATTATAGTAGGTTTGGGATGCAAATCAGCATTTGTGTTTTTTAATAAGCTTTCCCAATATTCCTTGGATCAATGTTTCCCAAACTTCCATGATGAAATGCATTTGAAAAACAAAACATTGTCAACTATCTAGAAATGTGGGTCTATTCTTTCTTCACTTGATGCTTGTTGATGCAGTCCTAACGTAAATAAGTAAAAATATAAAGTTGAGAATTTTTCACAGGTGCTTCTCATTACTTTCCCTCCTCTGATGCCTGGGTCTCTGCCACTTTGAGGCACTCTTTCATACCACCACACATCACTTTTCCCAATTTTTCCCCCCTGTAGTATTTCCTTTGCTGGCTGGAATTCTCACTTTCCCTGGAATATTCACCTCTCATGTGTCACTTTCTCACTTTACACTCCCCCTTCAATCCTTCTGTTCCTCTTTATTCTATGATTGACTCTCCCTGAGAAGCCATTTGCAATCCCCTATTATGAAGAATTCCCTATAAAAATAAATTATATTGTGCTGTGTTTGGGAGATAAACTTGATGGGGTAAACAGCTGTACACAGCAGCTCTGTGCAAACAAGTTTAAAGCAAAATCCAACCAGCTGCTCAGCATGAACCCTCTGAGAGCTGAGATCAGCTGCTGTACTACCCAACAGTTGCCCTACAGAAAGCCAGGCTTGCTGGGAGAGAAATGAAAGAACAGTACCGCCAGGTGATCAAAGCAGGGGTAGCAAATGCAATGTGCACTGTCCAAAAATGGATAATAATCTGTCTTTACTCAGGTTGGCATATTTCATCAGGAGTAAACCAAAGTGATTTTAGGAACTGCTTTGCTTAAAGGAAGACATTGATATCATCAGTATTGCTGAGTATTTTGATGCTCATAGAGCCTGCTTTTTAGGATAAAATGCCAGAATTTGATGGTAGAAATGAAAATTGTCTCCCCTTGGGAGGTTATAGGAATAAGTTTCTGATAAAACATCGTTAAATTCAGCTTAGAGATTCCTGAGGTTTCACTTTTTTCCTGTAAAGAATTTTTTTTCTCTTTAAAAACAGATAAAGTTATTCTACATTTGATGAAAAAACATAACAAAGATTGATTTGGTTTTCTAGTCTAACCGCTTTTCAATGCTCCATCATATATTCAGGATCTGTAGGAAAGAGACCCCCTACCTCTAAAAGCAGTCCATCTGTCGGTAGACCTTTGACTAATTTCTTCATTCAGAACTGGAATTTTTATCTTCAATGCACCAGACTTCTTGTGGTCAAAGGTAGTAACTAAATTTTCTCGACTCTTTAAAGCAAACTAATCTTCATGACACATGATATTATACTCACTCTTCCTAAGATTCCCTAGTTCTTTAGTCAATATCCTAAGCCATGAGTTCAGTTTCTTCCAACATCCATCATTGGAACCAGTCCTAGTGTATTTCTCTTAAAAGTATGTGAAACTGGGCTTCCCTGGTGGCGCAGTGGGTTAAGCAATGCACTATGAAGCAAATCGCAGCCACTGCAGCACGAGTTCGATCCCTGCTGCCAGCCAGGGAGGGGACCCACATGGCACAGCAGACCTTTCCTGCTGTGCCCGCTGCTCCCCTCAGCAGTGTGTTTCAGTCCATCCGTCTGTTCTGCTCCCCACTCTGTCTCTGGTGAATCCTCCCACCACCACCCCCCCCACCTCTGGCCTGCACCCCAGCTCTTGTATGCACAAATAAACAAAACTCTTTAAAAAAGAAAAAAGTATGTGAAACATACAAATTGAAGTTGGATAAAGAATAAAATGGGATTATTATTAATTATTATATGGGTGATATTCCAAACCTTTTTGACTTATGATTTGGGAGCTGTTTTATTATTTTGTTGATTCACATTTAACATTTTGACCGTTCTTAATAATTTTACTCCCTAATGTTATTTATTATTCCACCATATCTCATACTAGTCCTAGATTTGTGTAGCTGGATACTGGTTCCCACTTTTAGGAATTGACATTATAATACCTATTAAATTTTATATGCTCAGATTTCCTTTGATTCCAATTCTGCCATCTAATATACCTAACTCTTCCCTCGTCATGCCATCAACAAATTGTAAACCACTGATTCCTATAGACTTCCCCATTTTGTTTCTAGCTGTCTATTAAACTAAGCTGTTCTCATGATGATGCATATAAAAATCACTTTATCCTATCATTACCCCACCATAGATACCCTTCACAACTCCCTGCTTCTTTATAAAGATATAATTTAACCACATCACTCTGGTGTTCTTTGGTTAAGGGGTCAGTTCACATAGGGAAGAGCACTGAGCCCATTGCATAAGATCTCCACATTGTTCTTTTCATATGTTCTGAGTCGAGGCTAAAGATAAACTCAGGAAAAATATATTTTTTAAACCACAAAATGATATATATCCCATAGAATTTCCCCCTTTGTCTAATTCTAGAAGGTTCAGAATAAACATTTGTGTTAATTGCCTGTAGCTTTTGTTTGCATGAATATTTTAATAGTACTTTCTTTTTATGTCACCCTTTATCATTTTGCTTTTTCTTTTATATTGGTTGTTTGTTAGATTTTAAACAATATAGATATACCAATAAAGTGAATTACTTGGCATATTGATATAGCTATTAAATGAAGGAGAATTAAGAACATAACTCATTTCTTTGTTTTTATGATCATTATGGTAGGTTTTTTTTTTCAGTTTTATTGAGAAATAATTGATATATGTCAATGTGTAAGTTTAAGGTATAAAACATGATGGTCTAAAAACAAAATAAAATAAAATGTGATGGTCTGATTTACATATACTGAGATATGGTTACTACTACCACATTAGGTTTAGCTAATATTCATCTTCTCATATAGATACAATAAAGACAAGAAAAAGAAAAGGAAAAAGAAATAATCTTGTAAATTCTCATTATTCACTCTCTTAACTTCCCTATATATCACACAGCAGTGTTAACTGTAGCTATCATGTATATAACACATCTAGTATATTTATCTCATAAATGAAAGTTTGTGCCTTTTGCTGATAGGTTAGTTTTAGTTGATTATCATTTTTCAGTTGTACATATTCAGCTAGTTACGGCTCACTATGTATTTAGCACAATATAATCCATTCTTTCAAATTAATAGTAAAGAAAATGTCCATCCATGTGACCTGTTTCCTTGTCTTAGAGTAACTCTTCAAATTTCTCCAAGCCAGTTTTCATAAGGGCTTCATTGAACTATATTGTCAAGATCACCAGTGACCTCCATATGATTAAATTTGATGGTTACTTTTCAGATCACATTCTACTTAATTTCTTTCACAATACACAGCATACCTTGTTAGGTAGTTTGCAATATACATTCCTTTTGTCTGAATTGTGTTTCTTCCCCATTTTAACTGTACTTAAAAACTCAGCTCAAAAAAGTAAATAAAAGTTGGAAACATCCTAAAAAAATAAAACAAAAAAACTCAGCTCATTAAAACTTAACTATCCCATTGGTTTTTTTTCTTCAAAGAAATGATCAATAACTGCTATTATTCCTGACCTAAATTATATATTTCATGATACCAGAAGCTTACCTGGACTATTTACTTCTATATTCTTAATACCCTAAATAACCCTGGCAGATACGGGTGCTGATTAAATATATGTTGAATGAGTTAATAAATCTGAGTTTTTAACTTTACCAAAAAACTTTAAGTGAAACTTAAATAATCATGTTTTATATATATATGTGTTATATATTCATATACATATTATATATTCATATATATGGCCTGCTTTTTATATACAAGGGAAAAAAACAGTTACAATGATGAATGTACAGAGTCAAATAAAACAGCTTAGTTAAAAATGCTGTTGGTACTTTCCCATCAGTATGTAGTTAGGTTAATATATTTGAATAACATTTTACAGCTTTCAAACTTCTTTACTGTATATCAAGTCATTTGAATCTAACATTAACATGGTAAAACAGCTGGAGTGATATTATGACCTTCATTTTTCAGATGGAAAACAAACAAAAATGATCATTGCAGCAGATAAATTATTTGCCAGTTTCCCGTTGTCTAGGCCTGCCTTTTGTATGTTTGCATATTAATGTCAGTAAAATTCAGAAATCTTCTTACATGTGATCATGGTGCTAAAGCAGCTATGTGACTTAGGTGAGTTAACACTAGTTGTTGGACTTCAATTACATTACTTTCAAAATTGAAATTAAAAGGCTATACTCAGCAACCTTTTGAACATTGTGATCTTACTTGTCATAAAAAAATATGAAATCTCTTAGACAAAAGAAAAATCATAGCATCATATAACATCAGCAGTAGATAAAACCTAGCATAAATATATGAAGTCATTTAAATTTTCATAAACAGAAACTGAAATCTACAATGAATAAATGAATTGTCTAGGGGGAGAGGATATAGGACTAAACCCTGGGCTGTGAATTCTTAGGAATGGGTTCGTCTCACCATATTGACAGCTCTTAATTCAAACAAACAGATGTCTTAAGTCACATTAACAGAATAGTCACAGTCCTCATACTTCAAGGATAGATATTACTTTTCTGTAATGTAGCAAAGAAAGGAGACTTAGAGGCATCAGATTTGATGGGTAGTCACGGAAATCGTAGCTTTTGGGTCAACTACACTGTTTCTTCAGAACAGAAGTATCTCACTCACAGTGAGGCTTGACCACTTACCCATTTGTCTGTACAAATGTGTGATGCAGTGATTCATCAACCAATAGAAAGAGAGTAGAAGAGGTGTGACTTGGTGAGGTCATCTGTTAACTGTAGGAATTCTCACATTTTTATATATCATCAAAGCTGCAGATAGTAGTTAGGGTGAAAATAAATAAAGGGATTTGGGAAATAATAATATTCTATCCTATGCCATGGAGTTGTTTCCTTTAGGACAGTTTTTTTTTTTTTTATTACAAGTACATGATAGATATCAGATGTTAAGCATTAGGAACCAAGATGTTGTGTAGTATATGTAACAAATTGCACGTGAAAAATTTATATTCAGTGATTTGCCTGGGATCAAGAACCCTTATAAATTACCATCTATAACTTTGTTCTGTTATAATATGAATGGACTTGGAGGATTAAAAAAAAAAAGTTTCTGAAAGCTAAGCTGTTTTTCAAAGGGAAAACAATTACAGAATTTTAAAAAACCTATTAGTGATGAATGCCTGGCAACAGGTCTTTTGTATAGGAGGCGCAGTTGTTCGCAACGGAATTTATTTGAACTCTGTCTAATTCAGACACCAGTCACCCAAATATACTAAAAGTTAAAATACATGTAAAACTAACAGTCATAAACTAAAGGTGGAATTAGAACAATGCAATATTTAAAGAAGGCAAGATATGTTCTCTTCAGAGGGAAAGAGAGGCATATACCAGATATCCAAAAATAGTTAGCATTGGCACTTTGGGAACAGTGTTAGAATTGATGGTCAAAAGCCTGAGGATGCTAAGAACGGGTGAAATCCCTAGTTAGGCAACCCAGGAGCACAAGTGACATGGGAAGACACTTTTGACCAAGAGACAAAAAAATGAATGATTTTATTAGAAAGGGAAGGATGTTGATGACAGGAGAGCTAATATTTTGTTATGTTGGAGGATTGGACCAATCCCACCACGTGGGCACTCCTGTCAGAACCTCAGCAATTTTCACACTTAGAAACTTCCTTTAAATCCATGGCAACCCAATAAAGAACAACAGTTGATGGAGCAGAGTAGAGTAACCCTGAAATAGCCTGTCTTTCCTTGCCTGTTCTATCTGCCACTTTGGAGGCTCAGAAAGGATGGAAGAAGTAAGAAGTGAGTGTTCGCATTTGCTGACTGGGAATGTTGATTTAGTTATTGAGCAGTCAGTTACAGACACACGCCTTGCCAGATATGCAAGTGAACTCTCCCAGAGTCAGCTTGGCAGTATTGTTTGCTCGGTCTAGATTACTTCATGAATTTTTGCTTGCATCTTATTTTGAAAAAAAAAAAATGCAGATTATGATGCAGTTTCAAATATTAAGAAAACCAACTTTTTCATAGAATTTTATAATCTGTCAACACACTTCCTACGAATGTCTCCAAGTGGAGTCCTAGGTGGTACCTAAGTCATGCTTAATATTGGGGAAGCTGGCAGTTTATTCCAGGATGAAGGGTGCCCCAAGGGAACCCTTATAGAGAAAGACAAGTACTTCTGTATGACTAGGGTTTTACTAGTGAACAGCGAGTTAGAGGTGCCCATGAGGAGAGAACAGTTTGGTCGTGTTTACATTTCAGCTGGAGAGAAGCAATAGTTCAGGGCCAGCATGAGGACAGTCATAATAACGGGACACATAAACCATGTGTTCTCTCTCTGGAAATGTTACTCAAGGGGTAATTGGTGGATATATACTAAAATTTCCCAAAAGAAAGTATGATTAAATATTAAGTCATCTAACAAATGAAGTACTATTTTTACTTCTCACAACTGTTATACTTCCTATCTAAAGCATTCATAGACATCCCTAATGCTGCTTATTATAGTAAAACTCACATTTTTCTTATAACTTAGATTGGTCACATATATAATTTTGTTTATGAGTCAAAGCCCTATCCAAACACACGCACACACACACACACACCACACTGAAATCCTTCAGGAAACAGTATGTCTTATTGTTTATTGGATAAATTAACTAATTTAATAGTTAACTGTGTATGACTATTATGTGCTAAGCATTATAAGTTGATCCTTAGTATATACTGTCGTGACCAGCCCTCATGGAGCTTAAAATTTAGTGGAGACAAAAGTCCTGCAAATAAGAAAAAGATGGATACATACTTCAAGAGAAAACTATGGGCTGTAAGGGAAGCACACAATGGAGACACTAAACTTAGTTCCAAGCACTCAAGCAAGATTTTCAGAGAGAGATGATATGAGGAGTTGAATTATGGGTAGAAGTTATTTACATGAAGATTGGGTGATTATTGGAGGAATGTGCCAGGAGGCAACATCATGTGTGATGGCTTAGCACAAAGGGAGCATATAGTCTATTATAGGTTCTTGAAGAACCTAGTCTGTCTTGTATTCTGTCTTGAGTATAGAGAACAAGTGACAAAAGGAAGAGGGAGGGATGAAATTGGAAGGGAAACCCTGAGGATGGAAGCTAGGTTTCCTCAGTGACGTTGGGATTCTACCCCTTAAAAACCAGGAGACCTTGAACCACTTAGTTAACAATTCTTGTATCTATTTTCTCAATGCCAAATGAATAAAAAAAAATTATTTTACCTTCACATGACTGTCAGGATTTTCTGTCAGGGCTTCTAACATTAAATGCACCAAGGCTTTTGTAGCAAAGTACAGCTCCTTGTAATTATGAGTACATTGAATTATACATGGTTTTTACCTCAATATCCTAGTGTATAAAATGTGGGTCAACCTGTATTTTTACTTTTGGCCAAAGAATGATAATTAAAATATTTACTTTAGATGGGAAAGACTGGGGGGGGGGGAATACAGCTTTTTCAAATATGTGAATTCCTGTCATATTAACTTATAATAAGATTTTACTGCCCTAGAGCATATAAGTGGGATATATAGATCAAATTTACTAGTAAGTACATTTCAGCTCAGCTGAACTTTTGAATAATTTGAATGTTTTCAAGTGCAATAGACTACATCAAAGATAATGAATTTCCCATTGTATTGAATATTCCAATAGAGAATAGATGACTATCTGGCAAATATGTAGTAGGGAAATAGAAATTTGAGGCAGATATTTCTTATGGTGAATCATAGTTAATTCCTTGACTAGGTGCCTTTTTTTATATTTATTAAGGTTTATTTATTTATGCATACAGGAACTGGGGTACAAGCCAGAGGTGTGGAGAATGAGAGAATTCACCAAAGACAGAGTGGGGAGCACAACAGGCAGATTGACTGAAATCTACTGCTGAGGGGAGCAGCGAGAGACAGGAGAGGTCTGCTGTGCCATGTGTGTCAGCTCCCTGGCCTGGGATCAAGTTCAGGCTGGTGGTAGCTTGATAGTGCTGAGACTTTAACGCCTAGTCAGGGAGGCCCTGACAAGGTAATTCTTAAGAGAATTTTTTAACTAAAATCCCAAGTGAGTAGTCAAATGGTTATATAAGTGCCTCAATTCCCATGTCCATTACCCAAAGACACATTTAGATCACAGGTCAAAGAAAAAAGGCACTTCAAAAGTTCAGTCGTATTCAGTCTTGAGAAACATAATGGATAGATTATCACATAATGGGTCATGGTCAAAGAGAAATTAGGAGATTAGAGAAATCATACATAAATAGGAAAAGATGGACTTCGGAGGTGAAAATGGGATGATGCTGTCATGAGATAGAATTCCAAGCAGCTCCATGAGATTCTGGAGAGAAGCTGTAGGTCCTGATATCTTGGATCTTTATCATATCTAATACACCTGTCAACTCCTGGCTAGCATCGAGAGAGCTTACTTTAGAAATGAGACCAAAATAAATTGTAAGCTTATGAGGCTAAGATCATAATACTCATAAAATATTCTTTCTCCAATTTCTATTCCTTCCTTTTAAGACTGAAAAAATAAATAATGCTGAGAAGGATGGAGAGGGAAAAAGAGGATGGGAAAGAAAGAAAGGGAAAGGCACATGGCAGATGGATTGGGAAGGGGGAGGCTGCTTACAGGGAATATCTGATTTATAGGAAGGCCTACAAAGCTAAGTAGAAGAATCTCTGAATAAATCTGTCCCTCGGGTTGACCTAAGAACTCCTCCTATCCTTTTTTGGTCTAGTTTTGCCATGGGTTGTTAATAGACTGGAACCCTGTCATCTATGCTAGTGAGCATGTCTATCCTGCCCTGTTTTGGTTCTCCTAAATTGACAGTAGTTGTTTATTTCTACAGATGATTCCCTCTTATGCAAAAAGTATATATGATGCAATAACAAAAAATTATTTAAGCGAAAGTACTTCATGATTTGGGGTGAGGGAAAGTGGTCAGCAAAGATCAAAGATATTTTCAAATACTATATAATTTCATATACAAAGATAGGTTCAAATACTCCTACACTTGATTTCTTTAGTTTATTTTTTTAATGTGGTTTAGCTACATTTCTTCTTGTATGTTTATTAGTGTAACGCCTATGTCCCAGGTGAAACACTTTTTCTAGTTTGAATTGGTTCATGAGAGTTTCTCTTTAAACAAAGCTTTTTCTAATTGATCAATCTCAACATTTCGAAATTTCAACTGAAATTTGTCAGCATCTTTGACAATGGAAAGCTATTTTGATGTTTAGAAAGCCTGTATATATTCAGATTAATTGCAACTTTTCCCGCAAGATTTTATTTATTTATGTACAAGAGCTGAGGTGTAGGCCATAGGTACAGAAGGTGAGAGAATTCGCCAGAGACAGAGAGGGGAGCAGAGCATGTTGATCGACTGAAACACACTGCTGAGGGGAGCATGGGGTGAGGCAGGAGAAGTCTGGCCTGGCACCGCACTCGTGCTTCAGCAGCAAGCTCAGAGAATGCTTGAAAACAACCATCACTTACAGTCAAACACAATTCGAGACTACCTTTACAAATGGAGATCCTGTGATTTGGGGCCATCAGTGATATAGAGGATTGACAATCTAGAAGAACAAAACCATTAGAGTTGCAGAAGGTAAAGTATCAAAATGTGACCACAGATTCTCTAAGTGCTGAAATAGTGGGGAAACTGCAGCACAGTAGCCTGCAATGATTTCTGCATTCAGCTATTTCACATTTAAATAAACCAGGATGACTGAACTTTGTTTTAATGATTTGAGTTACTGAAAAAGATTGGATCATTTGTGAAGGAAGCTGGATCATTTATGGAACTAACCTGACCCACTTCCAGAACCATCCAACACCCCTAGTCCTGGCATTTGTATATACATATATGTGTATATCTATGTGTGTATCTAAGTATCTATCATCTATATCTATAACTATATCTTTTTTGTTCAAGTTTTGAGTCATTGCCCCTGTTGCTACCTGATTCCTCTGAGTCTACTAAAGTACAGTATTTACTGTCCAATCCCCCCGCCCATGGTGAACATTGCAGAACGACTTCTCTTAATGTTACAGAAAGCCTAAAAAAGTGTGCAAATTAGGAGTGATGGAGGAGGTGTAAGCAGAAAAGCACAGCAGTGTTACCACTGTTATCAGTCACTTTGTCGTGTTTGAAAGCTATCTGTCTTAGTTTTAAAATAAAAATCCCATCTATGTTCAATAATTTAAAACTCAGAGTTACTTAAAATTGATCTTTGAATGTGTTTTAAAAAGCTGTGTGGGAAACTCTCTGGTGTCACAAGGGGTTAAGCACCACACTATGAAGCATCCACAGCCACTGCACCATGAGTTTGATCCCCGCCCAGGGAGGGGACCCACATGGTGCAGCAGACTGCTCCTGCCTCACCTGCTGCTCCCCTCAGCAGTACATTTCAGTCAGTCTGCCTGTTCTTTTCACCTCCCGCACTTCTGGTCTTATGAAGTATCTGCAGCCACTGCAGCACGAGTTCAATGCCCCACCAGAGAGCTGACCCACATGGCACAGCAGACCTCTCCTGCCTCACCTGCTGCTCCCCTCAGCAGTGCATTTCAATCAGTCTTCCTTTTCTGTTCCCTGCTCTGTCTATAGTGAATCCTCTCACACACACCCCATACCTCTGTTCTGTACCACAGTTCTTATATGCATAAATAAATAAATATTTAAAAACATAATACAAAAATAAAAGCTGTGTGGAAGTAATATTTTACCTCTCCCCAGAACTGGAGAGTGAACACACTGCAATAAGAGGTCCTCTAGTGTGATGTTTAGGGTAAGATCTATCACACACACTTGTTTTTTTTTTAAACCAATCCTGACAGGTGACTCAGTAATTCCTCTTGAGTTAGGATTAAAGTTTTCTGAGTGGTCATCAATGTGTCCCACATATATAGTTTCTTGTAACATTATAAAATCCCTGAAAAGAGGGGAAAAAAAGGAAATTAGAATAGAGGATTGCAGAACATTATAGTTCTACGGAAGGATAAAAATTTGAGAGGAAGACAAACTTTGGGGTATAATGTGAAAGTTATTTCCTAGTTCCATGAAAAATCGAAGGGTCAGTGAATAGATGGGTTATGGGGAGAAACATGAGCGTATATGCAGTCAAGAAAAAGGAATCTTTTATATTTATATTAGTCATTTAATTGATCTTAGCACCATTGATGGATTATTAGGAATGATTGATTGTGCTTGTTTTGTATCCCTTTGGTTAAGCATTAATTTGATGTTTCCAGTGTCTTGGATTTCAAGACTTCATGGGTTACCAAAGACTGTTCAAAATGAGAAAAACACAGTACAAAACACAGTACTTTCATTGCAGGTAAATTCATTTCGCTTTCCTGTAATGTTCTCTACCTTAAGTATTTCATAGCATCATATTTATAAATTGACTATTTTTAAACTGTGTTTCAATTTATTCCTCAAAGGTAATGTGATCTTAGAATTATTTAGATTTTCCTTTACATTTCTTCTCCAATTTAGATGACTGCTAATTAGGTCTTTTTCTCTTCAGTGCTCCAGAACCTAGTTGCTTAAATTGTATATGGAAATATACATGAATACATGAGAGCTAAGGGTTTCTGTTAAATATTCATAGATTTTTATATTAGAAATCCAGTTTTGATATTTGGTTAAGTACTTCATTTAGAAAACTTATTTTTGTAACAGTTGATTAAGATTTTTTTTTCATTTCTTTTCTTTTTGGTTATAGGTGACTTGAAGTTCAAACAAGCATAATACTATCCAAATGCCAAGTAGATGGAAAGAAAGGGGAGCAAAGCCTTTATTTGGTAGCCTTACATAAAAAATATGTACCCTCATTCTACTCTGCTCAGTCTCATTACCAAAATTAACTGAGACAGTTCCAAGAGTGGTGTAAGTGGAAGAGCGTATCACAGGCACCACTTTGCCCAAAGCAACCTTTAGAATTAAGATGTTCTTTCCAATTTTTCTTTTCACTAATCAACTTGGCTTTTGGGAAGCAACCAGCTTCGCTCAAACTCCTCCCTATGACCCGTCCCTGTGTCTTCAAACTCCCACTGCCCTCAGAAGAGGAAACCACTCTCAGTCTTTCACAGATCACTCTAATTTCTCTTTTAGTTTCTGTTCAATAGAGTTGAAATGTAACTGGTCCACAGGTCCTCTACAGCCAAATTTTGTGTTCTCAAAGATCATAAAGATACCATTATATTCCCAGGTGAAGAATCTACAAGTTGTCACTACATCAGAACCTTTCACTTGCCCTGGGCTGGTCACTCACCACCACAAAAAAACAAACAAAAAGCTCTTTGATGCAGCAAATGGAAATAGAAAACCTAACCAACAGCACAGAGGGAGAGGGAGAAGGTCCACTTGTTACAGGGCATAAGGAGGGGCAGCCTGGTTTCCCTAAACCAAACGGCTCTAAATGGGTTTGGTCATTGCATACTCTAATGCATAAGACCCTCAATAGAAAACAAACTTAGTGTGCCATAAAGAGAAGACAAAGAGAAAGATTATAGTCGAAAGTTTCCAATTAAGCACCAGAGCTACCTATCCCTTTATAAGTAAATGTCCAGTGAAAAAGGGTTGGTCCAAAGCAGGTTCACTGAGGCCCAAAAGCTTGTCACAAGTCTAAGGTACAGGCTAGTGAGAACCCATAGGAAAGGGCAGAAGGGGCCAGCCAAGTTTGGAAGGAAAAAAGCAAAAGCAAAATTCAAGTCAAGATAGGGGACTTCCCTGATGGCAAAGGGGTGTTAAGCACCGCACAATGAAGTTATTGGCAGCCACTGCAGCACAAGTTTGATCCCCAGCCAGGAAGCTGACCCACTTGGCATGCAACAGACCTTTCCTGTCTTGCCTGCTGCTTCCCTCAGCAATGTATTTCAGTCAATCTACCTGTTCTGTTCTCCATTCTGTCTCTGGTGAATCCTCTCACTCCCCCCCCAGCCCCCCCCCCCACACAAACTTATCCCTCACCTCTGACCTAGCCTGCACTCCAGCTCTTGTATGCATAAATCAATTAAATAAATATTTTTTAAAAAGTCAAGGCTTCCATCGTCAGCCTCCCCATGGGTCTTTCACTCATGTCTCTGTGTAGTGTCTCCTTCCATGTCCCCAAGTCCCTTGTACAAGTTGAAGGCCAAGAAGCAGACACACTTTCTCACATGGCTTTATGCTTCCTGTGCCTCTTCCAGGTCTCTTCCTCTTTCTATTCCTCTTTGCTCTTCCACTTTACCCTCCCTTGGGTTGGGCAGGGACACTGGAACCTCCCTTTCTTTGGATATCACACTGTTACAGAATTGCTGACTATGGTGTTGGGTAGAGCTGCAGCTCCCGTAACTGTAGAATACGACAAGGCCTGCTGCATTGTAGTTGGAGTCTCAGGTCAAGGTCTTACCAAGTCCCGCCAGCATGCTGGTGGCAGTGTGCATCTGAGGACTGCCACTGCTGAGAATGAGACCCTCTCCCCCACCCTGGAGACAAAGTTTTGTCCCCCACTGGGCTAGCAGCACATCTGCCTTGCACAGCAGCAGCCACAGCAAGGAGACTGTACCCACATGCACTGCTCCTTTCAAAGTCTCCCAAAATCGTGACTCGGTTGGTTCACTTCCCAGAAATTCCTTCCTGAGGATGTCGGGGGCAGAGTACGCAGCGTGGCTCTAGGCTCAATGTCTTATCCAGCTTGGGCAGTGCTGGATTTCAGGGACAGGAAAAAAGCTTAGTCTGTTCCTGACGGGGAGGCCATGTTGATTGCCCAGAGGGCCACGGTGCACAGGGCTTAAGTGTGCCAGCAACTCCGACAATTACATTAATCTCACATAACTCTAACATTGTTGAAATCTCTACAGATAGAAATTTTGCACAAAATAAAAGCACATTTTGTTACCTGGCAGGGTGAGGGGCAACCCAAACCTGCCTGGTCTAAATGGGTTCTGCAAACCGCCACATCAAGGTAAGACATATTCTAGTGCCTAAGACCTTCAGTGGAAAGGAACTTTAATATAACTAGTGTGCAATAAAGAGAAGAAAAAGAATAGATAAAGTAGTTTCCAAATCAAGCACCCACTACCCACCTCCACATAGGTAAATGACCAGCCAAACAGGATTGGCCCAAAGCAGAGCCACTGAGGCCTGAAAACTTATCACAAAGGGAAGGGGAAAAAGGGAAACAGAGAAGTCTAGAAGTGTTAGGGGGAAAGGTAATCCTGAATGGATTACACAGATAGGTTTATGGACTCCAACCCCCACTCCAGACCACAAGTGTTCCAGAACCACAAATCCAATAATATGATTATTGGAGAGTGGATCACTAGGATCTGAGGGTGGAGTTAAGCAGCCAGGCTGGCTGTAAAACCAGAGAGGTGAGCCTTGGTCTCTCTCTTCCTTTGGAGCCATCTCACTCGACTCAGAGCCAGCTCGGAAGATCTGGTAAAATATTTACAGATTTGTATTCCTCTCTTCTCTTAGTGTTATTTCTACTTTATTCCCCTTCTTTTGTAAAATAAAAACCCTTTAATAACTTTTATTGTATGTGCCTGAAGTTAAAGCTTATTATAAAAGTCTTCTAAACGTGTGGGTAAGAACCCAGTCAAAAAAAACCATTTTATATTAAGGTTTCCCTGTAACAGAAGGAGAAGAGCAAAATCAAAAATAAAGGGAAAGGCTGTCCTCATCAACTTCTCCATGGGTCTCTCACCCACTGTTTAAAGTGTTTTCTTCCACGTTCCCAAGTTCCCGATCCTAACCCAAGACCAAGAAGCAAGTGCACCTACTTCACGTGCCTCTCTGCTATCTTTATTAGGAAATTGTAGGAGAGAAACAAATTAATTTCATTATTGTGTTCTCCCTTCTCTTAAAGGAGTCCTATAACAAAAGAAAGGTGAGCAAGAAAAAAAGACAAATTTATTAACATATATCTCTCACATTCACAAGGGAAACTACCCAGAGAAAATGAGTAACTCTCAGAGGTGGCTTAGAATTCAGGCTTAAATAAGTTCTTTGGCTAAAGGCAAAAGAGAGAAAAGTATAATGTAGGTAAGGAAAGGTACTATAAACAAAAGTAAGATTCCTTATACAGATCAAGTTTAATTCTTTCTTCCACTGATAAGAGTTTCTTGAAACAGTTATCCTTCTCTTCTGATACAATGGAGACACTTACAGATAGATATTTCTTATTTATTTATTTATGCATACAAGCATTGGGGTACAGGCCAGAGGTGTGGGGGCGGTGAGAGGATTCACCACAGAGGGGGGGGGGCAGAAGAGGCAGATCAATGGAAGTACACTGCTGAGGGGAGCAACGGGCACAGCAGGAGAGGTCTGCTGCGCCATGTGAATCCTCCCTCTGGCCAGCAGCAAAGATCAAACTCATGCTGCAGTGGCTGTGGTTTGCTTCATAGTGCATTGCTTAACCCACTGCGCCACCAGGGATGTTATGTTACAGAGCAACCCTAATATAAAATGGGTTCCCCTCACTGGGTCCTTAAGTCCCAGCTTCAGGTACACATGACAAAAGTTATTAACAGGTTTTATTTTACGAAAGAAGGGGAATAAAATAGTAATAGTACCAAGGGAAAGAGAGGGATACAAATCCGTAAATATCCTACCAGATCTTCTAAGCAATGGCGCGTTGAGAGCTGGCTCCGAGTCACGGGAGATGGCTCCAAAGGAAGAGAAAGCCCAAGGCTCACCTCTGGTTTCATAGCCAGCCTGGCTGCATAACTCCACCCTCAGGTCCCAGTGATCCACTCTTCGACAATCATCTTATCGGATTTGTGGTTCTGGAACACTGGTGGTCTGGAGTGGGGGTTGGAGTCCACACACCCATCTGTGTAACCCATTCAGGTTGACCTTTCCCCCTCACAATTTACTAAGTCCTCCACCTGTGAGCTCAGAAGACTTTTATAATAAATCCCAACTTTAGGCACACATAACAAAAGTTATTAACAGGTTTTATTTTACGAAAGAAGGGGAATAAAATACCAAGGGAAAGAGAGGGATACAAATCCGTAAATATCCTACCAAATTTTCTAAGCAATAGCGCATTAAAAACTAACGTCAACTTAAATAAAATAGCTCCAAAAAAAAAAAAAAAATAGCCAAAACTCACCGCTCTCATAACCAGCCTAATTGCTTAACGCCACCCTCAAATCCTGTAATCCACTTTTCAATAATCATTTTATCAAATGTGTAGTTCTAAAACACTAGTAATCTAAAATAAAAATTAAAATTTACACACTCATCTGTATAATCCATTCAAAACTACCTTTCCCCTTCACATTAGGAGAGGTCTGCTATGCCATGTGCCATGGGGGTCACCCACGGCCGGTGGCAGGGATCCGACTCGTGCTGTAGTGACTGCGGATAGTTTCCAACTATGCTGCTTAACTCACTGTGCTAACAGGGAGGCCCCTAAATTGTTGTTTTCTTTAAGCCTTTCCGATACCATTTTTTCAGGTTTCCAGGAATGGATCCCAGGCTGCAGTGGCAGCGCTGAGTCCCAGCCACTGGACCGCCACAGCAGGAAGGAACTTCACTGACACTCAGGCAGACAAGCAAAAAGGAGCAAGTTTGTTTAAAGAAATAGATATAAGGGAAAGTTTCTTAAGATAAAAAGGAATAGAAATAAAGTAGGACCCCCTGGTCAGTGGAACCAGGGCAGGGAGGGGCAAGGAAGCAAAGTGGAGTCATGCCTCGGGTATATAAACCTTCTTTCCCCAATTATTTTAAAGCCCTGTCAGACTCTTTGTGATTCCTTAGTTCTGTGTAGTCTAACTCACTCTGCCTTCCTGTCTCTGTGCCCAGAATTACATCTTGCTGAGCTCAGCCCCTTGTCTTACAGTCCTTCCTCTTTATTGTCCGAGTTCTGGAATGTCCTGTTGCCCCTAGTCTTGGGGTGTTTGATTAGTCCCTTTGGCATTTGTTACCCTAATCTCTGGAGCCTTCCTTACTCCTCTGAGGCTTTTCCTATTTATTCTTAAGGTAGACGCTATCTGCTTGCCCTGTGACTCAATTCCACCTAAAACTGATTTAGGGTCTGTTTTATTTATTTTTGCCACCATTGGCTTATTTGCCCAATTTTCTATCCAAGGAGCGTTTTGACCTATTTCCTAGAGTGGTATGGAAGAGTCATGTAGGCTGGAAATTGATATTGACAACCTGCCCAAATGATTACTGTAAATCCAAAACAGCAACTAATTTTCAATTTCTCAAACCTCCAAATATGATGTGGCTGAGCCTTATCACACAAAAAGAAAAACTTTGATTAGTTAGCAGCCCAATAGAGAACCCATGGGAGCTTAAAATATGAGTTAATTTGATGAATGTCCCACTTCTGTTAGTTAAACTCACTAGGTCTACTTAAAAAGGGCAAATTATACAAGACTGATTTTAATATATGAATGATGGACATAAGGGTATGTTGTTGGGGTGCAAAGGAAATTATCCTGTGCTGTCTCAGTGCTTCTGTTATAGGGTAATTTTAATTACCTTTCCCCCAACACTTCCAGGCTAGCCAGTAACAAAACAAGTAATGTTACAGGGTAACCCTGATATAAAATGGGTTGCCTGATTTGGGTCACTTATAATAAGGCACTTATAATAAGACTCAATTTCAGGTTCACACAACAAAGGTTAATAAAGGGCTTATTTATAAAAGAAGGGGAAATGAAGAGATGAGTAACTCAGGGAGAAAAGGGGGAGATAAATCTGTGAATGCGCCCTACCAGTTCCTCTGAGTTGGAACCCAATAGGATGCTGAGAGCTGGTGAAAAACCATGAGACACCCCCAAGTCCCACATGTCTGGTTTCATAGCACACCTGGCTGCTTAGCTTCGCTGTCAGGTCCCAGTGATCCACCCTTCAGTGATGGGATTTATAGTTCTTGTTGTCTTGGATATCCTTGATCTGGAGTGGGGGGTGGAACCCATAAACCTCTTTGTAGAGTTCATTCAGGACATGGTTTTCCCCTAACAGTAACATAGAGATTAGTGAGATGAACAGTCAAAAAGAAACTTAATAATAGTGTGCATACCTCTTAAATTCCTAAATACATGGGAGAGACCCAGAAACACTGATTCTGCTGCCCATGTAGCTCCAGCCATGTTAATAACAGCTGTGACTAAGGCTGGGTGCAAAGATGGGGAAGGTCAATTAGGGAAGTTACCATAACAGAAATGACTGTTAGGCAACTGTACATTCTGCCTTTCCATTGAATAGAGGTAGGAAATTATGCCTTTTTTGTTACAGTTAGGGAGACGCCCTTATAGGAAAGGTTCTTCCTTTCTACAAGTAAATGTCTTTCACAAAATTATAATCGCCACACAATTTTCAGAACCCTTTCCACGATATAAAACCCTTGTTGAAAACACATAATTTGTGGTTGCAGACTTTGCTTCACTATAAGATGAATATTTCCCTATTTCTACAGAGATTACACAAAACAGTGTAATTCATATGTGCTCTGTTGTGGGTTGAGATACCTTCACTATAGTGTAAATGTAACAGGGTGGTCCCCAGAAAAAGGGGAAGTTCCAGGGTCCTGGTTCCACTTTAAGTAGGATGGAGCTGAGCAGAGATAAGAAGATGCTGAAGAGAGGAGATAGGAGGACAGAAGGAAGGGAGGAAGAAGGAAGCAGGATGGAGAGCAGCAAGGAGACCTGGAGGAGACACTTGGAGCAGAGCCACATGTCAAGAAACTGCACTTGCTTTTTGGTCTTGGACTGGTTAGAACAGATGTGGGTGAGAGACCCAGTGGGAAGCTTCATAATGGCAGCTTTCATCTTGATTTTCATTTTGCTCTTTTCCTCCCAGATTTGTCTGACTCTCTCTGACCCTTTTCTATGTGTCTCCACTGAAAGGTCCTTCTGACTTGTGGCAGGCTTTTGGGACTTGCTTTGGACCAATCCTATTTGGCTGGACATTTACTCTTAAGAAGACTAGTAACTTTGGATGCTTGATTTACTAACTATATTCTTTGTCCTTTCTGTATTGTTCCCTAATTGTATTAAAATTCCTTTCCATTAAAGGCCTTATATGTTTGTCTTGATGCTGTGGATGGTAGAACCCATTTAGAGAGAGCAGGTTTGGGGGGTCTGGGGTGCCCCGCTCCCTGCCCTGTAACAGATACTTACTGGATATACTAGAAAAATGTCTCCAATTTTCCAAGGTAGAAATTATCTCAGAGATCACTTAAGAAGACCTCTTTATTTTATGCAGAAAGAAACTGAGGCCTTTACAAATAATGTTATGGCTAATTTGGGAGAATTGAGGTACCTAAAATCCACCTTACTTTTCAGAGTCCTTTCTTGTTAGGTAAGCAAATTATATGCACTTTCCTTCCTTTTTGAGTTTTGCAAGTGGGCACTCCTTAACTCTTTGTCAGCTCTATTAAGCTAGGCTAACTTCCTAGGGCTAAACATACAACCATTTTTCATTTCTTGGCAATCTGTTCTATTAAATTTGCATATTCAAATATGCAGCATTTATGTCTGATCTCTAAAAGAAAACTCACTAAATTCCTAGTAGGATTATTCTCTCTCTTTCTCTTTAGCTAGGGACAGATATTTGAATAACAACTGAGAGAGAAAGCAGAAGTTAGGCAGTGCTTTCATAAATGAAATTAGCAAGTTTCTACAATTTAAAGGTTCTATTTGTAATTCTAAAAACCTTTTCCTTTTCTCCTTGCTTAGCTTAGGGCATGAATAAAAGTATTGGGGAGGGGGAAATGTTTGCTTTTCTTCCTCTTAATGGGTAAGAGATAACTAAATGCTGAATTTACAAAATACTTTGCTGGTTCTGGATTTTAATGCGTAAGCAGAAGATGAATATCATGGCTTGGCTCTTAACAGAGTAATATCTGCAAAGTCACTTTGCTGTATATATGAAAAATCTACATTGTTTAACTTGACAATCTTCTCAAATGATATCCACAAGTATTTAGCATTAAAAAAGCTCAGTTTAGAATTAGAATTGCTAATGTTGAGTTTCCAATTCAAGGTTCTACAATCCAAAACAGACTTGAAAAGGGAAAAACAAAAAAGAACAAGCATAATTGAAGGGAAAGAGTAACATTGGTTCCCACTTGGTTAAGTGGCTTGAAGGCCACCTAAGGGGTCCTCAGTTTGACTTCCAATTGCCTTACATTCTATCATGCTCTGTGGCGGAACATCCTAAGGAAAATATTGATGTAATTGTTATCCAAGCTGAAAGAGAAAAAAAGGGCACTTTAAAATAAGCAAAAGTCCAACATGAATTTTAAGAGGGAAGAAACCAGCCGGGTTCTCAGACAAAATCACTGTTATCATCAACTCTGGCTTCTCATCTTCCTCTTTTTCATCCTGCACCCCATGTTAGAGATGATACCTCTGAACCTGTTCAGAGTCGTGTGTAAAAAATGCAAGGTTTGAAAATTTTTCTTTGTGCCCCACTTTTTCCTCCTTCTAGATTGATCTACTTTCTGTAGACTTACTTGTTTCCTAAAATTGACCTTGAGAAGAGGATCTAGCTTTAAGTTTATGTACTTTTTAAGGGTAATAATGTCACTTCAAGATGTTTAGTTTTTGTCAGGGACAAAAGAAATCACCCTGTTCCCCTCTGCATTCATGTCAGGCTTGACCAGTAATCCAAATAGCATCAGGTGGTTATTAAAGGAAAAACAATCAATTTATAGCATGCATGTGGAAAATTAACATGGTTATACTGAGTCATAAGGCTAGTGCAGAAATCCTGGTGTCAAAGTAGAATAGGAAAAGTCAAGGAGGAATAAGAAAGTCTCCAGAGATTAGCGGAACAAATTCCAAAGTGAATTAATGAAACACTCCAGGACTAGCTCAACAGAACTTTCCAGAACAAGGATGCTAAAGAAAAGTATGTTAAGTGTTGGGACACAGAGCCCTAGTTCTGGGCACAGAGACATTAAGGCAGGGTCAGTGAGACCACCAGGAACTAAACAATCACAAAGAGACTGAAGGAGGTTTGGAATAATGAAGGAAAGAAGGTGTATATTCCCTGAGGCACAACTCCACTTTGGCTCACTTTCTCCTCCCTGGCCTAGTTCCACTTTTTTCCCCCACTTTATTTCTGTTCCTTTTCTCCTTAAGAAACTTTTCTTTCTTTAAACAAATCTGGCTCTTTTCACTTGCTTGCCTGAGTGTCAGGGGCGTTCCTACGGCTTCATGAGACACCAACCTGTGGAGGTCTAGTGACTGGGACTCAGCGCTGCCTGGGATCCATTCCTGGCTGGGAGACTAGACCTGTGAACCTTGTAAATTACTGAGTTTCTGTGGGCACCCCAAAAGAACAAAGAGCGGACACAGGGCTGCAATAGTCATGTAGAGCTTTAGTTAAGCCAGCATGCTGGGGCCGACTATTCAACCGTGACACGCAGGTCTGGCTGAGACAATCGACCCAAATAGGAAGTAGGATTGAGTTTTTATAGCCAATTTAGCCAATAGGCTGAGAGATCAAAGCCTGTGCAATGAGCACAGCAAATAGCTTTAAAGAGAGACATGTTTCAAAAATTTAAACTTACAGGCTTCTGCCCCATACCTGGGTGCACATTCTATGATAACATTGTTTCATAGTCCTGCCCTTAACTGTCCAGGAGAGCCTAAGGTATGGGATCAGCTGACCTGCTAGATACTAAGGTAACATTCTTGTTTCATCCGCCCTGCCCTTAACTGCCCAAGAGAGCCTAAGGTATGGGACCAGCTGACCTACTAGATAAGGCCTGTAGGTCTTTTTTCAAGTTTCAGTCAGCTAAGTTTAGACATAAACTCTGACTCTAACGACCTGAAATTATGTTATCAGTAAATTCTAAAGAATAAAAGAGAAGACAAGAAATATTTATTCTGCATTTTGAAATTGATGCATCAGGATTGGGAGTGGGAAACTTCACATGACAGAAAAGGGTGACCTCGTCCTGGCACTGAATATTTTACAGTGGATCTCCATTAAGAAGGGGAGGTTCCAGGTTCCATGCCCCACCTAAGGAAGGTGGAGCTGAATGGCAAGGAAAAGGTGAAGAAGTGTGGAGAAAATCCAATATGATCTTTTTCTGGGACTGAACCAACTTTATAAACACAAATTAGTTTATTGAAAATCACTCAAGAAAGCTGTAGCTAATTGCAATGGAAACCAAACATATACATTGATGATTAATCAGTCTATGAAATAAATTATTCCTAAATTCAAATTCAATGGCAAATGATGGATAGCAGACTTATACGTCCAAGAAAAGACCACATAAAACCTATCTTTGTATCCCTTTATCTGTGTAAAAGGGGTTTAAAAAACTGATTAAAAAGCAAAAACAATTAGTCTCATAGAAGTAGAAAATGAATGCTTATCAAACATTTTATTCAACTCATAATGAGAATGTGAGGAAGCTGCTAAAAGTTCAAATGCATGTGTAGATATACGAATATATGAATATGCATACATATGAATATAATGTATGTATATATGTATGAATATATACACACATATGTACACTCATATGTAGATAAAGGTAATTAGGGATGCTCAAATAATGTCCTAATAAATGTAAGGCCTTTGACAATTTACGAAAACTCTCTGACAAAACTTGAATCAGGCTCCACTAATCCCTTCACCATTGGACATCAGTATTTATCATTATTCAGCATCTGGCCCCCAATTTTACCAGGAATCCTGATGTGATGTCCATGTATTCTTACTGTAACAGGGTGGTCTCCTGCCCTGTAACATTATCTCCAAAATAATATACAATAACAAATGCATATATAAAGAAAATTGTTTATGAAGTAAATAAGAATACATTTTGATTTTGGAAATAGCCTGTAAAATCTCATATTTTGTGAACATATTTACAATTTATTTTCTCTGACCTTCATGAACTTAAAGTTTGGATGAGCAGATATGACTCAGTTAAAGACACTGAAAGGTCAAATGAGTGATGTAGATAACAACTTTCATAAATAGTCAAGACTGACAGAGGAAAAGTTTTTGGAAGTAAAAATATCAAGAGAAGGTAAAATGAGAAGTGTAGTCTTTAACTTGTCCCTTAAAAAATAGATAGTATCTGTACTAGAAGAAAAAGATTTCTTCTAGTATTCTAGAGAGATTCCTGGCATAGCTGCATAAATGTCTTCATATAGTGCCCTCTATGAAGTAAGTGAATAAAGTTATATGTTTTTGTTGCTATTGTTTTTAATGAATAAAATTAGTATGAAAGTGCAGAATCTAGTGTAACCAGAGTTGAGTATGGTATATATATATCTCAGAGTTTATGCTACTCCTACAGAATGTGATCATGAATTTGATTCTTATTTCTGATTTCCACATAGTTTGGTGTTTATATGTGGTAAAGTCTTAAATACCTAACATGTTCTACAATTCATAAATTCTTCTTCCATTATTACCGCCTTAATAGAAATACATATATCTCTCTTATCTAGCACTCAAATATCATGATTTGAGTTTTAGTCATCTTTTAGCAGAGTATATTAAATTATATTACCATAGGAATCACTTTGATTCAGTAAGCCTACTCATTTCCATAGGTTTAAAAAATTTCCATAGGGTTAAAAAAAAACAACTAACTATTGATTTATTTGTGGTAACGTTGACTTACGTCACTGTATATGATCAGAGGAATAGATTTATACCTTCTCAGGTGTATATCACAACACACCCACTGAGAACACCCATGTCCCTTTATTGTATACTGTCAGACACCCTTCTCATGTTATTTCCACTACCAACCCCCAAATTCCCCCACCCCATCTAATGGCCTTAATTCTGCAGTCATTTCTAGAATTTGTTTTGGTTTAGTCCTGTCTACTCCTTTGTGTTGTTTCTCTATATTCATGTATCAGTGGAATGTGACACTTGTCTTTCTACCTCTGGTTCATTTCACTTTATATAATTCCCTCCAATTCCATCCAAGTTGTTGATGATGGCAGGAGTTTTATCTTTTTTAAAATTTTTATAGCTGAATGATGTTTCATCATGTGTATGTGCCATATCTTCTTGATCCAGTTGTCTGTCATTGGGCACTTTGGTTGTTTCCATAACTTGGATATTGCAAATAGTGCTGCATTGAACACAGAAGTGCATAAATCTTCACTTTTATTCACCTCCAAGCATATTTTAGTTTCTTCTTTGATTTCTTCATTAACCTAGTAATCATTCAGTGGTGCTGGTTCAGTTTCCACATATTAGAGGTATTCCCTGCTTTCTTCTTATGGTTAACTCCCAATCTGATCCCATTATGATAAAAAAAAATGCTTGCTTCATCAATTTATTGATACTTGTTTTATGACCCGACGTGTTATTTATCCTGGACAGTGTTCCATGTAAACTTGAGAAGAATATGTACTCAGCTTCTTGGGGGTGTAGCATCCTAATTATTGCCTAAGTGAAGAAAAATCGAGTAGAAACATAGGGAAATGATGCCATGAGTGACAGGTGAAATGGGTTAGCTGTGCTTAATGCCTAGTGTTTTTGAAGTGCTTAAAGAATTTATCTTTGTTCTTGTGCTAAATATTCAAAACCAGCCCTTTAGTCACTATATTCAGAACTATGCCTCCATGTCTGAGAAAAGAGCAGTAAGAATGGAAGATACTTTGGTATCTGTGATGGCCCTTTAAAGTTTCATCCTAGGCATAAAAATGGAAGGTCTCCTTATCTTGTTCAAAGTTTTGCACCTGTCCTAATACATTACTCATTTCAATACATCCTTATCACACACCCCTTCTTTACAACACTAGCACTACCACCTTGATCATCATTCACGTTATTGATTCAGCAGTGTCAGAAACCAAGGAATGAAAAATGCCCTAAGGCTTGATCTTTTGCTCCCATTAAAACCCAAAGAATAAAGTGAAAGGAGCCAAAATGCATTGTGGTTATGCTAATTGGTATCTCTCTGATGGTGGGAGAAGGAACTTATACAAAAAGAAAATAATCCACTGGGGCCTCCCTGGTGGTTCAGGGGTTAAAATCTCAGTGTCATCCAACTGTTGCCAGCCACAGTAGCACAAGTTCAATCCCCAGCCTTCTTGCTGACCCAGATGGCACAGCAGACCTCTCCCGTCTCACCCACTGCTCCTCTCAGCAGTGTGTTTCTGTAGATTTTTCTGTTCTGCTCCCCACTTTGTCTCTGGTGAATCCGCTCACCCTCTATACCCATGACCTACACCCCAGTTCTTGCATGTGTAAGTAAATACAAATAAATCTTAAAATAATCCATTGTTGAAGAAGGTCACTAAATTAAATGAGTGTTAAAGTCAGTACCTTAGAAGGTAAATGGCTCATTGTATGTTGTAGGTGTTAGGGTGACATTTTGTTCTCTTTCTCTCCACTCAGTGCTGTACTGATGAGTCTGACCTCTTCTAGAAAACCTCCCGTTTCCATTTCCCTTCTGCTCGATGTTAGGTACTTGTCTCTAAAACGCAACAGGCAGGACCTCCCCCTTAGCCCCCCAGTCATCAAAATACTTATTCCTTAATGCTTATTGGTCTTTTTTTTTTTTGCTTTATTTTTTTTATTATTATTTTTTTAAATTTACATATGCTTGCCATCAATTGTAATCCCCGTGTATTCCTCATCACCATCTCACCAGTGCACCATCACCTCAGTCCCTCGTGCTCCCATCTTCCCTCAACCCTGGTCTTAAAAAATAAACAGTAATCTTGTAGAAAGGATTAGCAGTATATTCATTATGCTATGCCTTAGTACAGTGTCTCAGACTAGGAGCTACTCAATAAAGTAAGGAAAATAATGTTTTTAGATAAAGGAGGACTTTCTTTAAATTGTAGCATCATAAAGATGAATAATGCATACTTAACAAGAAAATTAGGAGAGGTGGGAATTAGACTTTATTGTCAGGGAGAAATTATTACATATTAGTGAAAATAATTTAGGGTAGTGTTTAAGAGCTTGATTCTGAAATCACTTAGACTTGGGTTTATATTTTGGCTGATACTAGGTATGTGTAGTTCTTTCAAAATTTACTCAAATATCCAAGTCTCTATTTCATAATCTGGTAAATTGAGAATAATAATGATATAAACATCAGATTTTTCTGAGGACTAAATATAAAAAGGCTTTTAAAGCCTTTTTTGAGTTAGGGGCCTCCCTGGTGGCACAGTGGGTTAAGCAACACACTATGAAGCATGAGTTCGATCCCTGCCTCCAGCTAGGGAGGGGACCCACATGACACAGCAGACCTCTCCTGCCTTGCCTGCTGCTGTCCTCGGCAGTGTGATTTAGTCTGCCTGTTCTGTTCCCCATTCTGTCTGGTGACTCCTCTCACCTCCCGCAACTCTGGCCTGTACCCCAGCTCTTGTATGCATAAATAAATAAATCTTTAAAAAAAATAAAATGTTGAGTTAAGCATGCAGTGAAAAAGAAACAATAGCATCAATAAGTAAATAAAAAACTTGTCCTAGGTGACATAGTATGACATTGTCAAGACTGACTCCACATTTGGCAGATTGCATATCCCTATTCCTTATATTACACTCAGCAACTCACAACTCTAATAGGGCCTTTGAAGACAACTTTTATTACTATTTTTAAAGATTTATTTATGCATACAAGCACTGGGTTACAGGCCAGAGGTATGGGCGATGAGAGGATGAGATAGAGTGGGGGGCGAACAGGCTGAAATACACTCTGAGGGGAACAGTGGGCAAGACAGGAGAGGTCTGCTGCGCCATCTGGTTCCGTTCCCAGGCCGGAGGCAGGGATTGAACTCGTGCTGCAGTGGCTGCGGTTTACCTCAATGTGTGTTGCTTAACCCACTGCGCCACCAGGGAGGACCTTGAAGGCCACTTTTCAAATTACAACTGCTTCTCATCTCTAAAATAACCACTAAACCACAAAACTCCACTGGAAATGCAGACTTCTAGGGCACACACACCAAAGCTGGTACCCCAACTGCATGAGGACAACAGCATCCCCTTAACAGTGATTAGAAAACAAAGCATGAATAGCTTATATTTAAATTTCTGTCAGTTTCAAAGAGCGGAGTCAAATGATGAGAGACTTGGCAGGTGTCTAAGTCTAAACCAGAAGGACGAAGAGAAAGGAGCCAAAAGGCACTGTGATCACCAGTTGATTCTTTCAGTGCTAGGAGGGGCAGGTGATGGGTGCCAAGGACCATGAGATATTGTTCATTCCGTGCATGTGAAAAAATGAGAGCGTTCAGCTTCCAAACACCTGTGCTCTCCCAGCTTGATCTCAGAACTGGTGCTGGATGGAAATTCAATTGTGTTCTAGGTCTGAGGGGAAGGTGGACTCAAGTGAGCCAAGATCTCAGCCCCCACAGGCCTGAAACTGTGATGCCTCTCTTCACTTTCGAAAAGCCTTCTGAAATGTGGAGACATTTCCAAAAGGCACTTAGTCATCTTCAAAATTATTTAAAATATAAGAATCACTAGAAATCAGGAGGCAGAAAATTTGGAGAGTGAAATGACTCCTGGATTTCTATAAAGGGGACAGTGAACAAAAGCCGTCTGCTCTCAACGGTACCAAACCCAACATCGTGTGCTTCTTTGCCACAAGGTTAATAGTAGAACATGGGTCCTCTTTCATGTCCACAGAACGATGCCTCATTAATGTTTGTTTCAGGGACAAGCTCCATAGATATTTAGGCTAGCAAAGATGAATAAGCGTTCTGAGCAGCGTTCATGGGCCCGGCCCTGAGGGGTAGAGGAGGAGGAGGAGGAGGAGGAAGAGTCAATAAGCACAGAACTTGAGAAAAAGAAGAAAGAAAAGAATAAATACAATATTTACATTTTAGAATGAATACAAGTTGTAGAAAGAACAGAAGCTGAGGGAATTCTGATCTGTGCTCTAGGTGCTTGCCTGGCATTTGCGTTCCCCGAAATTGCACCTAATTTTTGTAGGAAACAGCGAATCTGTTTGGAAATATGAAGTCCGCCTTTCCCTTTACCCCCATAAGTGCTTTGGGATGGGTTTTTTCAAAGTCATCTCCTTATAAACAAATAGGACTATATGAAACAAAAAAGTTTCTCACAGTGAAAGAAACTCATTAACATAAAAGACACTACTAAATGGGGAAAAATTACACATCATACATCTGACAAGGGGCTAACATCAAAATCCACAAAGAGCTCCTACAACTAAACAGTAACAACAAAAGAATCCAGTCTAATAGATTAGCTACATGGAGGCTTCTTAAACAAGACATGTCTCCAGCATTGGTTGTGATGATTAAATGAGATAACATAGATAAAGGAGCTTGATAAACTATGTTATAAAGGCTTATTCATCTACTCTTCACTTTGGGGCTCCATATATTCAAGTTATCTTCTTACTTTAAAGACTGACTGCCCCCCTTACCTACCCCTCTTTTCCCCACATGTCAAGCTTCAGTTTAACCTGCACCTCATCCTTGGGGCTTTCCTGAGTAGCTGGGAACCCAGTGGTGTGTCTCAGCTGGACATGTGCATGACACCATGCTACCAACTATTGTATTGTTCCGTTAAATGTGTTTTTGATGTCTTGTGTCCTATATTTCCTAGAAAATCTGGCTGTTCTCTCCTTATTCTTACCTGGGCATGAAGCTCACTGGCTAAGTGGTCTGAGCAGAAGCCAAGGGATTCTCAACCTGAAAGGAAGTTCTCTTTGAGGTCAGAGAGAAGCTCAGTCATTGGGCGATCTTTCTATTGATGTTTTGTGCTCATGCTTTCCACTTCCTTCGTTGTTCAGCAAGCCAATCCATACTGATTTGACATGGAGACCATAAGGATTCAGGAAACTTTTATTTTATCACCTTTTTATCCTTGTTGTTTCTTTTTTTTTTAAACTTTCTACTGATGTTTTGATACTGGTGACAGTTCAGTCTAGTTTGCCAAATACTGTGATGTTGTTATGTTTTTTCAGGTAATAGTATTTCCCAACTTTCTTGTCATCAGTGGGAGAAGAGTGACTTACAGAGGGTAGCAGGACCAGACAGTAGTTGAGAGGAAATGGTCATTTTGATTTACGGAGTTGTATCCAAGTGGAAAAATAAAGTGGAACATAAAGATGTTCCTCAGAGATGCCAGTTAAAGGGTAAACATTCTTATGTTGTCTAGCAATCAGGTACCTGAACGTTGGTCCTTTCTCAAGCTATTGTCTGAAGGATTTATGGCAAATGACTTAGGCTTGGCAGCAGCTGAAGCGTTTTAGGATCCTGTAAGTTTTAGCTGACCCTAAGCATCACCCTGAATATGGTTAATATAGAGAATATCTTACTTGCATTGCTTTATTTCCATTACATAAATTCTGTTACTTTTTTAAAGACTGAAATGTTGGCAAGCACAGTTTGGAGGGTGAATCAAACAGACCCAAATGAGAAGTTGTGTCCCAAATTCCTGAGCTGGTGAGAAACCTGTTGTCCTTTGGGATTGTGTCATTACAGAAAAATGAAGCACCCAAGTAATACCCAAGTTACTGTCAACCTCTGAACTTAGATTGCACACTTAAGGTAGAATGACCAAAGTCCCCGTATGCCTGGGACAGTCCTGCTTTATACCTGTTGTCCTAAGTGTGGTGTAGGAAATATGAAGAGACACCCTGTTGTAGATGCCCATCTGAAGAATAAAAGCTGAGAGTGGAAATTTCTACATGCTGAGACAGCAGCTTCTTAAAATGTGTCCACACACCATCAGTCTAAACCGAAGCCCTAAGTTTGCTCATTTCTTTTGGTGGATGCTGGGGTTGGGGGTTGGGGCTGGGGCATGAAATTTTGCTTTAATGGTTAAGAGTAATTCCTGATGGTCAGAATGTGTAACAAACTTTAAAGATATGCATGGCATTTTCAAAGGGTTCTGTAAATGCAGAGGGATTGAGTGCACGCAAATGTGGCAAGGTATTACTATTAGTGGATCAGGGAATAGAAGTGTTCATTATATTGTTCTTGTATTTTTTTCTGAAGAGTTGGGATTCTTCAGAATATAAAGACAGCAGAGATGGGGAAGCAGCCTTAGGATTAGAATGGCCTACACTGTCTGTCAGTAGCCAACAGGGCTTCCTTTAGTGGTTCACAAATGAGACACTAGACCTTTGAATCATACACAGAGATATGTAAATGATAAATTACATGTATTTATTACAATGGCCCTAACCCCCTGCCTCATGTTGATCCCTTACAGTTCCAAGTGCAAAAGTTGGTGATAGGTATTCTGAAATGACAATAAAATTAGTTTCTGATAAGCAGTATTTTTGGCAATTTCAATACTATGTGTGTGACCAGCTCTGTTAACATAGCAACACCTATATTGTTTTTATTTATTTTCTCAAATCCCAAGTGTCCACTTCTCTAATTTATACAGTCATTTTTCTTACCAAGTTTTTACCATGTAAAGCTAACATAACCGCAGTATGGGAATGGGGGAGGAGGGGTGGTCTCCTAACTCCTTTTAATACTGAATCATAAGCTGTTATCCTTCTAATGAAAGGGGTAAGTGAATTAGTTTTATTCAACTCAAGGAACTTAAATTGGTTATTGAAAAGAGTTGCATGTGAGGGACTGAGGGGATGGGTTTGAATATAAATTGAAATTTACTAACACTATGAAAGGAATAACGTTGGCAGTCTTCCAAAATATTTGTTCATATCAAGTTTGATATTAATGGATATATAAATTTATGTACACTTTACAGTTAGCATTTTATGAAGTGTTTCTTGAAGTAATTATCAGTCCAGCACCATACCATAGATAATAATATTTAATAACAATAATAATGCTTTGTACTTGTGCCAAAGATCACAATGAGTTATCAAGTAATTCATTATCCTACAATATCCTGGCTGCACAGAAATATCTCTAAGACCTAATTTTGCAAGTGGAGAAACTGAGATCCAAATGTGTAATGAAGAATATCCTCAGAAATCATAAAATGCCAAGGACAAATAGTATCTGATGCCAGTTCTCATCTCTTGCAGCAAGTAAAAACTTTAGAGTAAGATAAATTAGAGGCAATTAATCATTATAGCAATTATTATAATACCATGTTCTGATACATGGGAATTATGTTGCTTTATGTGCCTTTTAACACACTTTTTGAGGTAAAGCTGGGTTTATAGAGGTGCAATGGCATTGTTTATAGTAACTTTGGGTCTTTATAATGAACTTCCCATGCTATTTGGAGAACCTCACCAAATTTAAAGTTTTTCCAGTTAATTGGAACAGACAATTGGTCAGAAATACCTAATAATTTGTACATGTCAAATACTGAATATCTATGTTATCACACTCTATTTCCCACTCTTCCACTCTTTTTCTTAGATATGAAGAAACTTTCCTCTTGTTTTTATGCTTTTTCATCTCTTGAGGCACTAATTTTTCCAAAATAATAGGCACTGATAATCATATGAATTAAATATTCACTTCTCCTCTGTGTACATGTGTTTATGGTTTACAACTATATAGTGATATAAAGGACATACAATAAACTGCACGTTTAAGTCTGCAATTTGATAACTTCTGACATATGCATACACCCGTGAAATCATCAACACAAGATAACAAGTGTATCTATCACCCCATGTTTCCTCATGGCATTTTGTAATCCCTCCTGCCTGATCCTCTTTAATCCCTGACTCCCAGGCAACAAGTCATCTGCTTTCTATTACTGTAGATTAGTTTCGACTTTTTTTTTTTTTCAGAATGTTATGTAAGTGGAATTATGTAGTAGATATTTTTGTTCTTTTACCTAGCACTACTATTTTCAGAAATCCTTAGATTTATCAAACTTTATTCCTCTTATTTCTGAGTAGCATTTCAGTGGATAAATATGCCATGTATTGGTTAACTATTCACCTATAGATAGATATTTGTATTCGATTATTTATTTCAAAATTTTTACAAATAAAGGCACAATATAATACATGTTTATAGAAAGACTTTAAGTGCATAGTAGACTAATGTGAAATGTGAGATCAGATGGATACATGTATACATACACACATACATATATGAACAATGAAATATTATGCCATAAAAAATCTGATTAACCATTTTCAACATGAATGAACGTTGAGCATTATCTTAAGATAAATAAGTCAGACAGAAAATAGACAAATGCCATATGATCTCACTTATGTGTGGAATTAAAAAAATATAGACATTCTATGTATTTCTTATAAATATATATTATATATGTTATATTCATACACACATCCATCCCTCCTAGAGTGGTTTGCATGTTCACATGAGAAGAATATGCATTCCACTGTTGTTAGGCCTTTCTACAGATAGCTAAGACTTGGTTCATACTGGTACTCAACTCTTCTTTATGTTTGTTAATATTTTTGTTTACTTTCTAGATTCATTGCATAAAGTAGATTATTTAAATTTCAAACTAATAATTTGTATTACATAATTTCTTTAAATTTTTGCTTCCTGTTGTTTGGGGCACTATGGCTAATATGTAAATGTTTATAATGGTTACATCTTCCTGATGCATTGAACCTTTTTAACATTATAAAATTTATATTTTTTCTCTAGCAATAGTTCTTGTATACAGCTCAATTTTGTGTAATACAAATATAGCCATATTAGCTCTCATAGAAGTGATGATTTGTTTTACCATTTTGACATCTTTTTGCTTTTCATTTATTTGTGTTTTTGAATGGAAGATATGGATTTATAGAGACCAACTATTTGCCTTTTTTTCATTCAAACTGAAAATCTTTGTCTTTTGTTTATTGTATTTAATTCATTCACATTTCATGTGGATGTTAAATTTATGGCTGCCATTTTGTTCTTTGCTTCCTATTATCTCATGTTTGTTTTACTAATGTTTCTTTTTTACTGTCATTTTGTGTTTAATATACATATTTAGCATAATTTTAAGTGCACATTTTCTAATATACCATTATAATTTATTTGTTGATTGTGTTGTTGTTTCAAAATATTTTCTTAGAGTTTGCTTTAAGGATTATAGTATTCATCTTGAGTGATTACACTGTAATTTAGAATAATATAAATAAGACTATACGTAAGTTCTGCCCAGACTCTCAGCTGACTTCTTTTAATATTTTTTCATTATCTTTGACATTCTGATATTTGAATAGGATATGTTTAAGTGGTGTAGTTTTACTTGTCATTTTTCCTGCTTGGTGTTCTTTGAACTTTCTGCATCTGTGGTTTCATGTCTGACATTAACTTTGTGAAATAGATTTCATAGCTTCAAATATTCTATTACTTTTCTTTATTTCATTTTCAGGTATTCATACTATATGTTAAGTACTATACAGTTGCCCCGGGGTTTTTGGATATTCTGTACTTATTTTCAGTCTTTGTTTTTTGTTTTTGTTTTTTCCTAGTTTTGAATTTTTTATTGTCATAGTCTCAAACTTAAAGATCCTTTTCTCAGTCATATCCAGTCTTATAATGAATCACTCAGAGGTATTCTTCATTTCTTTTTTTTTAAAAGATTTATTTATTTATGCACAAAAGAGCTGGGGTACAGGCCAGAGTCGGTGAGAGGATTCACCAGACAGAGTGGGGAGGAGAAAAGGCAGACTGACTGAAACACACTGCTGAGGGGAGCAGAAGGCACAACAGGAGAGGTCTGCTGCACCATGTGGGTTCCCTCCCCAGCCAGCAGCAGGGATCAAACTTGTGCTGCAGTGGCTGCAGTTTGCTTTATAGTGCGTTACTTAACCCACTGCACCACCAGGGAGGTCCTATTCTTCATTTCAATTTCAGTAATTTTACTCTTTTTAGTATTCCTTTTATATTATTTCTTAGAATTTCATCTCTCTACTTATGCATGTGGCATTATATGTCCTTAGTCTATTTTCATTAAAGTTCTTACATATTAATCATAATTTTTTCAAAGATTGATTTACTTATACATACAAGAGCTGGGGAACAGGCCAGATGTATGAGGGGTGAGAGGATTCACCAGAGACAGAGTGGGGAGCAGAACTGGTGGTAGAGAGAAGTACACTGTTGAGGGGAGTAGTGGGACAAGACAGGCAGGTCTGCTATGCCATATGGGTTAGCTCCCTGTCTGGGAATCAAACTCGTGCTGTAGTGGCTGCAGTTAGCTTAATAATGCTGAGACTTAACACCTTGCACCACCAGGGAGGTCCCCATATTAATCATAATTTTAAATGCATCCCTGGTATTATTTCAGTATCCCTGCCATATCTGATTTAGGCTATGATGCTTCATCAGTATCTTCAATTTCTATTTGCCTTTGAATATTCTTTGTAATTTTTATTGAAAGATGGTTACAATGTCTCAAGCAAAAGGAAGAGCAGTACAGAGGTCTTTAATTACCATAAAATATGGAAGGAGAGGAAATGCTCTACTGTTCTGAGATTGGACCTGACTCTTTTGATGAATTTGTGCCCTTCCATGTGAATTTAGGACTTTACCTTTAGCTATGATGGATTGACAAGAGGATGCTAGAGTTGGGTATTTTCCTTCCCTTACTTAGGTTAGAGACTAAAGAAACTCTCATATAAACATATAAAAATAATTTCTACTCTGGGGGAAAAAAAACAGTTTTGTTAAATACACCATATTTGGAACAATTTATTTAGTCTATTTAAAAACTGTTCATTTCTCCCTTCTCCTGTCCCACCACCTTTGTGACTAGAACTCTTAGGGTCAACTCTCTTAACAACTATCTAATATCCATAGCAGACTTATAAATAATTATGTGTTAAGGCTGTAGCATTTTATCTTTTTTATATCTATGTTTAAAGAGTTATGTATTTATGCATGCAAGAATTCGGGTTTAGGCCAGATGGAGGAGTGTGTGTGTGTGTTTGTGTGTGTGTGTGCATGTGACAGAGAGAGAGAGAGAGAGAGAGAGAGAGAGAGGTAGAGAACTCACTAGAGATAGAGTGGGGAACAGAACAGGCAGACTGGCAGACTGACTGAAACACACTGCTGAGGGGAGCAGAGGGCGAGACAGGAGAGGTCTGCTGAGCTATGTGGGTCACCTCCCTGGCTTGGGTTCTAACTCATGCATGTGGATGCTTCATAGTTCTGAGACTTAACCCTTTGCACCACCAGTGAGGCCCACATTTTATTTTAAATAGTTTAGTCAAAATGAATTCTGGCAAACTTTAATAACAGAATATTTAAAATTGCATTTCATTAGATGATTTTCTAACATACTAACTCTGAAAGTCTCTCCATCTTAGATCACTGTTTGAAAGTTTTCTGTGTAGTTTGATTTTCATTCTGGAATGGCTGTGGGACATATCCACTTAAAATCAAGCAGGTTGCCTTAATCCTCAAACTATTTCTACTTGGTTATTTGTTAATACACTGATATACACCATCACTCAGCATTAAAATCTCAGAATTATGATGTATTTATTATCATTCTCTGTGTCCCAACTAAGGATAATTTCTCTATCGCATGCCTCTTAGTTTTTAGCGATAGAAAGCATGATGGTGAGGGGGAGGTGTAGGAAGCTAGAAGGAGTAGAGAACTCAGTTTCCAGATACTGACACATTCCCAGCTACATACTCTTGAAAAAGAGAAAAGAAAAAAAAAAAAGATTATTTCAGGGTCTAGAACAATACCACCCAATATAAATGTATCGTGAGTCACAAATACAAGCTCCATGTATAATTTTTTAGTAGCTATTAAAAAATGAAATATTAAAATTAACATATATATTTTTTATTTAATCCAATATATCCAAAATGCCATATCAATATATAGTTAGTTTACAGCTATTGAAATATTTTAAATTATTTTCCTTATATTAAGGTTTTGAAACATAGTATTTTTATAGGTACAATCTATATCAGTTTTCATAAGTTACATTTCTAGGTCCAGTGGTCTGATTAATAGTTACCTTAGAGAACAGGCACAGGACCAGAATTAACTACTATCCCAAAATGTAGAAATTCCAAAGGTGGGGTGTATAAGAGCAGGACCTGCAAACAGAACATCAGAAAATGAGTCATTCTGGAGTTACTGTGAGAGCCATTGCCAGAAGTTACAGAATAAATCCATATTCATGCAACAGTTAAGAACTGAAAAGTAGTTATTGAACTAGTGTAAAATCTATCCTTCTTCCTCATAGAGACACTTCCTAATTCTTTCAGAATATTGCATTATGCTTATCACTCTGTATCACTCTGTATACCATAATCCCTTAACTACATATCTACACAGATGTGTGTATGTACATCTCATATATATTCATAGTATTTTAAAAGAAATAATAATATTAAATATCTTCCCTATTTCTACATAAAATTCTACCATAATAGTTTCATTGATAGCATTAAACAATATATCTTTTCTGGCATTAATTTAATCAATACTCTGTCAATAGGTGTTTATATTATTTTTAGGTTCTTATAACTAAATGAATTGGGGTCATATATTTTTGTACATTTTGTGACTATGTCATGCACAATATATCTTTAATATATGTGTAAGCTGTTTATTCAAAACCTTAAATTTTTGTTACTTACTGGCAAATTGCCTTCCAAACTCATTAGAACAGTTTATACCCTGCCCACATGGCCACCTGTATCCTTTTCCCTGAACTGTACTTGTATCAAGGGTTAACAGTAAAACTGTGAATTCACTAAAGTACCTACTTCTTCAGTCTCACTTTTAAAAACCCTCACTTCTCTGGACCAACCAGTCCAAAAATATGTCAAAATTTCTGCCCTATTCCAGCCAGGTCACCTTGTAAGACTACTTTCAAAATCACCCAGTCAAGCCCCGGTAATCATTTATGCCTAATCTTTCTATTTGAGATGCTACAAAGTTGGTATTTTCCCTTACTGCAGTAAGTCTAATAAACTAAGTTTTGTCTATTTTTTTCTGACCATCTATAAATGAACCTACATTGTGTACCATTTTCAACATAATCGTGTTTCAGGAACATATGATCCTAATAAGATTTTCTGTAGTAGATGGGAGTAGGAACCTCTAATAGCATCTTTAAAATTATTTAAAACTAATTTGAGTTGAAAGCTAATTTTATTTCTCTCTCTCTCTCTCTCTCTCTCTCTCTCTCTCTCCTTCTCTCTCTCTCTCTCTCTCTTTCTCTCCCTCTCACTGGAATAAGCTACTGGCTCCTTATTTTATTTTTTCTCCTTTAGTTTAAGAATAGAGGCAATTAAAAATACCTGTGGTGGAAAATTGAAATGGTGCTGAGCAATGGAGGCAATAAGCTTAATTACTGTGAGACGGGAGTAGATGGTAAATGATTCTTCTGTCAATTTGAAGACATCAGCACTCATATTTTTCACATGATATGGACTGTGACCTGATCTCACATTTATTCAATTAAGCCAAGGAGTAAAATTCTAAAATGTGTGTATTTTTTTCTTTTCACATCTGCCAAATCAGCAAGACTTTAATTTATTGTGTTAATTATGAGCATCACCCACCCAAATATGAAGGGTTGAATGAAAGGGGATGATCTAAAAATTCTGTGTAAAGATCGTAAAGATAAAGTCTTATATGGATCAAAACTAGAAAGCAATGGCACTAGTCCAATTCTGTCACTAACCCAGCAAGTCACTTGCATTTTTGAGACCTTGGTCAGTAGATTAATACCATAAGAACATAGGAGTCAAAGAGCCTTACTGTAAAAATGTAGGAATCGGCATCACTGAGATTTCCTTCACCTCATACTTTCTGTGATTCATGCCGACAGTCTGTGTCTCTCATTATAACCTTGGAGATTGATTTTTAGACATATTCATCTTCCAGAGAAAATGACCGGATCCTCTCCTGCCCTTTTTCCCTCACATTCTAGGGCCATAAAAAACTAGAAAACTGGCCAATACATGTTGATAATGAATCTTTGTCAATGGGGATTATGACATGTTCAGAAATAATTTGATCATTTAAGCCTCAGGAGTTCAGTAGCTTCAAGTTCAGTGGAATCTTAAGAGACTGTCTGATTTTTCTCTTTTTAAAAAAGATTTATTTATTTACACATACAATAACTGGGGTACAGGCCAGAGGTGTGTGTTGGGGGTGAGAAGATCCACCGGAGGCAGAGTGCAGAACAGAACAGGCAGATTAACCAAAACACACTGCTGAGGGGAGCAGTAGGTGGGCAAGACATTAGAGGTTTGCTGTGCTATGGGAGTCCCCTCCCTGGCCAGGGCCAGGGATCGAATTCGTGCTGCAGAGGATGCAGTTTGCTTCATAGTGTGTTGCTTAACCCATGTGCCACCATGGAGACCCTGTTTTCTTTGCTCTTTGTTAATGCTTTACAAATGAAGAAACTGAGGCCAAAAGGAGGTAGATTGGGGACAACTGTCTTCACTAACAGTAACATACAAAGAATTTTTTTTTATTTAATTATTTTGACGTCATTTGTATTCCCCAGGGAGAAAAATCACTTTAAGAACTAAATAATTGCCTACTGGTCTGCTTGTGAGTTTGAGCACAGCAACAAGGTAACAAGATTTCTGATTGGAGGTAACATTTTATGAAGAGTGGAGCTGTTTAGACAAATTGAAAGTAACTGATAATTCAACCTGTGGGAATGAAGTCATAGGCATTTTGAAAATCTGCTTGAGAGGGCTGTAAATGAAGAGCTAGTTTTTAGCTTGGATAAGAAGAGGAGATCAAATCACTTAGGTATCATATCCAAAGCTGTGTTCCTGTCTCGTTTCTCACTCTCAACTTGTGTTTTTAGCTGAGTGTAGAAGTCAGACATATGATTTCGGTGGTAACTTCCCATTCAAAAATAGAAGGTCTTGGATTCTGGATGACACAACTCATTTTTGACCTAAGAGCAATTTCTCTGCTCTAAATTGAACTCTGTCTTTGAGAATAAAGTTCTCAACAAGATTCTATTAACTTGTCATTTTGCCCAATTTGTGAGTGTTCAGTGGCACTTTAAACAAGAATTAGAGAAAATCAGAGAAGGTGCCACCCCAAAAAGTACTTCCTGTTCACAGTGCAAGCAAAGATATATGAAAATAGATACAAAATAGATACGGAAGACTGAAAACTAGGTAGAGACTGCAAATATTCAGGAGCATGTGTCAGGGTCCTGGTGCTCAGTTACAACTTGCCGAGCAGTGAAATGTGATTTCTGTCTATGACAGTCTACCTATCACCAGAGCTTGAGCCTTACTTTCAGGGATAGACATGGAAGAGGAAACCCTTCCTCTCTGGGCACTTAAATGCAATACTTGACTGCTTCGCACAAAGTGGAGAACCAGTTTTAACCAGTTCTCAATTATGTTTGTCCTCTTTTCATCTTTCATATATGTCTTCATTTCTGAGACAGGCAAATTGACTTAGTTCAATTACTCTAGATTTTTAAGAACTATCTGGGTGTTTGCAGGGTTATTTTGTTTTGCTTTGCTTTGGTTTCAGGTTTTTTTTTCCCCTTCCTTTCCATTTATTCTACACAGTCATTTGCATCTCACTTCTCCATTAGACAATCACAGAGAGGCTGGAGAGATCCCATCTGTGCATTTCAGGGGGCGAAATCAAACAGCCCTGGGACAGGTGGAGCAGGCAGCAGGAAGGTGACCCCAGGCACGCAGCAGGTGGGGCAAGCAGCTCAGGAAATCAGCAGGCAGCAGGCAGTCTGAAGGGCAGAAAGGCCCAGGCTGCCTAAGTCCAGGCAGCAAATCAAGCAGAGGTTAGCAGGTAAGAAGGGTGACAGGAGGGCAGACCAGGCATGAGACCGATGAGGAGGTAGAAACAGAAGGCAATTAGCCCGGGGGAGAGGGCAGATGGAGGGCATCCGCCGACAATTACCAGGGGAAAGGGTAGCAGGAGGGTAATAATAGGAGGCAGTTCTGAGGGGCAAGAGGACATCGGCAGGCGACATGCAGCAGCGGAGAGAACACTGGGCATGCCTTACGCGGGAAAATCATTGAGCGGAGAAAACTCACTACCCTCAGAGCAAGAGCAGCTGTTGGTGGGGCTGTTGGCAACTGAGCTTTGATCTTAAGGACGTGTAGCCTTTGGGTTCTGGGTGCCCGTTATGAGTCCTCACCTCAGGAAGTATTTGCACTTGGAGCGTTGATCCTTTCCCTGAGGGATTTCAGAGAAATTGCAGCTGTCACTTAGCCTACCTGTTGAAATTTTAGGGAAGGTGGGAATGGGGAGAACCTGCCCTCCCTGGGTGTTTTCTGTGGTCAGGCTCTGGCAGACTTGTCACGTATGCCGTTTTTTCCAGTCCTCTGGCAACACATACTTATTATATGTTACTGTTATTGAATTTGTTTTGAAGACAGGGAAAATTGAGGTTAAATACCAGTATGCAACTGGTCCAAGAGCACACGGCCAAGACCTGTGATTTCACTTGAGTCTCTGCCACCTTGTCTTCCATTTGCTAGAGCACAGTAAGGTCTCAATAGTTGAAAGTCCTCTTTTGATTGCTCAGCTGGTGTAACTTCACCCTTCCAGAAAAAGACTGTGTTTTCTGCTAAATGTATATGTCTCTAAGAAATATGTATCTCAAAAGTCTACCTCACGTTTAACTAATATACAGGCTTCCCTATATCCCATATTTCCAGGGGCCTTAGTATGTTTGGTGACTTTAGAACTTGTAAATAGGGTCTTCAGCTAAAAAGCTGATTGGAAAACATGTCACATTGGTGGTTTCTGTATCACTAACCTCTCTGGTTCTGCATAGTCGCTGATCACTTTTAGTGGTTATGTGGCTTTCACCTTTAACTCATAGGAAACCCTGATCCAGATTGGTATGATTTTTAGGAACTGTATTTATAATAAAAGTGCAGAGGTCCCCAGCATCCCATCCAGATTTCTCTTTTTCTGCTTTCTTCCATGTGGCTTCCTCTCTCCATTCACAAGATGGCCATATTAGCTGCAGGGGTTTTATCAACAGTGGTCTGTGCTGGGGAGAGAAAGAGGACTTTAACAACTGTGCCTCTTCATAGGAGTGATGAAAGGAACTCAGAAGACGATTTAACCAGAAGTTAAAGCACTTCCCCATATAAAGCATTGATCAAGTGTAGTAATACACTGATTCAGAACCAGTTCCCACACAGTCATTGTGAAACATGGTTTAAACATAATCCACTCTTCTGAGCTATGTCTTGAAAAGTGTAGGTACCTGATCACAATGGAGATTCTCTTAGAAATGAAGGGAAAGGTGGAAACTGGATAGGCAACTAAAGTTCTTAGTTTAGGTCCTCAATTGTTGACAGAACAAATGCCTGAATGTGAATAATTTTTGAATTGAGTAGGAAAGGGAATGAAAACACTGGATATGGAATTTTTTTCAGGCTCATTACTCATCATAGCAATGTGACCTTGATCAAATCAATGCATTTCCTCGGCCTTGGTTTCCTCATTTGTAAACTGAAGAATATAATACCTGCTCCATCTAACTCACAGTTGTTACGGGAATTAAATATATATGTGTTTAAGTGCTTTGCGTATGACAAAGGGCTATGCAAATGTGAAACTTTGTTGTATTAATATCCAGAATTTAATCAACCTGGTTTTTCTGTCAGTGAGAAATCATTTATTATTTTCTATGCAAGTACAATTTAAGTGTGAGCAGTGGAGACCATGAGAAACTGGGAAGTAAATAAGATGCATGCAGAATTGGGGCCTCGCTGGTGGCCAAGGGGTTAAGTCTTAGCACTCTGAAGCTATCTGTAGCCCTTGCAGCAATAGTTTGATCCCCAGCCAGGGAGCTGACCCACACAGCTCAGCAGACCTCTCCTGCCTTGCCCGCTTCTCCCCTCAGCAGTGTATTTCAGTAGATCTACCTGTTCTGCTCCCCTCTCTCTCTAGTGAATCCTTTCACCACCCCCTACCTCTGTCCTGTGCCCCAGTCTTGTATGCATAAATAAATAAATCTTTAAAAAAATACCTGCAGAATCAAAATGTTGCAGAACTTATATAATACATCATATGAAGAATAAGACAAGTCAAATAGTGTCAGGCAAATTAGCAATACATTAGAAAAATGAATAAACCTAGATCAGTTCATTATTTTTAAAAATAATTTTCTCAATTTAGATAAACATGGAAATCTTTAGAAGTGTTAGAAAAATATTGGAAAACATATATTTGAATCTCAGGTTGAAAAGTCTTCCCCTTCAAGTTTCAAAATTGTGAGGCCATAAAGAAAGAAAGATTGATGTATTTTAATGCATAAAATTTTAAATATATTACTGTAAATTATATAACAAGCAAATGAAAGAAAAACAACCTAGTTTAAAATATTTATAACATACACAGTATTAATATCATTGTGAAGTTATTAGCAATCAAATACAAAACTGAACAATTTTCAGTAAGAGTATTCATTTGCAATACATATAAAAAAGAATTTCATGACTTGTAAGACAAAATTAAAATTAAAGAAAAATAATAATGTAATTTTTTCAGTAGGTACTTTAGTCAATTCAAAGCTTAATTTTTCAGAAGTAAATATAGTAAATATTACATCAAATGAATTTATAATTAGATAACAAATTCTGCTTTATTCTTGTTTAATATTTTTAATTAGTGTTAGGATACTCTTAGCAGGTATTACCACCATATTGCATCCATCACCAATCACCTATAATCTTCCACAATAGCCCACTGTGCTTCCTTACCTTCCTGTTTTTACTCAGCCCTCCATCTGCTTCCCTCTTTGGATGCCTCAGTTCTGTAGTCAGTTTTCAAAGGCTTGAGGTTGAGCTTTTCTATACCTGACCCTTAGTTTTGTTATCTATGTTCCACACATCAGTAACTCATCCCGCATTTATCATTCTCCTTCTGACTTATATCACTAAGTTTACTCCTTCAAGCTTCATCCTTGTTGTACATGGCATGCCTTTTGTTGTTTGCTGAGTAATATTCCACTGTGCATATATACCACATTTTTTTGATATACTCATCTACTTGGGACCATTTAGGTTATTTCCATAATTTGGCTATTGGCTACAATAAACATCAGAGTGCAGGATTCCTTTTGAATTAGTGTTTTTTGAACATTTCATGTAGATGCCTATGAATGGAGTTGCTGGATCATATAATAGATCCAATTTTAATGTTTTGAGATACCTTTATACTGCTTTCCATAAGGGCTGGGCCGGTCTCCATTCTCATCAGCAGTGTAGGAGAGTTGCTTTTTCTTTACACCTTCACCAGCCCTTGTTGATGTCTGATTTTTTTTGAAATTAACAGTTCTCACAGGTGTGAAATAGTATCTCATTGTGGTCTTGTTTTGCATTTCCCGATGTCAAATGATGATGAACATTTTTTTCATACTCTTGTTTGCAGTGTGAATGTGTTCTTTAGAGAAGTATTTGTTTAGTTTTTTTCTGGCCGTGTTTTGATTGGGTTATTTGCTGTCTTTTTGTTGATTTGTATGAGTTTTCTGTAGACCTGGGTATCTCTCCCTTGTTAGACGTATGGTGTGGAAATACTTTCTCCCATTACATAAAGTTTCTTTTTGTTTTAGTTTTAGTTATGGTTTCTTTTGCCGTGTAGAGCTTTTTATTTTGATGTCGTCCCCATTGTTTATGTTCTCTTTTGTTTTCCTTGGGAATGAATCTCTAAAGATACCCCTGTAACTTTTGTCACAAAGTGTTTGGCCTAAGATTTCTTCTGTGTGTTTTGTGGTTTCAGGTATTACATCCAAGTCTTTTATGTGAGTTGATTTTTCTGTATGCTGTGTTTGATTCTTTTGCATTTCGCTGTTCAGTTTTCCCAGCACCATTTATTAAAGAGGCTATCCTTGTTCCAGTGTATGTTCTTAGCCCCTTTGTTATAGGTTAACTGTCAGTGTAACAGTGGGTTTATCTGAGATTTCTACCCAGAGCCTGGCAATTCATTCTTTATATAAAATTAACTTTTTTTAAAATAATTGCTGAGATTTCATTCAGCATAAATGTCATTCCTTATTTGGTTTTCTTCAGTCATCCTCTCTAGAAGTGTTATCTATTTATATCTCTATTTCAGTACATTTGACTGATTCCTTCATACATTTTATCACTATGTGAAATATTCTTTGGTTCATCTTTTTATTGTCTCTGATCTATTAAAATGTTAGTTCCATGAGGGAGGAGATTGGTCTGATCTCTCTACTGCCACATCCCTAGTGTCCAGCATAGGCTTTGGCACAGAATTGGCATCCAGTAAATGCATTTTGAGTTAATGAATGATTAATGAAATAGAGAATCCAAGTTATACTTACGTGAGATACTCTCTAGATCTTAGCTTAGCTGACTTAGCTTGCAAGCCTTATAAATGCTATTTCTCATATATAGTGCATTAATTTGATGCCTCCTTTTAGCAAGAGGCACAAAACCTTTAGAGAAAAATGTTTCAAAATAGAGAACTTAATAGCACTTCTGAGGAATCAACTGAGCGTGATGTTTTCTCATCATTTAAGACTTGGTTGGGATTTGAATTTCAGGGAAGAAATTTAGTAAATATCAGGCATCAACTAAGCAAGAAAAATATAACAGAATATCAAGTAAAAATGGTCTTATGAACTTCAGCTGTAATTTCAAGTCAGCTGTGTCTTTTGACTATGATCTACAAATCATCTGTTCAAGCACAGTCATTAGTTGATCTACATATCTATGAACTATTAAGACTTGCAAGTCAATGAATAAGTCAGTGGAGATATCAATATTAAATAAAAGGTCCTGCTCTCTAGGAACTCAGACTTAATTAGATGGGGTACTTGTAGTCAGCCTTAGCTATCACCAAGAAGATTTAGAACGTTCTGTATCTAATCCGCAAAATATGTGCAACCCAATATTAAACCAAAATTAATTCTTACTACACTTCAGACACTATGTTCCAGAGGTCTCATCCTCACTTGTACCTAACTTAAGAGTCTGGACTACAAGCAATTGCAGTAATGGGATGAGACACAGAAACTCTGGGAAAAAGTCAATATTATGTACATATGAAGCATAGATTTTTATGGACTAGATGTTGCATTGTGGTAGAAATACTGTGGTCACTTCTCATGATTCCATTCCTGGTGTTGAAGCATTTGTATACTCCTTCCATTTAAGATAAGTGGGACATGTAACTTTCCTCTAACAAATAGAATATGGCAAAGTGCAAAGAATATATGATTCCATATATGTGATTACATGGTTATGCTAGTAGCTCTCTCTCCGCTCTTGCTCTCTCACTCTTGCTCCATCCCCCTCCCCCTTTCTTCCTCCCCCTCTCTCTCCCTCTGTCTCACTGTCTTTCTTCTTCACTTGATTGCTGAAACCAAATGTTGAACACTTACAGGCACAAGGGTACTATCTAGAGGTTTAAGGGAATCTATGATAAACAGGAAGAACCTGAAACCTTCTAACAGTCATTTGAGTGACAAAATAGTCCTTTCCCAGTTGAACCTCATATGTAACTAAAGACCTAGCTAATATCTGTATGGCATCTGTATGAGATTCAGAAACAAAGAAGTAAAATAGACTGTGGTGGGATGCTGTAAGATAATGGGATCCTACTTTCTTATTATAAAGATGGGTGGTTCCAGACACCCCACAAGAAGACAGAGTTGTAATTCTTACTGTATAAGAAATTTACAACAAGTCCTCTCCAGAGCTCCCTTTTCATTTTATACATATCTTTTTTATGACTTTGTACTGTATGGCATTTGTCTTTAATGCTTCCATGACATGAGGATACAATTGTGGTTTCATGAACAGGCAGCAAAAATGAGTTTGACATCTCATTGCTCTAACTATGCTTCTTTTAGTGACCAAGACACAACTGCAGTTTGACTTGCAAGATGAACAAGCTTCTGGAAAAGAATCAAGTGTTCTCTGGGATACCTATGCCAATAGGATACCTGGCTTGTTTTTTGGTATCCTATAGGCAAGTCTTAGCAATTCCAGCTTGAATCCACACAAAACTAGACAACAGGCCAATTTTTATGACTTAATTTATCTTTAATGGGCATTTCAGTTTAATTGCATTATAACTTTCAGAACTGTTTCTCATTTAAATTTTTTTCCTTAAAATTGGAAATCCTGCAGCATTTTAGACTTTCTTGCAATTGCATTGATTAGTCTTCTAGGAAGCACAGCTGTGGCAATAATCCCATCTCTGCATCTTTGCAAGCAGGAGGGAAGGCAGGAGATAAGAGTTGCCATAGGGAGTCTATATTTAATCTACAACTGGCTTATCCAAGTGTCTTATTGCTCCCTCAGGATCTCCCCACATGCACCATTGTGCAGAAAAAATTATAGAAAAGGAAGGAAAGAAAAGTTCACCCAAGATTGGTCTTCAATTAATTCATTTCAAAATTGGCACAGAGGACATTTTTGCTTTTCTAGTAATGCAGACACTGAGAAAACTAGATCTCCTCCATACCAGCATTGCTCACCTTTCTGGCTTTGCCCTGTGGCTGCTGTTAGGGGATGGTGGTGGGTTTTCCTTGGCAACAGCCATTAGGACTGCTTGGAGCATGTGTAAATGCAAACTTCAGTTACTGCATCAAGGGAATCCCACCAGTCTACACAGAGGTTTTTATGGGCATTCACACAGTGGAATACATTGGGTATCTGAGACAATTGTAAAATCAATTATGAAATAAGTAAATACAGAAGTAATTAAAGCACAAAAAAGTAAATAAAGCTTCCGTCTTGAAAGGGGAAATAGGCTTGTGTACAGCTACTTTTGTTTAAACATAATTTTTATTGCCATTCCTTTCTTACAAGACTACAGAGAAGGGCAGTAGCCTGACTCCAATGGAACATATATGAGAAGCTAATAGAAAAGAAGAATGAGAGTGGAATGTCTTCTTTTGTCTGCTACAAGAGGTTTATGAAGGCTGGAGACATGTAGCTCATCACATGATGATTTGGGGGAACCGTTATTAGAAATTGTGCACTATTCAGGGTACAGATTGAGAACTCTATGTATAGAAGATGACACGATAAAGCTTCAGTCTTTCTTCTCTGTGTGTAAGAAGGAAACCTTACCTGTGCATATATATACTAGGAGGAAATATCTTCAGCACTCTGAATACTAAGTTGGAAACACCAATATATTTGGTCAATGCTACTTAACTTCTTTAATGCAATGTCCTTTAAGGAACCTTAAAAAAAAATCAGGTTATATAATTTTGATCAAAGTGTTTCCCCACCAAATTTGCTTGGATAGTTTTCAAAATAAATTAAGTTAATAGACAGCATTTTCTCAAAATTTATTTTTTTCCATAAGTCTTAAACCCTTGACCTACTAGAAAAAAATAAGAGTCAATCATTAAAATTGATATCATTTTAGGAATAAACACATGAGCCTATCATGGGGTGGTTCATAAGATGGAATAGTATTCACTGAAAGAAATACCATAGGCCTTGTTAGATGATCTGATTTGAAAATTAGTACTAGGTGTTTTGTTAAGTAATATAATTTAGAGGTTCCAATTAGCCTTATTTAGAAGCAAAGACCAAAATAATCTTTAAAAGTGCTCATGTACAGGTAAAAGTGCAGTCAATATCAGTTTCTTCTCCCTAACCACTTTACTGTCCAAATTCTTCAATATCATAATCACCATCAACAACCTAAATAAAATTCATTTCACCACATACTGTGCTTATCATACTGAATTGTTATTCTTGCTTTAAGATGACTGTCCTCAAACTTCTACTCCACTTTTTTTGAAATACGACTCACTTAAATCATGTTTCCTAATCTCTTTCAGGTGCTTCATCTGTCAATTTTTCTTGTTTTGTTTGAGAAAACTTAGTAGTATATAAAGATATATAGTTAATACTTACCAAATGTGCCTTTTGAAATTTTCCCTAAAAATCTGTATTTTTGGACAAATTAAAATAGTCAGCTAAGAACTAAGAAATAAAACTAAGAAATTAAGGACTAAGGGGAGAGAGAGACAGCGAGACAGAGGGAGTGAGCACATGCCCACGCTTGTATGGTGGGTGATGGTGTTGGGTGTTCCTCATTCGTTCATTATCTGCTCACATGATAGTGTTGTGTTTGCAGTTTTGTCCCTCCCTTACTGAACCACCTTCCTTGTGATTCCCATGGACTTTGTTTACATATCTCTGTTGGGTTGCTTTTCTTCTCTTCTACTCAAATATAATGCATATTTCTCCTTTTCCTACTTCCTTTTCCCTTCTCATTTTACATTCTCTTCTTAGAATATTAAATGCATTATCAAAACTTGTATTAGAACTTATGTTAATGATTCTGATATCCATGCATCTAGCCTCAGTTCTTAAACCCAACTATTTACTCAACATTTAATATTTCCTCTTCTCTTAATCTGGCACTACTTCCTTACCTAAAATGAGTATTAACACAGGACTACCAGTTATTCATTAATTCTCTATGTCCCTTTGCAGCAGCCAGCATCCAGGGATTATTTATGCTTTCCAAATAGAGTAAGATAATTAATTAATATATGGTTACAGTCTTATCTCTTTTCACACACCAAAGCAAATTCCATTTTTGCTTGCTCATCAGTTTCTAAACGTGTATCCTGCTGATTGTAGAATTTGGTGAAGTGGAGAATTGGGGAAGTAGGCGAAGCAAGCTTGATTTATATTGTATAGGGCAGACTTACTCTTGGAACAGGAAATGAAATTTATTGCCACTGAAAACGAGGAAGCATATTTTAAGCCTGGCTATTGTATTGGAGATAGTTTCATGGGGAGTTTGGAATGGGAAGGAAGAGTTTTTGGAGCACCTGACATATAAAAGAGTTATTGTGAGGGACACAAGATGGTTTAATTTTCTTTGTACCCTAATTTACTTATTTACATCTTCCTTTTCTACACAACTATTGAAGTTATGAGAATAGAAAAATAATATTTATTCCGTCTTAATACTCTATGACCAACACATGTCGAAGTCCTGTGATATATTGGAGATTCTTCATCAATATTTCTTGATTGGGATCTCTAAGGTGGCATAGCAGGTAAAGTCTCAGTGCTATCAAGTTTTTGCAAGCCACTGCCAGCCTGAGAGTTAACCCACATGACTCATCAGACCTCTCTTGTCTTGTCTGCTGCTCCCCTCAACAGTATATTTTAGTAGATCCTCCTGTTCTGCTACTTCCATCTCTGGTGAATTAATTCTTTCTCCTCCTGTACCTCTGGCTTACAGCCCAGTTTTTATATGAATAAATAAAAATATTTAAATGGCTTACAGCCCATTCTTATATGAATAAATAAAAATTTTTAATGATTTATTTATGCATACAGGAGCTGGGGTAAAAGCCAGAGGTGAGGGAGGTGAGAGGATTCACCAGAGACAGAGTGGGGAACAGAACAGGCAGATCGACAGAAGTATACTGCTAAGGGGAACAGCGGGTGAGGCAGGAGAGGTCTGCTGCTCCATGTGGGTCCTCCCTGACGGGGTATCGAACTCGTCCTGCTGTGCCAAGGATGCTTCACAGTGTGGTGCTCAACCCACTGTTCCACCAGGGAGGCTCCAATAAAAACAAATCTTAAAAAAAATATTTCTTGACTGATGGTATACTATTGGTATGCATGTTTATTGGTATGTTGTTATACAAATATACCCTATGTAGGTTTTGATTATTTTTTAGGTTGTGACATTATTTCCAATTTTTAAAGAATTAAGCAAATATATGCTGGGGCCTAAAAGAAGTCTTCTTAGAAAGGAAGTTATCAATTATTTCTACAGTTTGCACTTCTTGAGCTCAACATTTTGAGTTCAAAATTTAGCAACATTAGCGAATCAAGATCTAGATAGCAAAAACGTCATCTGAAGTCATGGGTTATAGGAGTTAATAACAGAACTTTAGGTTCTGTTCAAATTAAATAATCTCTATATCCCTTAATTTCCTTTTGTGAAGAGCATATATTAGGGACTATCAACTCTTTTCTATAAAAGGCCAAAAAATGAATAGTTTTATTTCTTTGTTAATACTTTCTAGAATATATGTTCTCTGTTCCAACTGCTTAGCTCTGCCTTTATAGTGTCAAAAGTGTCAAAGCAATCACAGACTATATGTAAACAACTGGGTGTGGCTGTGTTATAATAAAATTTTAATTACAAAAGCAAGAGATGTGTCAGCAAGAAATACTCCTGATGTGTAACAACAAATTATTTATATTGATTATATGAAGTATGTGATAAATAATAATAAAAAAATTGCTTAGTTTAAACATCTGGCCTATAATATGACTTTTTTAGAGAAGCAAAATAAAAATGACGACCTTATTATCACCCCTATTTTCAGTTTGGAGTCATTTTCAAAAGCTTAGTGCAAGAAGATTAATCCCCCCCAAATAATGACTAACTCAATGAATATAGAATATATTTAAATAGAATGTAATAGAATATAATCATTTAAAAATATATAATGATCAGAGCTTGAAAATTGATATATTCCATCCTAGATTCCAAACGTTCTAAAGACTACCTTTCTGATGGATATTTACCTTTAGAAATGCGTCTCTGTATCTAGCAAGAAACACACAGAGCACCAGGAAGTGCTAAGGAATTTCACGAGATGTTCAGACATACTAGCGACTTGGCTTAATTTGATCATCATTAAAATTACTGTGCTGATGACAAGTGAACTTATATTTAAATGCTACATTTTAATATGCTTTCACATAATTCCCTGCAGATTGACAGTCAAGAAGAACATATTTGCTTCTCTGACTGCCTTCTCTCCATATCCCATACCCTCTCAAGTAGCAGGCTTCCAGAAATAGTATTCTATTTTTCTACTTTTAGGTATTGCCCTAAAAACTATGACATTTATACCTATTTATTGCAGTCAATATCTAAGCCATTTTTTTCCCTAAAATAAAACTTAATCTTTCAATAAATTAGTTTTATCAACTCCTAATTTATCGTATTTTAATTTAGATTTATTTGTGTATCTTTAGTCTTACTGTTGTAATTTTTCTTTAGATTTTCCCAGATATTTTTCCTTTTCTCTTTATTCTTTTTAAAATGTTTTTATTTTATTATTTTTTGCATAGAAGAACTGGGGTGTAGGTCAGAAGTGTGGAGAGGAAAGGATTCATCAGAAAAAGATTGGGGCACAAAACAGGCAGATTTACTGAACTGCACTGCTTAGGGGAGAAGTAGGCCAGACAGGAGAGGTCTGCGCTGCAATATGTGGGTTAGCTCCCTGACCAGGTGTGCAACTCAGGCCATCTTGGTGCTAGCCCTGGGACTGAAGCCCTAGGCACCAGGGAGGCCCTCTTTATTATTTCTCGCATTAACTCTGAAGGGTCTTCTTGCTCATGTCAAAGTACACCCACTCTTTATCATTAAACCAAGATCTGCTAATGGCCAACCTCTTTACTCTCTTGTTTGTGTTAAAGTGTTTTTATAATTGTGATATTTGTATATTAATTATAATAAATATAAAATTCCAGAAAGGACAATTTTAACATATTGAGGCTATATCAATGATGTTCTTGCTTCCATAAATTAAAGGAAATTTCAATTAATCTGTATGACTGTCATTCCTTGAAGGATTTTTTTTTTTTTTCCCGAGTGCTTCTTTTCTGTCTTCTTCCAGTTTCACTATGACATGTGTAGGTGTGTTTTGTTTTTATTTACACACTTTAAAATTTATAGAACTTCTTAAATCTGTGGAATCAGTCTGAAAACTTCTTAGCCATTATCTCATAAAATACTGATTCATTCCATTATCTCTTTCTTCTTCTTGAATATTAGAAAGTATTTGACTCTCCTAACCTATCCTCAATGTCTATTAAACTTCATTTCATATTGCACATCTCTGACACCTTATGCTGCATTCTGGACAGTTTTAAAATCAATTTCTATTTAACTATCCTCTAATTAGCTATATTAATTAGGACATCTTAATTTTAGTATTTTTTTCCCCAAAGTTCTATTTTCCTTCAAAAATTGGGTCATCTTAATTAGTTTTCTGTTCTCTGTAAATATTTTAACCTCATATTTTATTTATGTCAACTAGAGTTATTTAAAATTTGTGATCATCCAAATTCTAGATTCTTTTCTATCTGTTGTTTCTACCGGTCCTCAATCAAATTTCTTATTTCCTTGAGAGTGATGTGCTCATTTCTCCTATATTATATAATCATTTACTATCAAAGATGAAGATGTTCCCTCTTGAAATAACTTTGATGGGTCATTTGCAAGCATGTGCGTGACCACAGCTCCATGCTACTATGCTCACGGCTTGGTCTTATTCGGACCACTGAAGAGACGTATTTAGTCTCATCTCAGCACTGCAGGTTATGGTTATGAACCTTTTTTTTTTGTTTGGTTTTAAAGATCTATTTATTTATGCATATAAGAGCTGGGGTACAGGGCAGAGTTGCGGGAGGTGAGAGGATTCACCAGAGACAGAGTGGGGAGCAGAACAGGCAGATCAACTGAAATACACTGCTGAGGGGAGCAACCGGTGAGGCAGGAGAGGTCTGCTGCTCCTTGTGTGTCTTCCCTGGCCGGGAATTGAACTCGCGCTGCTATTGCTGCGCAGGCTTCATAGTGCTACACTTAACCTGCTGTGCCACCACGGAGGCCCTGGATATGAACTTTTAAGAATATGAATTCTCTTTTGATTTTCTCAGAGCAAGAGACTTCTATTTGTTGTTATTGTTGTTTTTATAGTTCCCTGAGTGTGTGTGCTGCACAGAGAGGGAGAAACACTTTTGATTCACATGTGGTGTAATTAGATTCTCCCTTACTTTGGGCAGTCCTTAAGCTTTGCCTTCATTTCTTTATCCTCCTTATCAAATTCATAGGCTCTAATCTAAGTCAGATTGTCCTCAGATTTCACATTTGTTATTTAGTAAACTTAGGCAAATTAACCATCCCATAACCTCAGTTGCCCAAACTGTAAGACTGAGGAAATAGTTTATCTAGTTGATATAAAAAGTATAAAAAATTCTAGATGTATAAGTAAATATTTAATTAATAGTAAATGGGTATAGTCTTTCACCAGTGTGATTTTGGTCCAGCAAGAGAATTGTAAGATGTATATGAATGGCTTTGATAAATCTAACATGATTGGCTCCATAAGTGATACAATAAAGTTGTCTAGAGAATTTAGAAAAAGAACCCCATGTCATAAAATAATCATAAACACTTGTAAAAAATGTCAATATAGAAAAATAGGTATTTTTTTCCATATTAAAGGAACCACAAAAATAGATTAAAAGGCTGTATTTCCCCTAAATCCTATTTAACAGATTTACAGACGAACCAACCCTCACTCATGTATGTGTTCAAATGGTTGTCATGGTTCTGCTGTTGTGGTGTGCAGTGTGTGTGTTTATATTGTGGTCATCTTATTTACAGAATAAAAACAATATAAAAGTTTTGGAATCTTTCCCTAGATGTGAAGAAAATTTGAACTCTTAAGCTTTCAGCAAGTCATGGCCCTCTACCCTTCAAGATGTGGAAGAAGGCAAATTTTGTCTATTTTATTATGATGATGATTACTACTGATTTAGTCATAGCCTTGAAATGGCCAAGTGTTAGTTCTAGCGCAGCTCTGGCCGCAACGCCCCGGATGCCCTCCTCCAGCATCTGCCTTTAATCACAGACAATATGGTTTGTGTTTAGAATCGAATGACTGTCATCATCTAGCACTAATGTTCTCTGTCACAGGGACTTAACAACCCATTTGGGGAACACTCTCAGAGACTTTCAAATTCAATATTCTCTCCAAACTCCTGGCTTTTCATTAACTGTGCCATGTGGGTTTCCAAGGCGTGATGCCCAATGGTATTATTTTTCCAAAGAGGTCATGGGAGAGAAGTGTCTTTTTTCTTTTCAAGTGTTTATTTCAGCACATCTCAACACGCAAACCCGCCATGCCCTGTGTAGAAGTCTGCATTCACAGATAGCCTACATTTAGGACGCAATCTGATTTTACAATAGAAAGTGCACATGCTTTTGGATTGCATAATATGCAATTACCCAGCACATGATTGAACTGAATTACAAACTGTTGTTGATTTTCTGCATGGAGCTTACTTGGCTCTTAGATATATATTTTCTCATTAGCTTTCCCCTGATTTATTTATGATATTGTTATGCATATAAAGGGCAGATTGCTGAAGTTCACATTGCAATGACCGAATTAGCACTTGAAAAATTCACGGTTATGATGTGCAAATGATTCTCTGCTTGTTCTGAAGTTGTGCTCTAGTCTCCCCTATAATTGTGAAGCTGTCAATTCTATCTTTGCAACACCTTTCACATCTATCCTCTCTTTACCTTTCCCATGACTACTATTTCAGAACATCATCATCTTTTGCCTGGAAAACTGTAATATTTTTCTAATCATTTGCATGCATACAAGCTAATCCCCTTAAGTTTATGCTTCTTAGTGCTGAAACATTGGGTGTCCCAAATCATTATCCTTCTTGTGTTACTCACAAGTCCAAGAGGAGAGAATAAAAATAAAAGGAAAAGAGTGCAGGAAAGGAAGGAGAAATAAAAAAAAATATGAGAGGAGAGCAAAGAAGTTTACATAGGAGAAAATAGGGATGCAAATAGAAGAAAGGTAGGGAGCAAAAAGAAGACCAAGAGAAAGATAACTACACACGTGTCAGCTGGAAGGTGGCAGAGTTCTGTGTAATTGATTTCAGTCTGGTCTCACCTTTGTTTCATGGACTTGTTTTATGCAATTGGAATATATGTTGGTGATCTTTTCTGCAGTTACAGTCTTCAGTGAAACATTTCTATTTACTCTGCCTAACTAGGTACTTCTCCACCTGTGTATCTCACTGCTCATCTAAACAGAAGGGCATTGTCACGACATACAAGCATAGGACATTATAATTAGGCCAATTTCAAATATTTATGGGAAAAAGAAAGACATCCTTCTCTTGTCCCCTCTCAGCAGGGGCCATTATTGATTGGATGGTGATGAATTAGTGAGATGTGCTTTGAGGATTGCTAGCCAGAGCAGAAGATATACATTGTTACTGCCAATTATGTTACATGCATTTAAAATCTAAGGCAGACAACAATAGAAGAAAGATGTTTAGCAGCTTCAGTTTCTCTACAGTCTAAAAAATCATCTGTGGTAGGTTGTGGGGGGAAATAGAATGGCCATCACACAGTGAAGGTAACATTTCTTTCTTTGTTTTTTATGATTCTAAGGGCCAGCTTGTGAAGAGGAGTCATATAAGCAGCCTTAAAAATTCTGAATTGTCAGATAAAGATTTAGGACCTCACAAAATCAAAATTGGAACAATGAAAGTTTTTATATACCTACTTCTTTTAAAAAATGAAGGAAATAAGGAACTGAAAATATTAAAGGAGTCCAGTAACATTCACAGTTGGGAAGCATGCAAAATTGTTCTTTTTTCTTTTTTTTTTTAAAGATTTATTTATTTATGCATACAAGCACTGGGGTACAGGCCAGAGGTGTGGGGGGTGGGATGAGAGGATTCACCACAGAGAGCGGGGAGCAGAACAGGCAGATCAACAGAAGTACACTGTTGAGGGGAGCAGCAGGTACAATAGGAGAGGTCTGCCGCGCCATGTGGGTCCCCTCCCTGGCCGGCAGCAGGGATTGAACTCGTGCTGCAGTAGCTGGAGTTTGCTTCATAGTGCGTTGCTTAACCCACTGCGCCACCAGGGAGGCCCTTCTCTCTCTCTCTCTCTCTCTCTCTTTTTAATTTATTTTTACCTAGAAGAACTGGGGTGTATGCCAGAGAAACAAAGTGGGGGAAGGGGAGGAGGATTCACCAGAGGTAGAGTGGGGAGCAGAACAGGCAGATTTGTTAGCTCCTTGGTGAGAGATATCGAACTCAGGCTATAGGGGTAATAGTGCTGATATTTAACCTCTAGGTCCATGCAATATAGTTGATTGAAAGGAAGTCAGAGAGTTGTTAAGCTTCTTTTTTAAGAAAAGTGATGGGTAAGCAAATTGAGACATGTGACTTTACATAACATCCAATCAGATTGTATTTCAAATAATATAAATTGAAACCAAGAATAAGATGTGGAAGACAAAAGAACATACAGCTCTAAAAGAAATGTTGTCTGTACCTTCTCCATTCTAACGACTCACATTCCTGAACATGAGTATTAAAAATTTGCATATTTTTAACCAAAATATATGTTAGGTCATAGAAATTATTTCCTTATGTAGAAGTCTGCATTGACAGCCTACATTATAACAATTACTCAGTTATTACTGTTTTCACAAATAAATTATTAAAGTATATTTGGGAGATACATTGTGTTAAACAGTATTTTAATATCCAAATATGTTTGAAAGTTAAAATAACTGATTTTTAAAAAAATATTTACTTATTTTTGCATACAAGAACTGGGATATAGGCCAGAGGTGTGTGAGGTGGGGTGCGAAGATTCACCAGGGATAGAGTGGGGAACAGAAAAGGCACATCAGTTGAAATATACTGCTGAGAGGAGCAGTGGACAAGGCAGGAGAGGTCTGCTCTGCCATGTGGGTTACCTCCCTGGCTGGAAATTGAACTGTGCTGCAGTGGCTGTGGAAGCCTCATAGTGCGGTACTTAACCTCTTGTGTCACCAGGGAGGCCCCTAAAATAACTGATTTTTACATAGATTTTTTTTTAAAGGAAACAACTTGTCATTAGTTTTAGAAAACAGAAGATGATAAATACACATGACTTAAATTAAGTAGGTAAAATCACAGCTACCAAAACACCCTTCAGTAGGTGAGTGAATAAACTGTGTATGTCTACAAGGGAACATTGTACAATGAAAGCAAGAAGTGTGCTACCAAGCCATAAAAAGACATGGGAAAACCCTGAATTCATACTGTTAAGTGAAAAAAAAAATCTATTATGAAAAGACCACATGATGTCTAATTCCGACTATGATATTCTGAAAAAGGCAAAATCATGATAGTTAAAAAAAAATAAGCATTTGGAAGAGATTTGAGAAATGTGGGGCAAAGATGAGTAGGTGGAGGACAAGGGAATTTTAGGGAAATGGAACTGTTCTCTGTGTTGCTATAATCGCGAATACAAGTCATTATATACATGTGAAAACCGACAGAGCTCAAATATACAGAGTGAACTCTAATATAAACCTCCATTTTAATTAATAACAATGTATCAATACCGGTTCATTATTTGTGAAAAATCTACCACACTATTCCAAGATGTGTCAAAAGGGAAATTGGTGGGGTGAAAGAAAGACTGGTTATAAGGGAACTCTTTGTAATTTATGTTCATTTTTTCTGTAAATAAAAAAAAAACTTTTATTGAAAATAGCATTTTAATCTTATTTAAAATCAGGCTACAAAATAGATGTGCCAGAATGACACATAAAGCTCTACTTGCTTTATATTGCTTTCTGAATAGAATACTGTGCAGCTGTAAAAAAGATGCATGCTTGCCATTTGCAACATAATAATATATGTCATGAACATATAACATGTCATTAACATATAACACATAACATATAATAATATGTCATTAAAATAACCAAGTCTGTTAAATAACTATTTTGGTGACATGCCCATGTTATCTGCAATTAAAAAATGTTGTTAGAAAAGAATACTAGAGACTGAGAATTAGAATTAGTGTACATTATCAGGATATACTTTTCACACACATATTCAAGCAAGTTGTTACAAATATTCCCATTCAACCCCTGTGAAATGCCTTAGACATTTGGTAAACATGGTTCATATTGCCACCCTGACTCACAGAACTTCTACTCAGGTAGTCACTGGTTCATGTACCTGTCCCCCTATTAAGGGGTACATTCCAAAAAGGATGCTCATAGGAAATCTCTGCAACAGAAGTACCAACATCTCATCCTTTCCTCTCTCAAGTGCCCTGTTCCTGGCACTTTCTTCCTCCAGTCTGTCCCCATTGTCCTTATTTAAAAATATTGACTCATTCACTGGGTGATACTTTATTAACTTACTTTATTAACATATTTAGTAACTTCTATATGTAAATGCTAAGCCCTTTATATATAATGTCATGTATTTTTTTTCATAATAATCCCTGAAGTAGATAATAAAATCATCCTTTTAGATGAGGAACCTGAGGCTCAGAGAGTTCTGTACATCACATAAAATCTCACAGTTTTGAGTGGGGAAAAGTCAGAACAGCCAGCTCCAGACCCTAACTGCACGCATGTGCTCTATCCCCCTTTGCTGCTGTAAGGGTTTATGCCTGGATATCCCTACTAGAATCATTTAACCTGTTGCTACCCAAAAGTTCAGCACAGTATACTTTGTGACTGGAGAGTTTTCTTTTCACTCATTTTTATCAATGACTTATGGATATATGCTATGCCTGTGTATACTGTAAAAGCACTTGACCAACTCTAGAATAACAACTAATGTCCAACAATCAAAAAGAAAACATTGCTACTGATGTCCATGGCATGACTTGTGCCAACGGTACTCCTGATCGGTAGGAATCAAAACACATCTTTCCCTGAATGAGCACTGTGTTCAGTTCATGCTGTATTAATTTATGCTAAGTCATAATTATGGCAATTTTACTCCATATCTGCATATCTTACCCAAAAACTCATGTCTGACTAATTGTGGGAGAGACACTGTATAAGAGACACTGTATAAGGGAAAGCTCTGCTGTAGGATTTATGCCTGGGTATGCCTACTAGACCCAAAAGTTCAGTACAATATACTTTGTGACTGAAGAGTTTTCTTTTTCCTCTCCATTTTATAGGAACCAGCACTAGTAATCATCAAAAATGAATACGGAGTGGTCACACACACACACACTCAGATATGACTCCAACTAGAAAACTCATAATCTAAGTAACAGTTTTGGTTCTACGTTTGAGATACTGGTAAATGATCCCAATATATATGCTTAAAGTGAAAATATGAAAGAAATAGATATACCATTTCCATGACTCCCAGTTTATCTGAACATTTTATATTATGATCAAACATGGTCTCAAATGTATTAAATAAGAGCCTGTACCTACTATAAATCCATATGGATTTATACCTACTATAAACCCATAGACTATATGGATTTATGTATGTACCTACCATATATCTTAATGTTCATCTTTTAGGATAAACTGAACAAAATGACTATAATATATGTGTGGAGAGGGTTACTGGGAATATAGGGTGCATTTCTCAGTTTCTGCCTTTTATTCCTAGAAATGAGTGCAGATAATGTTTCATAAGTAAAGATATTACTGCTTTATCAATGGTAGATATTAAAATTGAAAGCCTATGATGATAGAACTGTCATATGTAATAATTGCTTTCATGCTGTGAGCAACAATATTTCAGGGAATTCTGGAAGCTTTCTTGGAGAGCAGTTGTATAAGAGTAGGAGCAAGCTGACCTCAACTTCTATAGCAAAACAACTTCATTTATTTGTTTTATATTTTAGCGTTAAGCATGTAATATTGTTCAAATAAATGCTTTCTTAGCTAAAAAAATAATTAGAAAACTGTTGGTCTAGAGATTATGCTTTGAAAATTGAACCTAATATATTAGTGACATATGTCACAAAATCAAATCTTGGAATAGCCATGTAGAAAAATGAAAAGAACAGTGTGAGATAATGCTAATAAAATTGGGATAAAGGTGAAAAATGCTAAATGGATTTTCAAATGTATACTGAGGAAAAATATTGCAGAAAAATAGACCTTCTAATAAATGAGAACAGTCACTGAAAGGCAATAATTTAAAAATTGTTAAGACGTTAGAGTCACTTAAATCAATTTAATAAAAAATCAGGCAGAATTAAATTTCATCCTTTGGAAGAATCTTTTAAAATATATTTAAAAATATATTGGCATATGTGCTTGTGGAGATTTAGACCTGAATAACTCCGTATGACATTTTTTATAAACAATGAAATTTGGTTGCATTTTTTCATAAATCATTTACAATTATAATTTATAGCTTTTTTAATTGATAGGAAAGCAAAGACCGCACTCTAGAGTAAAGAACCAAATAGGATTGAAGTGTGTTCAAAGTGGTATTTTTGCAGAGTAATAATTGTAATACATGAATAATATATATTCCAAAATTTTAGACTCAAAGACATTTAAGGTTATGGTGATGCAATATTACATATATTCCATGTTGTGAGTAAAAAAGTTTCTTCCCATATGACTCATTTGAATGTATGGAAAAGACAGTACATATAGGTAAATGAATTGGTAACAAACTTTTATTTGTAGTAAATTTTATGAAAGAGAAGAACAGGGTAATGAAGGATTGACAGGAGTAAATCAATTTAGATCAGTTGTCTGAGAGAGATCTAAAACTTCCTCTACCTTGATACTCTAACTTAATGAGGAACATAGAATAGCTTTTGGCAGAGGGTAGTGTAAATAAAGTTATTGAGGATACAAAATCAAAGAAACTAATGATTCAGTGTGGGGAAGGACATAGGATCAGCCAAAGATGGGGCTTGGGCCTGGAGAAATAACTAGAGACCAGATTATGCAAGAGCTAGTGAGTGTGGAAGATAAGGCTTTACTGTAAAGGTCATAGAAAGCCTTGAAAGGCTTGAGGCAAATGAATAATCTGAGCCAGTATCATTTTTTCCAAGATGACTCTGGCTGCTGTGGGAAATACAGATAGGAAGGAGAAAAGCTTGCCTGCCTGTGGCACCTCACTCACCTCTCTGATAACATCTCTGGCTGTCTTGTTGATCACCTGATCTTACATGTGGGCTTCTCGATGCTTTATTTTCAAGCCAATGTTGTTTTTCTCTCTTTATGAAAATCCCGCAGTGTTCTCAGGTAAACACACACTGATGGTACAAACATTTCTAAATCTAAACCTCCTGGACAGACATCCACTTGGCTTTTGTCATATGTGTCTGCTTTTCACCTGAAAACATTCATTTGAATCTCCATGGATGACTGAAATCCAGAAGTCCAGAACAGAATACTACTGGCATCTTCTTTAGACTAACATTTTTTCATATAGTTTCAGGAAACTGAAATAAGAATTTGGTCCAAACCCATCTATGGGATTTATTTGTACTTCACTCCGCTACCCTACAATTAAACCATGAACTCCAGTGTTTCCCTTAATATCTTTTTGAATTTCCCTGATTTTCTTGAACCCTGCAATGACAGTGGTAAGGCAGGTACACACTGCCCCATGTTGGTCTCCGTGGCATCCAATCATAGTTTTTGTTTCCTTGTATCTGAACTTGTCCTACTCAGTAACATTCCTCAGAAGAGTTCTGGGCTTTCAGGACTCTCTTTGAAAACAAAGCTTGATCAGAACGAATCCACAAAGCACTCTGAACTTTAGCAGAGGCAGTAGAGGCGCAGCTGGATCCTGCAGATTACAGCCGGTCTCCCCCGTGTCTCTCACCTTTTGTGTAGGTCTGGGTCTTCTCTCCAGGGACTCTTCCCAGACTTGCCCAGTATATACTGGATCCATTTATTCCATTTCTTATCGAGTTTCTATCCATGTCTTTTTACTACATAAAATATATTTCACTAACCCTCCATTTATGATTTTAGGGCTCCCCTGGTGATACAGGGGTTAAAATAAGCACTATGAAGCTATAAAGTCAGCCATTATAGCATGAGCTTGATCCTCAGCCAGGTTGCTGACCCACATGGTACAGCAGACCTCTCCTGCCTCGCCCACTGCTCCCCTCAGCAGTGTGTTTCATTTCATCTGCCTGTTCTGCTCCCCACTCTGTCTCTGGTGAATCCTTTCACTCCCCCTACTCCCTACCTCTGGCCTACAGGTCAGCTCTCATATGCATAAATAAATAAATCTTTTAAAATATAATTTAAAAATCTCTTTATAATACATCCTTATTTTAGGTGGGTTCAAGTCCAAATGTGTTAGCTTTGGATGTATCAAGGATGGATTTAGCTAATAGTCCCAATCTTGGATTTTTTTACGGGTGAGATAAAATGGAGCAGTGGGGGTAGAAACACCAAACTGACCCCACTGAAACTTTATAATGGGTAGCATGTAGGAGTTATTACAAATATTTGGGAATATGTTTGTAAAATATGAGACTAGAGAAGAGAAAGGATACATGAAGGAATATGATACTTCAGGTACGAAGAAATGGCAATAAACATATTTAATGGAAACATCAGCAACAGTATCTCTGAAAATTTTCTAAAAATGCAAATTTCCAGGTTGCGGCTTAGATTTATTTATTTAGAAACTCTGTATGTATGTATGTCTTAATTGCCTTTCTAGCTTGTTTTCATACGTACAAAAGTTTAAGAAGCTCTAGAATACTGAATCCTGATACTAGGCTGTATGTTAAAAATCACCTGCAGGAACCTCTACTAACTATCCCATCCTGAGTCTCAAGTCCAGAGATCACACATAAATTGCTCTAGATTGGTGTCTCATGTCAGTCTATTTTGTTTCCTGAAATGATTCTAACTTGAAACAGGGCTAACAACACCTGGAAGATTTTATGTGATGCAGTGATTCTCAAACTTGGCTCCCCATTGTTTCATCTGAGGAGCTTTAAAAATACTATTCTCTGGGTCTCACCCATAGAGATTCTGATTTAATTAATATGGAATGCAGCATAAGTTTCATAATTTAAAAATACTGTAATTACCTGGAGAATTTTCAAACCTACTGATGCCCAGTTCAGGCCACTCCCTATACTAATTAAATCAGCAACCCTTGTAGTATTATCCAGCATAGGTAGATTTAAGAATTCTCCAGATGATTAAATGTGCAGCAAGTTTGAGAATCAGTGCCCTGTCCTTCCATATCCCAGAGTGTACTGTTCCATAACAAGGCTACTCCCTTATTTTAATAATAAAACTATTCCTTACTGAAGCTGTAATATATGCTACCATGGCTCTAAGAACTTTGCATTTTAATATAATTATCACAATAACTCCCTGCAATTTATGATATTTTCACAGTATACTGATGAGGAAATTGAGACTCAGGGCAAAGAATTACCTGGCTCGATTCACACAACCAGTAAATGGAAAAGCAAACATTCAAACCTAGCATCTGTGACTCCAGAATATTTGCTTTTCCCAATCACACTCCATCTCTTCTTACTCCTTAAGGGTTCAGCTTGCCTTTAGTGGGCTTATTTATTTCATTTTGACAAACATGCCTAGATTATAATAGTTATTGTACTAGGTTTCAGACATGCAGAAATTAAAAGAACAAAATAATATGCACAAACATTCCAGAGGTCTAGGAAATTTCTCTCAAAATAGGAAGATCCCCTGTTTGGGTGGAGTTAACACATTGTTGGGTTTTTGGGGGTTTTCGGGAAGTTTTTTGTTTACTTTCCACCACAAAATAATATTTATCCAGTGGGTTATGAACTCACTGAAAGTATTATTTTATCCAAAGTATTTAAGAAATCCATTTCCAGTGGAGGGAAAGTAAAAAATGCATTTCTAATAAATGTTTTGTTTTGAATTTTTAAATTTAAACATGTAATATATTTTATTTTGATCAGCTATATACTACTAAATAAGCTATATACTACTAAATAAGCTATATACAGGAAGAATAAACAGCTCAGGGTTTGCAGTCAGGCACAAATTGGCTGAATTCTACTTTTGCTAATCTCAGATTTCTTTTCCTATGCAGTGGGGAAATGACAATAATTGCCCAGGATTTTTGTGAGATTTACATGATGAAAAATAGTTCATGCCTGACATACAGAAGATACTTATTAAATTAGCGTAACTCCAATTTTTTTTTTTTTATGAAGTTGCTTTCCCCTAGATGTAAGGGAGATAGGAGAGTTAGGATCAACTGACATTTTGATGAACTTAGGACTCCTTTTCAGACCAACAATATTGGCATTACCTAAAAGATTGCTGGAAATACAGACTTTTGAGTTGCATCCCAAATTTGGTAGTACAGGAGAACTTCAGGTGTTTTGTGTGTATAATAAAGTCTAAGCAGGTGCCCTAGACCCTAGCAGATCCCTGATAGAATACAACACACGATGGTTAAATTTGATGAGGCATGTGGATAGTTTGGTAGTTGGATGGTGGGGTGGAATTAGCAGGGAGTATAGGAAAGATTCAGAATATGAAATTTAATCCTCATTTGTGCACAATTCTCTTTGAAGCCAGTTCTAAACTGTTCTTACTTGCACAATATGGTTACAGGTTTTAAATTCCTTTTCTTATTGCTGTCAAGTTAGTGAAGTGTCAGCCCAGCTGTATCTCTGATTATCCTGGAAATCATGTTGAAAGTTTGCTGAAGGCTTTCCTTTAAACTTTTGAGTTAGTTGATGCTTATTTCTAGTCTAGGACTTCATTCCCACCCCCCCACCCCCAAATGAAGTGTTTGAGGAGGAAATGTATTTGGATTTCCCCAAGGTGGGGATGTTCACCAGTTACAGAGTGACCATTGTAGGGATTATATTCCATCCTGGGGTACGCCTTTGTGATATAAGTGGCAGTGCTATCCAATCCCAAGCTGGAACCTGTCCTAAATAAGGGGAATGGAATAGCAGGGATAATGAAACCATATTTGCTTCATAATGTTAATTGGTTCTTCTTTAAGACTGTCTTGTGTCTGCAGGTTTTCTTCTATAATTTCACTGTACAATCTATAGCAAATACAAATCTGAAGTTTTTAGCATTGTGCTTGCAACCACTTGAAATGTTGATTGCTGTTGTTCCAATTACATCTATTCATTGTGCACTTTTTTAGGCTTTGTTTTGTTTCCAAATGGCATTAAAGGTTGCGTGCTGTAGAACATTTGTCAGGGAGATGGGGTTGAGGGAAAGAGAAAATGTCATCAGAGAGGAGCTGCAAAATAACACCATGGAACGGAGAGCATATTGTAAGAGGCACTGATATGGTAGATGGTCCTTATTCAATGAAGAGTGAATCTAGACCTAACGACCAGATGGCAGGACTGAACACAGAAATTCCATATGTGTGATGGCAGCGAGGGACGGCCATTGACATACTTGCTTTTCCAGCCAAATGCCTCGGCAGATGCAGAGTTTTACACTTTAACATTGCAATATGGCACTAAAACCCAGGAGAAGAGTTAGATGCAAGATTGAAAGCTGATTTAAAGTGGCAGAGTTTAAATCACATCCTATTCTTTCAGAGTGAAAGTGAGGAACAAAAAGTGAGTGGAAATTAGCATTCTCTAGGATCGTATTCTGGATCTGTTCGTCTTGTCATGTATTCTAAAGAGAAGCTGTACCTGGTCATATTAGTTATAGACTTCTTCCTGTCCCCAAGCATTTCTAAAAATATAAAATAAAAATCAAGTTTTAGAAATGGATTATTAAAGGAAAGCAGCATTAATGTGCTCTGCCTCGAGTCTGAAAGCTCATAATGTGAGTTATTCTCCACTTCGAATAAATTGCAAGATGTACTTGAAAATTAGATTTTCATTTAATTGCATTTTTTGTTTGTGGTGCTAGAGGCAGCCATCTTTGTAGAAAAGGGATCATGTCTGTTATACTGCTCATAAAGCCCTAAGAAAATTTTAGTAAAAAAAAAAAAAAAACAGCTTTTACTGTTTTAATATATATGTCTTTGGGAATATTGACAAACATCAACACTTTTTGAAATTATCAAGCTATAGGCTAGAAAGTCATTTGAGCCTCTTTCCTTGGGTCTCAGTTGTTTCTATAAGCAAGATGATTGCCAAAGGCACCGATAGCAAACTAATTTCCCCCAATACTGCCTAAGTAGAGCAGGAAAAGACATTCTTTTATAGTTTTATGTTAACATTATCTATGCTCTCCCTGCGATATGTTGTTCAAGGTTCATCGGAGGCAATGTTGTGTGTCAGCTCTTGTTCTATTGGCTTATTCTGCAGTGAGTCCTACAATCACCTGTTGAAAATAAGAAATGCCTTTAGTGACCACTGCACTGTCTTCCCTTTTTCAGTAATATCTGTTTTTCTACATGAGCCATATGATTCAGGTGTTCAAAATTGCCATCAATTCACTGTACGTCCCTGGCATTTTCACATCATTACATCTTTTCCACGGGATTGCACTGAATGTTGTCCTTATCCTTCTGTGTTTATTGTGTTTATAGTGGTTTCTTTTATAACATGAATAAATTTGAGCAGGCATACTTGAAACACATGAATCTAGTTCTTATGTCCCTATGTTCTAAGGGGCATTGGTACTTTGTGTTTTTGAAATTGAATGAAAAATTTTAAGATTTACTGGGTCCATATGGCACACTAAGAAAACCTAAGGGAGAGAAAGTGAATGGCAAGAAACAAAATGGTATGAGTGTTGTTCACATGATTGGTGGCAGTGGGATAGAGTTAGAATCAGATCATCTACTAATGCGCACAGTAGGATTGATGCCTATAGGTAGCAATGCATCATCATGCTTATCACATTATGCCTGATTCAAACTACACCTACCACAAATGTTCTGATGATCTAATAGTTTTGACTTTTATCAAATCCCAAATTAAATGGTTTAAGATACTTTATAATAGTATGTATGCTAATAATAATCATAGTGATAATAATAATTAATATTCATGAGCATGCTTTACAGCCAGGTACTGCATTAGGTACACATTATCTCAGTTTAATTTTCCCACCAGTTCTATATGATCACATTGATCCTATCTTACTTTTAAAGGTTAAAGAAAAAGTTTAGCTATAGGAATATATACTAGGGAGTCTATGTAATTTTCTGAGGTCACAAATCTAGTAAATAATAGAGCTGAGAATTAAAGCTTGTTTTATTTAAATCTAAATTAAAATGATATGTGAAAATATAATCATGAGACACAACCAATTTTGTGTTGGAATCTTTTTAGGCTGATGTTCACAAACTGTCTTGTCTATTTAGACTAATGCCAACCACTTTCAAGTCAAATGAAAAAAATAACACTTCTGCTTTTTATTTCCAGAACATGGTCTTAGACATTCCAAGGTGTATGTGTTTTTATAAGCTGTTCTACTTACTTGAGACAGTTAACACCCCTGAAATTTTTTTTCCTTTTTGTCTTATAGCCAAGATCTGGATGACTTTTCTTGACATAGGTATCTGCAAAATAGAAAATACTATGGCAGACGGAACAAAGAAAGCATAACTCCTCTCATTTTTGAACCACTACTGAAACCAGTAATGTGGTTAAGGTTGTCCTGTTCCTTTTTCTTTGATTGATTCAACATCCTGATTCAAGTTTTAGTTATACTTTCTGCCTAGGATTATTGGATAGCAATAAATAGGTTCCAATCTATATCCATCTTATTCTGTTTTGTCATATGATGGCATGTACAGCCACAGGGAATTATTAAAAGTATAGAGATAAGAATGCCTGTGGAATGTCCTGATTTTTCCCCATTAAAAGGTATATATAGCTTTAATCAAATTTCTTAACTAAACTTCATCATCTATGATGAGTAAATAATAGTACAAATCTCAGGGTCATTTGGAAGATTAGATAAGCGATCACATATAAATCCCTCAGAATGGTGTCTGTCCCACCGTGAAAGAAACTCCCTATATAATACAAACTTAGGATGTGTGAAAGTGAAGATATAAGAGTAAAAAAGGACCATATGTAAAGTGTAATGGTTATTTCAATATATACTGAAGCACCTGCTCTGAGCCAAGAATCGTGCTAAGAAGATCAAAAAAAAAATAGTTCTATAGCTTTCTTATTTATTAATGTTCAAGAATTTCAATCTTAAGTGAGAGAATCTATGGTGGAAATGCAAGATGAAAAGTTTGTAGGGGAAGGTTAATTTTAGATTTGAACACTTTGATTTAATTTCTCATTAACTCATCTATGTAAGATTGTGAATAACTGAAAATTCCCTGTCATTGATTGTCTGCAAGAGTTCCCATTTCTTTTCACTGAAACTGAAGAATTTATTTAACTATTAAATATGTGTTATATTTAAAACAATTTGTGTTGTTCTGTATTTAATTATTGTCATGGTTTATGAACTACAACTAAAATGCCTTGAGGCAGGATTATGCTCTCTTTGTTCCATCTGCCATACCACTTTATATTTTGCAAATACCTGTGTCAAGAAAAGTCATCCAGAGCTTGGCTATAAGACAAAAAAGAAAAGAGCTGTGCTTTCAGTGTTATTCTAGAGCTTAATTTTAACACACATATCTACAGATTATTTAATTCTCTCCAAGTATGTACCTCTATTTTTGCTTTGCTTTGTATTTATCTGAAGTCCAATCCTTTTGAAGCTATATATATATATGTTTGTAAATTACATGCCAGAAAATATTAAAGATTATTGCCTTGCTGGACATTGATTTTGTGTTTGACCTATAAATTTTATTTCTAGTATTTATTTTTTAAATTACATGTGATATTCAGTTTTCAAATGCTTTTTATCAACTACTGAGTGAGTCAGTATATTAAGAAATATTTGACATTTAGTCTATATTTGTATTGGAGTCATGCATTTTGCTTTTGAAATTTATGCTCTGATTCTTGCTAATTTTATGTGAATGAAGAGTTAAAAAGATAAGGTAGATTACTGATTACATACACATTCTAATGGCTATAAATTTTCCTCTAAACACATGCTTATATGTGTACCACAATTTTTAGGCTGTGAAATTTTCTTTTTTAACTTTTCTTTGTTTTTTCTTTATTTCTATATATTTGACATCAATTGTAATCCCCATGTATTCCCCGTCACCATTTCACCAGTGCACCATCACCTCAGTTCCTTGTGTTCTTATCTTCCCTCAACTCTCTCCCTCTCCCCTCCCCAATGTGTCCCCAATTTGTCCTTGTCTTTTTGTTTTTGTTGTGTTATTATTATTATTTTTGTTATTATTCTTTTCCTTGATCCTTATTTGGTTCCCTTATATTCCTCCTAGGGGTAAACCATCGGTATTTTTCTTTTGCCTTCTGACTTATTAAGATACATTAAATACAAATATATTCTAATTTTAATTTTGGTTTCTATGATGTAACTATGAATTTTTTAAAAGATTTTTTATTTATGCATAGAAGAGCTGGAATACAGACCTGAGGCACAGGGGGTGGCAGTGTGTTGATTCACCAGAGATAGAGTGGGGAGCAGAACAGGTAGATCAGTTGAAATACACTGCTGAGGGGAATAGAGGGCTAGGCAGGAAGGTCTGCTGAGCCTCGTGCTACTTTTCCCTTGCCTGAGATCTAACTCCCGCTGCTGTAGTGGCTGAGGAAGCTCCACAGTGTGGCGCTCAACCTCTTGCACCAACAGGGCGGCCCTTTAACTATGAATTATCAATAAGTACTTTTCTTAAATCCAGACATAGTAACTCTACAGTTTTTTTTTTTTTGTTGTTGTTGTTTTTAAGTATTGATATTTAGCTAAATTGGATTGTGGTCACAGAATGAATTTTGCATGATCCCAATTATTTTAATTTTGATGAGGCTGATTTTAAGAACAGTATGCTTTATTTTAACAGTATTTCATGTGTAGTAGATATAGTCTATGATTGTAGATCATGAATTTTAAATCTCTCTCCATTGTAAGCACAACTGTTCATTTTTCCAGCTTCCTTGTTCTTGTATTTCCAGCTTCCACTCAGAATGATTTTCTTCTGCTTACAAACCACTAGTATTTCACTTAATGTAAATCTGATGATCAGTTTGTCCCAGTATCTTCCCCACTTCCCCACTTGTATTTATTTCCTTCACTTATCAATGATATGGCTTGTTGGATTTGAAATCTAGGTAGGAATTTAGTGTCTTTTAATGCTTTAATGCCATTTCATTATATTTTGACTTCTGTTGTTTGTTTTGAAGTTGAATGCCAATTTATTTGAAGCTGTTAAGAAAAGTCTTTTCTGCTTCTGAGTTTAGTATTTTCTTAAATGTTCGTTCCTAAATTTTCTACCCATTTTGTAGTATTTTAATCTATTTTTTTTCTTTATGTACTTAATTTTAATATTTTCTCATTGACAATCTTTTCATTTGTATCTAATTTGTTAAACATATTCCTGAGATTATATTTTTAGTTATTTAAATATTTTTGTTAAATTTCCAGTTCTTTGAAAAAACATCCATCATTTTGGGTTCCCTTTTATTTCTTTGATGTTGCTCTTTAGTGGTTTCCTAAACCAAATGAGGAGTCATGATAATCTCTTTGGAGGACAATGGATTTCAATATTTATATCTCTAACTTGCTCAACGTGCTCTAATGTGCTCAAAATGCTTCTCTGCCACCCGGCTTCAAAGCTGGAATCTGTTCTCCTCTTTGGAATAGGAGAGACAATAGCTGAAATCAATTTTTTCCCCACTATTTCCATTATGTCCTGGTACCAAATTGAGAATTTATCAGTTTGGTTAGTTCTTTAGTGCTTTATACAAATACAATCACATCATGGGCATTTCAATTATACCCAACATTTCTAGTTGTATTCAATTTGAATTTTATTCTGCATTACCTAGTCTACTTTTACTAGAAATGAAAATCTACTTTTCCGAATATTTCTTAGCTTATAAATTGCATTCTCTAAAGATCAGAAACTCAATCTGAAGTCTATAAGTACCCAAAGTAAATATCAAAAAGTGTTTATACTCTTTTATTTATAGTAGATTAACCTCAGATCATGATGCTATTCAAAGAACACTTACTCTAATATCACTCTCATTTGTAACATATTTTCAATACAGTTTTCTAGTCTATGAGACATAAGAGCAACAAATTCAATAGGGAAATGGGAAGTAGAATAACTTTGCTAGAGGTAAACATTAACTGCTGCTTGAATGAAGAGTTAGTCAGAATTCAAAACATAGTCACAGTTCAAAGTAATATAGCAATGAAGGAAAACCAGTCCCCACTAAAAACATTAATAAGCAGTAATGAATATAATATTTATACACAGTGCAGTTAAAAGTCATATATTGCTTATTGAATTCTACTTAGTTAAAAGGTTTGTGATGGATTTAGTATGAATTTTATTATTAATTCAAAATTTTGATTGGCATATTTCAATTATATTCTGTTGTATACTAAAATTCTTATATGACTGCCATTGGGAGAAAAAAAAAGTTTTCTTCTCTTTTCTCAATTACCATCTTACATTGTCAACAGCAACTAATCCTTTTAATTTTAAGTTACTTTATTTATTGTAGTAAAACAATTTATTTTCTATTTACCCTATGGTTATATTTTAAATATTTAACTATTCTTGAAGTTGGAATACAATTTTTAAAGCCATTTTTCACTTTATCCCAACTAGAACTGAGCTGTTTTCAGTACAGAGGAAATGAAATATTGCTGATATAGGAAATCTCTTTTTTGCTGACTCTTTTATCCATTTTGAACGGTGGTATTTATTGGAGTCTTTAAATTATTACTTTTGTGTTCATATGACCATGATGTATAACAAATTGGACATCAAGCTGAATGATGTATTTACTAAGTTTATTTATTTATTTTGATCACTAAACTAAACCAATCTGGTACTTTACCTGACCTCAGCTAAACTCTTAGGGAACTGGATGCATTTCTAAAGAGTTAGGAATTTGGCCAAAACACTCTTTGGTCCATTCCACCAAGCAAATTATATACATTTATAAATGGAAACGTAAAGGGGGAAGGAAAAAAAAAATGCTACTTGCTAACCCAGCAAATTTTGTAAACATAGACTACTAGTCATTCATGCTTCAAGAAGTTGGCCTTAGAAATGATGTGTCACCTTTCTTCTGATTAAGAAAGACCAGTCTGTTCTTGGAATTTTCTAAAAATTGTTGCAAAGTGCTAAGAATAATAATGTAGAGTATAATTGTAATACTTTGAAAACAGTCATTGAGATTTTTATTTTCCCCTTTAATTTATAGAGTTTAGTAGGACTAGTATTTTGAGAAATTTGGACAAAAATACTCTCCCAGATTAAAAAAATATATATATATATACATTTTATAAGATCTGATTAAATGTGTGTATATATATACATATACATACATATACATATATATTTCACTCCAGATCTCCTGACATGTAAGTTTAAGATTTTCATAGTAACTCATCCCTATACTTATCATTTTGTATGGAAACCATACAAATGATTTTGCACACTACAAGCCCAAACCCTATCATAGTGTCAACATTCTTTTCCATTTGCACTTTATTAGATCCTTTGTCTTGCTGTTACTTCTTTTCTGAGACTCAATACCTTCATGTCTCTAGGACAATAAAACTAAACCCAGACTGTCACTTGTCTTAACCTCACAGTATCTTCTCCCTTTCAGATATATCTCATCTGTGGATTTCCTTTTGACAAAGGTGGTATAAACTGGTTATGTTAAAAAGGAACAAACTGAACCTTGATCACTGCATTAAATGTTGTTTGGGTTTACTATGTTTCAGTTTTCAGACAAGTTTCCAATTTAACTAGAAAAATCCTATAACCTGAAGGGAACAATTTATAATGGAATCATACTAGACAAGTTGGTAAAGAGACAGAATGGTGAAGTTTTTCAGTGAGATTTCCTTAAACCACATTCATAGAAATTGCCTACTTGGCCTCAATCTGAAGTCAGACATGGCTTCAATATTGTTATTATTTACTTTTTTCCAAACAACTGTCTCCATATTGTGTACGAATATAAAGCAGTTGGGATTTTATAATCTTTGAGAAAGAGACAGGCTGCTTATATTAAGTGGTTTAAATATTCTTGCATAATTTCATCCCAGCAACAGCAGCCATCTGTAAATTTCTACTGGCCCTGCATCTACAGGGAAGAGCCAGCTCAACTGTGCTTTCTACCAAGTCATCATCCCTTCATTTTCTTTATTTGTTCACTTTTAACATTGTTCATAGCTCTTTGGGGTTGTTTGTGTTTGTGTTTACAGGTGAGTAGTGCATAGGTAGAGAGGATTCACACTTTAGGTAAAGCTATTCATTTGCACCTTAATACAAAGGAGTTCATTAGATCCTTTTATTACAGAAAGTTTTGAGGGAGAAAGTATGAGGCACCCAAGGAGGAAGAAAGAACTGTTTGAAGGAATAGAGTTTAAAAAAAAAATAAATTAGGAAGATGGGGAAATAGGAGATCCTGGTAGAGAATCTTTTTTTAGCCTTGAGTTGGCAAAATTTCACTACTGATAATATAAAATTGTGCCATGAAATCAAGAGGGTGACCCAGACAAATCTTCTTGTCAAATGGTATGTTTTTCCTGTTCAATACATCATCTCTGGTTCTTTATTTTCTTTCAAATAAATTCTCTCAGAGAAAACACACATTCTAGAAAATAAAACGTTCAAGCTACAAAATGACATCTCAATTACTTGAACATTCAATCATTCTTACAAGTAAAACAAAATTGATCAATAATGTTTGCTGTAGTGTGCCCCATTAAGCAGCTTTTCTTCCTACTATATCTCCATAAAGTTTTCTATTCCCAGCAGGACAAGTATGAAAGAATAACAACAAATATATATCAAGGAGAAGGAGAGAATATGATACGTTAGATCTGTTTATGTTAATCCTAATCTCTCTCTTCCAAAGTGAATAAAATGAAATTCTGGGAGTGTCGCTTCTCTTTCATCACCTTATTTCCCATTCTGGAAGCTCTCTCTCCTCATCTACATTTGGTGGGGACCACTGCTACTGGAGGTTTTGCATATTAACAAATAGAGAATCCAAACTTGTTAAGTGATCTAAAATTTTTCATCTTTTCCCTTTTTTCCTTCCCTTTGTTGCCGCTCTGTTAACTAACACTATCTACTTTTTAATACAATTGTGAAAAGATAGTAATAGCAAAAGATGGTCTGTTGACTGATTTTTTTTTAATAACGAATGGAAAGTGAGACTAGTATTATCTGTTGTGCATTTATTATGTCATTACTTTTCTTTCTCTCCTGCTCTTTTTCTCATCCTCTTTTCCTCTCTCTTGTCTGTGACTTTGAGTTTCTAAAGGTCACTAACTCTAGTACCAGATCTATAGTATGTATTCAGGAATTTACTGTTGACTCAAGGAATGAGCCATAAACTGTAATACCCATTTGCACCTTTGACATTTGTTTTCAGCTTTTAATAAGCTTTTCTTACCCCTTCTGAATTTTGTAAGCTCTATGATAACATTATATTCAATGTGATTCATATTTATTGACCATTTACAATGTGCCAGGTACTGAGGGTGTTTCAATTAACAAAGCAATTAATACTCTGTTATCTTAATACTTTCATTCTAGTGAGGTAAGAGGGAAAACAAACAAAATTAATAAGTAAAATATACAGGAGAAAATATACAGGCGAAAAGCAAGGAAAATTAATAGGGAGTGTTGGATGGGGTTGTGGTTTAAGTTGGTCATTGAGGTCCCCTCTAAGAAGGTACCACTTACAAAATGACTTCAAAATGCTGAGGGAGTGAACTATGCCATTATGGGGGATTCAGAAAACTCACTAGCCTATGATATGATTCTCCCTCACATCTAAAAAAAACCAAAGGTGTCCTTCTGACTGGAGTGGAGGTAGCAAGGGTGATTGTAGACTGTGAGTTGACCATACTCTGCTGTCCCCTCAGTCACAAAGAGCATGAGACTTACTTTCTCATAGTTCTGGAAGTTGGTAAGTCTAAGTCAAGGTGCTAGCTGGTGCAGGGCTTCATGAGAACTCCGTCCCCAGTTAGCAAATGGTGGTCGCCTCGCATGGTATCTCTTCTTATAAGACCACCGAACTTAATGACTTGGGGTTCCACTCTCATGAATTAGTTTTAGTTTAATTATCTCCTTATGGAAATTAACTCCATATACAGTCACAATGAGGGTTAGTGCTTCAACATGAATTTGTGGCATTACACAATTTGGTCTATAGTAAGCCCAAACAAGGAGAGCAAGGCTGCTCTGAGAGAGTATGAAGCCCTGTTGCCCTGGAATTCACTGTGTTCTCTTAAGTAGCTATGAAATGATTTCTGTAACCTGACGGCCAGGCAGCTGGAGGGCAATTTGGATCTGGTCTTAGTGGTTTGTATGGAGTTATTTGCATATGTTAATATACATTAGCATTTGTGCATATTCCTTAAAGAATCTGCTTCGATCTGTTACTTATTAAAACACTGGTAGTGCCCGATCAGGTGTGTGTGCTCGCATGTTGTCCTTCTTGTAAGTTTGTTCTGCTTTGATTCTCCTTACTGAAGCATGCAATCTTGAGTAACATCTTCCCCTGCCCAAAACAACCACTGTGCTCAGTCTTGTTCTGATTTCATAAAGGAAATAATAATACTATTAAATGTAAATTAACAATTATATTATTAAATAACAAATGCCTCTGGGACTTGGATACTTTTCCTTTTTTCCTCTAGCAAAATTTTCATAGTCAAGGTATAATGTAAGATTCATAAAATGCAATTAGGCCTTTAAATGGCTTTTTAATCTCATGTGCGTATTCACATGTGTATTTGTGTGTACATATAACACAACAACAGTTATGATAGAAGCAAACATTTATATATAAGGTAATTTTGCTGCCCAAGATATTATGATGATCACTCCAAAATGGTGTTTTCCAAGGATAAGTTTGGATAAATAAAAACGCTCCATGAATATTCAGCTGTGCTTTTGGACTGAGATTTCTACTGTTCTGAATAAATTCCAAGAGTATTTTGCATTTAAGGTTCTGTTACATCTTGAAAGGCTAGTTCACTGTACAGAGAAGAGTTTGATTTGCTGACTCTTAAAAGGCAGGCATGCGAACTATGTCAAAGATATCTGTTGGAGAAATAGTTCTGATATAGACATGTGATAAAGGCCTTTGAACATTTCTAGACTTAAATCTTTTCCTCTTTGAAAATTCTGAGATTCATTCTTATAATTTTTTTCTAGCAATCAAGAATATGTGACTTGAACCCATAAATACCATCTTTTATAAAAAGCATACTACTTGCTAGATTCCTAAATTTAACAATTTGGAAGTAACCAAACTGACTCCCAAATAAAATTGTAATAAGTAATAACTTATTAGTATAGCCAAAATTGTTAGTGATTGATTGACTTGAAAATAGGCAACAGATTTGGGCTCTAGCTCTATTAAAATCCAGTTAAGTCTCTTTGGCCAGTTCATTTCTTTGTTTCCTTGAGATACTTTATCTGAAAAAAATGGGAAATAATACTTACCTGATAATTTTCTTAGTGGAGATTTGGTAAAGTAACAAAATATTTGAATTAACATTGAACAAGCTGAATACCACTATTTAAACTAAGACATATTTGCAGTCATCTAAAATAGGAATCTCACATATTTGCAAAGTTTACCCTCCTACTATTGGGGAAGGAAATAATTCAAATCTATAATTTAAGTAAAGATCCTGAAAATGAAAGTTTTCATACAGTATTGTATACAAACAAAGGTCCAAGTTGCTGTTTATCTCTTTCAAATCTACTGCTCATGGAGAATGTTATAACACAATGAAAAATTTTATATAAACCTTCCTTTTTTAATTCCTGATTTCTCTTGGGTAGTGGGACTGGTATCTAATAGACATCTGGAATCACCCATTATCTTGGCTGTGATTTGGCATTTCCCAGGATAGTCCATATTATCATAACTGTGGATGGCAGAAGTTATCATATGCCTTCATATCATAACTTGCATATTTTGGAAAGCATTTATGAGAACAGATTTTTTCGACAATGAACATGCCAAAGGCTTGACATGAAAAGTACTTATGCCTAATGTCTGTCATTCTCTCTCTGCCAGTTCATCTTTCCTGGACTGGCCCTCTGCCACCCTGGCACCTGAAATGCAGCAAACAATGTCATTGGATGCTGAAGGTGTGACCCTAAGTTGTGGTTATCTTCCAAGCAATTACCATATGGTGTGCAATTCAGCTCTTCATCTCCTTGTTCGATGGGAGAATAATAGCAATGACAATAATGCCACTTAATAATGTATTTTATCCTTCTGGCTTATTTCATTTAATGTTTCTGCATCTTTGAAAAAAATGATACAGATGAAACTTAGGTAACCATTAATATTTAGTTACCTCTCCACTGTGGGAGGCTGCTGTGTATAAAACAACTAAAGCAGGTTTGATGACTTAACAAGGGATATTAGCACATTGAATCATGATTAGGGACACAGTTCAGAAAAGTTAAATTAACAAATGAAGCATGACATTCTGTAAACAAACCCTATATCTAAGCTTCCATTTTTTTTAGGAGGTCATTGTACCCAACTCCTAGGAGTTTGAGTTAAGTATAAGATGTTAATCAAAGTTCATTCAGTCACTAAATATTTTAATGAAAACCAAAGTGTTGAAGATTTAATGGTTATGTAGGTTTAAGTTCCTGTATTCAAGGATTCTGCATCATCATGATGGAGATTGAAAATTAAATCAAGGGTTATGAGCAATAAAAGAAATACTGTTATAGAGCACAGAGCAAGAGTAGGCATCTGTGAAGATATCCTGGAGAATATGACTACTCTGCTTTATTTTATTTTATTTCATTTTTTTAGACTTATTTATTTATGCTTACAAGCAATGGGGTACAGGCCAGAGGTGTGGGGGTGATGAGAGAATCCACCAGACAGAGCAGGATGCAGAACAGGCAGATTGACAGAAACACACTGCTGAGGGGAGCAGCGGGTGAGGCAGGAGAGGTCTGCTGCGCCATGTGGGTCCCCTCCCTGGCCAGTGGCAGGGATTGAACTCGTGCTGCAGTGACTGTGGTTTGGGTTTGCTTCATAGTGCATTGCTTAACCCACTGCGTCACCAGGGTGGGCCCTCTGCTTAATTTTATAAGGAGAATTAGAATTAAAAAAAAAAAAGGAGAATGGGCTTTTACCCCCAGAAAACACTATGTGTATAGTTATGTTATGGAATATGCTTTCTACTATAAATTTAGGAAGCTAAAATGATGGTTGGAATGGAAGCTGTGATTTTTTAAAAAAGTATTTCATCTCTTGAGTTTTTGAAGCACAGGTATTAGATTTTCCTCTTTGTGGAAGAAGTTGTGATGTTTTAAGAGATTAAGTTACCTGCCCAAGCCAAACTGTAGTTAAGGTGAAGACCTGGTCCTGGAGTCATGACCTTCGGACTTCTCATGTGATACTCTGTGTGCATACTGGCTTGTCCTGAGTCATACTTCATGGAGAAGGTAGACTGTGATAAAGAAATGTAGTATTAGTTCATAAAATCAGAAAAATCTTCAGAAATGTTCTGCACCCATCTTTCCTATTGAAATCTATTGAGAATTTCTTTTTTGCCTCAACTACCCACTATTTATGTATACTTTCATAATTATGAAATAAAATTTGACTTCCATGAAACCCTTCATATATTTAAGCACTGTTAAGTAACATTATATATAGCCTTCTCTACCAAGTGACCTAAATTATACATTCAATATAATTTCACAAAATACTATCAAACAACTTCTATGTATAAAATACTTTAAAAACACTAGGGAAAAGGTGTGGAAAAGTAACAAATATGAGCATAGAACTATCCCTTCCTGTAGTAGTTGACACTGGTAAAGAATAATGACTCAGAAGGAGCTCTAGATTAAGACAGGATATTTAAACAATGTTTGTCTGCTTTAGGATTTTATGGAAAGACAATTCTAAATTCACCGTGAGAACACATGGAAAAAATTTTGGAGGAGAGTTTGAACTGGAATCTAAACAGCCATGTTTCCAGTAGATGTTATGGGTTATGATGGTTTAAGAAAAAGGGTATGTAGTTTAAAAACAGATTGTACAAATTAAATAATTTATTGGGTTTATTAAAAGAATGAAAAATCAACTGGAAAATATAGAGATGCTTCCATTCTATTAACTATTAGGAATTAAATCTGTTGTATAGAATTAACATATTTTCCTTCAGAATGTGTGTGTGCGTGTGTGTAGGCAAATGCATCAATATATTATACATATGTTATATATATGATATATTTTCCAAAAGGCAAACTATAAATGTATATATACATATATGTATGTACATCTAAATCATAGAAATAGAGAACTTTAGTCTGAAGTCCATTATTTGGAGATCAGTAAAATGATGTCAGCATAATTAAGGGATTCTTACAAAATGTCATAGGTCACTAGTAACAATGACAAGGTATAAACCAGGTGTGAATTATCCAGCTTCTAGATGGTGGCATGCACTGGAAACAGCCCTCAAAATGACATAGAAACTCTTCTTATATTCATCTGAATTTGCTTTTCTGGTCTCATTTCCCCTTAACATACTTAACATACTTGTGCTCCTCCTCACATTGAACTTTTACTGCTACTGAGTTCCCCGACCTATTTTTTAGACTTTCAAGGCATAAGCACATTCTGGTCCTTCTCTCGGAAGTTCTTCCTTTGTTTACATAGTCCCATATACCCATAGTTTTGTGGAGGAATAGAGCTGTGATGTGAAGAAAGCGCTGAGCCTAACTGCAGAAAATGCAATGGGGATAGAATGGACTTTGCATGTGATACCTGGAAACTACCATGAGATATAGTTATTTGTGTAGTTATGATTTATAACCTGCTTCGTTTCAGAAAGGATTTGAGTCAGTTAGCTATAAGTTAAAATACTTCCAAAAATCCTATTTTGAAGTTCTTTGATGTGAAAATTATACTGCACAAGTTGGCTCAGTGAGAGTTTCTCGTCCGATTTCTGCCTCCATGTCTGATCCATTTCAGCAGAGCAATTGCTTGATGATTTTTTTTTTTTAAAGCAAATTTAACTGAACAACCCACAATCTCAGAAATGCTTTGATTTTACTTTGGTTTGTGCTCAGGGCAAAGATTGTGGCTGTGGTTTTCTCACCCATGATCATGAATTCACTTTAAATAAAATGCAAGAGGAAATCAATGACCAGACTCTTGACTGAAAATGAAATGAAAACAAATATTCGGAATGCACTAAGTATTCAGGTTAATGCAACGAAATTCAATCAAAGAACCAAAAGTGAGGAGCCTAGACAGTCTATTTTTCTGTTAGGAAAGGCTCAGGAGTTAGTAATTAGGGTACACTTCCTCATATACAGGACCCAATGTTTTGTGCATGAGGTAAGAGAACTTAAGTTTTCCCAAATATATCTCTCTATATATTGGTCATTGTGTGAGTTCTTAAATTTCTCTCTTCACACTTCTCCCTCCTTCCTTATTCTCAAATTTGGGGTAAAGTCACTGAATGACACTCCTGATATATATATTGTTTCAGGAGAAGGAATTATAGTACTTTAATGAAGAAAATCAAAACTGAGATTGAACTTTGTACTAAATTTTGCAACAATTTTGGTATTCAATATAAAATGTTCTTTTGCAGAAACTTAAGAAACATGGTTTTCAGATATGTCTAAAAGCTGTAATAATAAGTGACTTATTCTATTATAGTTAAAAAGACATCTAATGAGTAGGAGAGAGCTTCAGGATGATACTTTCATAGTTAACACACCCAAAAGGAAAAGTAACTCATTACTGTTGTAAAATGAAAGAGGAATTTGGAATTTTTGATCTTGTCAAAGGAATTGGTGAGGACTCAGTAATATCTGAGAGGAAGAAATGACAGAGCTAGAAAACAAGGCAGAACACTGAAAGCAGATGTGACCAAAATCACTTGAATCTAACATGAGATAAAAAATTAACTCCTAGGAAGTCCTGGTTCTTGAAATATGAACTTTTTGCAATATGAAACACTTTTCTGAGTTCATGTCTAATCCATTTGTGCATTCTGTACTTCTCTGGGAGAGGTATTGCGTTTTATTGCAGTTCCAAACATCCACGCCAAAGTAGTCTTTGCTGAATGGTGTATGTGCTTCTAAACTCAAGCATTCCACAGTTGGTTCTATACTGACCTGTGTTTTCAAAGCTTTTTGTCTTACGTTATTTGGGGAACATTCTAGAAAAGAAAATGGAAAATTGTGACAAGCGTTATGTTGATTTAGATTAGAAAGAACAGGAAAGAGGGAAAACTAACTTTGGAGATGAGAAAAGAAATAAGGGAGTTATAAGGAGCAGATTGTGAGAATGTCAGGGGAAAGGTGGAAGGGCTTTGGGGTGTTTGTCCAGTATCAAAGAATGTAACTCCCTTTTGATGGACCTGTGAGGAACATCCACAAAGATTTCCTTTATAGTTCAGTACTTTTTGGGAGTTATATTTTGTTTTTTTACTATAACACTAAATAGGTCTAATAACATTAAGCAGAAAAACTTAGTTCTTGAACTTTTGGAATATTGAGGAACAAACAATAATGACCACTCTCATAATCTTATGACAAAATGCCATTAAAGTTGTTGGTACTTTGTATTCATAATAATTTAATGGTTTCTGTAATTTTTCTCATTAGTGTCTAGATCCGTATTGTCTTTAAAGCTCTGTCAACCTAAGAGAAATATCCCAATGGTATCAGAAAATGAGTAATACAGATAAACATCAAAAATTGTTTTCCCCTGTTGTTTAGTGTGGTCTTTACAAACTGTACATTTACTGCCCCATTAGCTGTTGTCTGATTCTCGTATATCGTGATCTCCACCAGGTGGCATATATATGGCCCATAACCTATGCTAATTATAATAATAATGACCAATATAGAACACTTACTGAATGTTAAACTCTATTAGGTACATTTTCAGCTTATCAACTCATTACATTCTTCCATAACCCTAAGAGATAGGTCTACTACCACATTGTACAGATGGGTAATATGAGGCAAAAAGAGACTAATTAACGTGCTATAATCACCCAGTTAATGATAGAGCTAGTATTCAAACACAGAGTTTGTGGCTCAGGATTGAATTTTAAGATTAAATTTGTTCTCATTAATTCATTGGTTGACCTTGGGATCACTTTCTCTCCTGTTCGAAGAGGACAGGCAGTCAGTTGGATTGATATGTGGTAATGTGTTTAATAGAAAATCTTGGTTATGGCTGGTCCCCTTCCCCTGAACATCCATTTCTCCCCTCTTTATATTTTAATTATTACCCTCTTGGAGACAATTTATATTAGGTTTAAAATTGATAAGAGCACTTTAATATAATGTCCTCATTTGAATCTTCTTCACAACCAACTAGTGATCTTATTTTTATTCCCCTTTTATTCAGAGATGGGCCTAAATTTCAGACTTTACAAGATACCCTGTGTCACAGATCCAATCTCTGCTAGAACCCAGAAATAGTCTCTATTTTTTTATCCTTGTTTTTTTATTTTCAGGTTTTGCTATGACATAACTATTTATTACCTCTCTTCATCTCAAAGTTTATATGTTGAAATCCCAAACCCAAGGTGGTAGAATTTGGAGGTTGTGCCTTTGAGATATAATTAGGTGATAAGGGTTGAGTTGTCATGAATGGGGATAGTATTCTTATTATAAAGGAGACTAGAAAGATCTCTCTCATCTCCACCACCATGTGAATTTACACAAGAAGGGGACTATCTAGAAAGTGAGCATTCTCCAGGCAGTTATCAGATTGTTTTGTGTTTCCTAGTTTCCAGAATTATAAGCACCACATTTCTGTTGTTAATGTCACCCAGTCTATGGTATTTTGTCAGAACAGTTCAAATAGATTAAAATAGATTCTTCCTGACATGTCATATAGAGAACATAATATTTGGGAAATATACTGTGATTAAAAACAGAAGTCAAAAATAATAATTAAATGTAAGGCAAATATAGATAAAATTTAACTGTTTTACTTAGCTCAGCCCCATATATTTAGCCATAAAATGAAGATAGGTCTTGAAAATACCCAAGAGTGTTTTCCTGGATAGAGAAAGTTTTGTACAATAAGGAAACATGGATTATTTCAGTTGATTGAGTGAATCAAATTGTAATGCTGTAGAGATAATATGTTAGTAGGGTTGAGCAAAAAAAATATATACTAATGGTATCACCAACAAAATCTACAGACTTATTTATCAAAACATAAGCAGAAGACAACTTCCATGAATGTTTGATAAGCAAGCAACAAAGAAGTTTCGAGCATACCATTTTAGCTGACAAGATAAATTAGCCTTTATTGTACAATAGCATCTTTATCTGTGACTAAACCTCCTTCAAAGCTTTGATTTCCAACTAAGAACATAGTATTTACCTTAAAGAAAGTGATGAGACTTTTTCAATTTTATTTGTTCAGTTTTTGCATACACATTTATATCTGCCTAGTGATTTTAAGAAACAGAAGCTGTAATAAATTCTATCATATCTGTCATTTACCCCCACAAACTATATTTTGTTTGAGAAATAAAGAAATAGAACTGGTCCTTTACTACCCAAATTGAAAAATTTAGCAGAACTTGAGATATGAAACGGATGTTACATTTCATGCCCACATTTATCTGAAACAAACATGAGATTGAATTAATTCTCCATTTTGTTTTGAGGGTGTTTGCATATATACACATGACTACAGAAATAATGATGTAATTTTATTGGATGGATACACACACACATACCCACATACACACAGACACACACACACAAAAGATAATCTGCATAAATAAGGGTAACAGAAAATCTCAATAACTGAGACGAGCAAATCATTTTAAATAATTATTATATAAGTTAAAATTAAATAAGTGATTTACTTGTAAGGAACTGGTCTGCTTACTAAGTGGTATAATAACTCTCTTATGAATAATTAATGTTTGATTTATCTTAAAATGTGAATGATGTTGTGACCTATTTTTGAATAGGGAACAATAAACATAAATTGCAAGTGATTATTTTATATTGTTTATGAGTTTGAAAAAGAAATGTCAGTTATGGACCAGAGAGATTGACTTTTGTAATTGAAGGACGATATGGCTCAGAGTTAGGATGAAGTTAATAAAACTTTATTTTAAAACAGAGAATTAGAACAAGTTATATCTTCATAATAGAAACTTTTGAAAAAATTGACTTAAAAAATAAGATGTCTGATCAATGATACTCAAAGACTCCACTTCACCTCTAGTTGAATAGACCAGGCTATAAAAGTATTGGTTAAATAAGGTCCATTATAGGAAAATAACAGTGGTAAAAGCTGCTACTTGTAGTTTAAATAATAAAGGAGCAGAAATATAACTCCATAGACTGATTTTTGCTACTTTAGCTCATGCTGAATAAAAGCTACACCTACCTGCTGTCTTCTGCAGCTTTGTGAAAATTCTATTTGAATTTCATTCTGTGTTCTTATTCTTCAACTACTCACATATTTAATTCTGGTTACACTATTGATTTTAGTACAGGCTGGATGTGGGTGTGTGTTTGTATGTGAGTGTGTGTATGTGTGTGTGTGTGTGTGTGTATGGTTTCTTTGTCCTGAAAGGGGTGAACTTATGTGAATCTTAAATGGAAAAGAATGACATGACAAGAAGAAAAATAGAAAAGGGAAATTAAAACTTTATATCATAGCATAGAGAGAAGTGGATTCCTCTAGGTGTCCTGTGAAATCACAAGAAGTCACAAGGGAAGAGACAAGGAGGAACTCAACCTGGTGGGAAGGATAGTGTAAGGAAAAGTTGTCCCACCAAGGACATCTAAATGGAGCTTGCTTTTTTATGCTGAGCTGCTGCAGCAGCCAATGACTTCACCAACTCTAGCATAACAAAGGATTGCTAGATTAGGCATTTGGATTGCATTGATCAGCAAATTCAATACAACACTGGCTTATCTGACTGTTAACACCTACCAGCTTAATCGACCAATGTTTTAGCTGGGGTGACTGCTCACATCCATTATACTTGTGGACCCAGTAGCGATGGTCAAATTCTTCCTATGATTTGAAAGAGGTTGTGGATATCTCAGGATGACATCTGTATAACCCTTGAGTCTTTTTAGCGAGAGAGTATTTTTACATGACTCAATTCATAAGAAATGACTGAAGTTTGTTTTTACAATGAGATGGAAAAATGCCCAGGTTTCTGGTCAACCATGTCAGAATCAGGTTTCCAGAGAAACAGTGAGTCTGGCCGGAGAGGCAAGTTATAGAATAGGATCAGCACTTAAAAGGAAAATTCACTTGCACTGTCAGTTACTTTTAAGTACCGATTAAAGTCCAGGACTCATTTTTGTTCAAACATAGGGACAGGACTGGTTTTGTGGGCTCATACATGACTCCATGCTCAGTTGGGCCCCACACTTGTTTTAATGTTTTACTCCATTGTTATTTTGAAATTCCTTATATTTTTTGAACAAGAAATTTCATTTTGCACTGTATTTTCTTTTTTTTAAAGATTTATTTATTTATACATACAAGAGCTGGGGTACAGCCCAGAGTCCAGGGTGGTGAGAGGATTCACTAAAGACAGAGTGGGGAGCAGAACAGGCAGACCGACCAAAACACACTGCTGAGGGCAGCAGCGGGCGAGGCAGAGGGGTCTGCTGTGCCATGTGGATCCCCTCCCTGGTCGGCGGCAGGGATCGAACTCGTGCTGCAGTGGCTGTAGTTTGTTTCATAGTGTGTTGCTTAACCCACTGCGCTACCAGGGAGGCCCTGCACTGTATTTTCATTTTGTACTTAGCTCCACAAATTTCATAGCCAGTCTTATAGTCAAGAGGAAAACTCACTGTTGGGAATGTAAGAAAAACAGATCCGGATACTGAAACCCCCTTTGATTACTGTTTCTAAATGATGCAGTTGGCTTTAAAACCTATTCAACTCCCTTCCAAGTCTAATTAATTATCTAGGTTTATAAAGGTAATGAATTCTTTAGGCTTTCTGTTCTGTGTGTGTGTGTGTGTGTGTGTGTAAAAACCAAATAGGAATTATGAATATAAAATTCCATTAAAAATCTATGCCCAGCAGTTTATGTAGTAGAAGTTCTTTGTTTGGCAGAATACCAGAGAAAAAGTCATACAACCTGGACAGTTCACATTCACTTTCCTTGTACCAAGCAGGGAAACTGGTTATTGCATTTTCCAGAAGATTGAATTGTTATAATTACATTGCATGTTATAATAATATTTAAACAGCTCCCAGTGTTTGGCAGGCATTTATCTGTTTTATTCTCCAGGGCTTGTGAATATTGTTCTGAGACCACTTTAGGTAGTAGTTAGGTGTGGATTGTTAGAGAATCCTTTGGAAGGTCGCCCCTTGACCTGCTAAAAACACCAGACATCATTTTTTAAAAATAATAAATGGAATTATTGTCTTCATTTTCATGATTCTAAGCAAACCACTTTTACTTTCAACTAGGACAGTTATATTTAAAGAGAATATTTAAATTTTTTTTCTATGTGATGGATGGCAAAAACTGGAAACTAATAATTTTTATAACTTAGGGTTTTCGGAAACCCCTTATCTGAAGATCAATAGAAATAGTTTTTTTCTACCCTCTACATGAGAAACAACCACAAAACATATTTTGATGATCTTATTTCTAAAGCATGTCTTGAAATTTCTGTTCTTTTTTATTCTAGCTGCTGTCATTTTAGTCCAGGCTGGTCATATCTAACTGAGGCTGCTGGTTAAAATTGGTGTCTTTTTCCTTCAGTTTCTCTTCTTTCTAAATTATTCTTACTTTGAAACCACTGATCCTTCTAAGTTGAATCAGGCAACTTCCCTACTAAAGCCTAACTTCCAAGGGCTTCCTACTATAGTGTGATACAGTTCAAATAATAAATATTCAAACTCCTCACTTCTGCAGCTGACCCCTGTCTATGTCACAGTTCTCATCTATCATTAGTTCCTTCACATTCTATTTTTTTCTACCTTACTGAAAGGCTTAACTTTCCCAAATGTGCTATATATCATTTCCTTGTTCATAAAAGATTCAGTGCTATTTCCTTTTCCATCTCACATTCACCCTTCAAATATAGTTGGCAGATTCTCTTTATTTGAGTTTAACATTCACACATTGATCCATCTTATATTAATTAAGCACTTTACTTCCTAGAACTATTAGAGGTTCTGGCTTTACAGTAGAGATCCAGAAAGAAAAGTTCTTGTTATGGAGCTTATATTCTGATGATTAAGAGATTAATATAATTAGAAAATTAATATTGTAATGTCGAGCAGTAAGTAGTGAAATGACAAGGAATACATCAGCCAAAATGGATTGTGCTATTTTAGATTTGATGGTCATGATGGGTTTTTTTGAAATGGTAAATTTGAGCCTGAGCAGAGGAAATGTGCCTTTTAAAATAATAGACAAATGATGATTCCTGGAATAGAAAACAAGAAAAAAGTTCTAGAGATGAAAACTATAAAAATTCCTGTGTAGTTACAGTGGAGTAAACACAGGAGAGAAGGTAGGGAATGTAACCAGAGATCAGACTATGTAGGTATAGTAGACTACAGGACTTTAATTTTAGTTTTTGTGTTTGATGGGAATGCACTGATGGAATGAGAGTGGGATTATCACATTTATTGAGAAAAAGTGTGAAAAGATTTGTGTGTGGTAGAGCAAAGCGTTATATACTTTTGTTTAGAACATGGGAAGATTGAGATATTGTTGCAAAGACAGTTTAGATACTCACCAAGCCCATCCCTTCATCCTAAGAATGCAGCAATACTGTATTTTTCAGCTTACTTTGTTTTTAGGCTGTACCTTAAAGTGTAGGAAGAAGTAATGTAATCCACTTCTGGATGATCTGTTTTGTCTGTTTTTTTTAATTACTTTTTGAACCCCTGAATGTGAAAGACTCAATATGGAAAAGACAATTACAGAAGGGGTTCCCTTGAAAAAGAGCTAGTGTGGAAGGCAACTTCACTCTACTCTGTATTTTACTAGTCAGAAATGATAACAAAGCAGAAACCACATAATAGTATCAACAGGTAAAATTAGAATGAACAGAAAATGAGAGAAACAAGCTTTGACTAGAAAGAACTAAGACATTTATAAGGAATGAATAGCAAATATAAGGGGTAGCCACTATCCTTGGAACTGAGATAGAATATCCAAAGGACAGTTTTCCACCTACGACTAAGGTCTAGAACACATTGTTGATGTCATGGTCTTGATTCACTGAAGGTCAGAAAAGTTGTTACAGTGCACCTAGCAGAATGCAGTGGGAGAGAAATATCTGAACTTTGTCAACACATGGTCTCTAAGGAGTCAGAGAAGGGTGTGAGAGAATTGTATGTCCCTGAGGGCACTTTTCTCTTAACCCACTGAAGGTAGTTGCTTGGAGGCTCCTCAGGCCATTGGTTGCTGCTGAACTGAACACCTTATCAGTAGCCATATAAATTGTCCCTTATGTCTTTCCAGCTCAATGAAATTTTTGCTGAATGCCACAAATTTTGAAGATTTATTTATAACTGCTTAACTCCCTGCAAATACGTTCCTATTTCTCTAGTCATATGAGGGCATTTCCCTTTCTTCAGGTGGGAATACACAATTAGGTGGAAGATGAGGAAAAAGAAGTAACAAGGAACATTTGTTGTTGCTTAAATGTGGAAAGCTGACAACAAAAAACATAATACAGTGTAGTTCATTGAATGAATTTTCTGTAATGTAATGGGAAGATTCCACACTGGCCATAAGAGAATGACTCTTCTTTCTGACCAGATAAGTCAAAGGGAAGGATAATCCATGATCTACATAAGGTTCTTATTGGTGAATAGTTTAGATAAAAGATAAGGTTGATTAACTATAACACCATCTTCCTTGTCTCAGTCAGGAAAGAGTGATGGGATATCATCTTGACTTGCATTATAATTATGCTGGTAGGAGACATGATATGAATAGCAGACTTTGTGACTGCTAATAAAACTGTCACTTGGGTTTGGCCCATAAGTAATTAAACATTTTTTCTATCAATATTCAACTCAAGCTTTACATTTTAAACAAGATAGGATAAAAGGAACTGGACTTGCCTATCCATCTGAAATAACAACAACAAAAAAATAGTGAGAGAGAAGAAAAGCACAGTTCTCAAGATCTTAGTCATTGAACACTAAAGGACAGCCGTCTCTGAGAGAAGGAGGATTCCAAAGGGGAGGAAGTTGATCAGTATGATCATTCCAGTTTACTGCCTGGAGAAAAGTTCTAGATTGTCATGAAGGCAGGTGCAATCCAGGTAGTGGCTAGTTGTCTCCTTGAGGAGACTTGGGAGTTCAGAGCGGTGAATATAATTAGGGAGTGAAGAATGTATTATCAAAGAGGAGAAAATGACACAGAAAGGGAATTCTGGAAATTTAAGGAGAATTCATCTTGAGTTCAGAACATGTATGAGAGATTTATAGAATAACTGAGAAGGAATCAAATTACCAACAAGAAGGAACAATGAAGACATAGGCTTGGGCATAGTGTCTGTTCCTTGTATTCAAAGGAGTAAACCTCATAATTCACAGGAACTTCTAGAGTATTAAGAAGTTTCTGTCATAAGAAGGAGGGAAAAATTAACCTAGACTAAAGGATGTAATGTTATTGCCCACAAAATTTAAAATGCTTGACCAAAAAATATCAAACTGTTTTAAAATAACTGCATCTAGCATACACAAAAAATAACGTTTTAAGAACAAAAATATTGAGAACTCAGCAAGGTAAAAGTCTACAAAGTTTCACATTGAATAAAATATTACAGGGTATACAAAGAAATAGGAAAATATAATCAACACGGAAGAAAAACTTGATCTACCATAACTGAGACAGAAATTAAACAGATGATAAAACTGATTGAAAATGACATTAACATAGTTATCATAACTATATACCATATGTTCAAGAAATTATAAGACATTTTGAGTATATTTAAGAGATAAGGAACAAATACAAAGACACAAACACCAATATAATTATTGCAGTGTTTACAATAAAACAACACAATAGATAGGATATTAATCAGCAAATTAGCAAAGAAGGAAAAAGTAAAAAGCTTGATGACATAACATTAGAAGCATGCAAAATGAAATAGGAAGTAAAGAACTGGAAAACAAAAATAGTATGTGTTGAAGAACAAGTAGCAAGAAAATCAATAAGAACATAAAAAAATCGAACCAGGATTATCATTTCCACTTCAACTAATTGATACTTATAAGAAAGATCCTTCAATCCAGAGCAGCAGAATCTTCAAATGCACAAGCAATGTCCACTAAGAGTTGTATTCTTTGCCATAAAACAACTCTCAATCAAGTTAATAGTGTTCATATTTTCAAAGTACATTATCAGACCACAATGAATTAAATTAGATCTAAATTATAATAGGGAAATATAAAACATTTATTAGCTAAATAACACATTTATAACAACTCAGAAGTCAAAAATAAGGTCAAAAGAAAAATCAGAATGCATTTTGAACTAATGAGCACCAAAATGTCAATATAACAAAATTTATGTTATACAGCTAAAGCACTTAGAGGGAAATGTTTAGCAATAAATGATTATTTCAGAAAACAAGAGTGTCTCAAATCAATAATCTCAACTTTCACCATAAGACGTGAGAACAAAGAGCAAATTAAGTCACAAACAGAAAAAAATGCCAATAATGTAATCATATCATCAAGTCCCTTTGTCATTTAAAGCAAAATGTTCTTGTTTCTGGATATTCAAAGGTGGGGGTTATTTTGCAGCTAACTGCAAACTATAACTTTCATACACTAGAAGAATTTTTTTTAGAATTCACATTCCATCACAATACAATAAGAAAAGTGAACCAAAGAAGGACTTTAATGTTCTCAGTGAAACACTTCATGAACCAATATTCAACCAAAATATCAGTAAAGTATAAAATTTAATCAAATTTGCCAAATACATAAGAAAGAAAACATAGAAATCACAAAAGTTAAAAATTACATCGAAAGTCAATAAGAAGAAATTCCATAAAAGGGAGCATATTCCTAGAATATAATTGGTACGTATTAGAAAAGAAAATCAGGGCTCTAAAAGGGGTGAGTTTAAAAAAAATGCGTTCTCCAGACAATTTAGATATGATTTGAGAATGACTTAGTTCAGGAATCTAAGAGGTTATTGACCTTACTATTTTAGTATGAAAGCTTTGAAAATAATGTTTTGAATATTAATATAATCAATAAATCTGCTATAGCTATGGATACAAATAAATTTACACTTAACTGAGAGAATATTCATTTCAAAAAGTCATGTATCAATTACCAAAAACGTAAGCTAATAGGGACAGAGGAAGCCTCAATACATTGAAAATATTAATGTCACAATTTTTGTGTACTTAATCATAATCCAATAAAATGGAAGATTAATAACAAAAAATATCTAAATAGATCTTATGTATTGGGGAAACTGAATGACATACAATTAAATTACTTTTGAATCAGAAATAAATAATAGGGTAATTGAGAAAAGCAAAGTTACAAATGGCAGTAAAATAGAAAGTTTCAAAATTTGTGAAGGGGCCTCCCTGTTGGCGCAAGGGGTTAAGTAGCAAGGGGTTAAGTACTTCATAGTACTATGAAGTTATCTGCAGCCACTGCAGCACAATTTTGATCCCTGGCCCGGGAGGTGACCCACATGGTGAGGCAGACCTCTCCTATCAGGCCCATGGCTCCCCATCAACAATGTATTTCAATGGATCTGCCTGTTCTGCTTGCGTTTTCTCAACCTGCACACCAGCTCTGGCATGCATAATTAAATCTTCAAAATTTATGGCATTCAGCAAAAATTTCATTGAGCTGGAAAGACATAAGGGACAAGAGAAAGTAAAAGTGAATAATAAAGATAAAAAGCATAAATCAACATAATAAAGAACCAAAATAGTGGAAAGATTAACAAAGATATTAGCACTTGAAAAACTTTAGGAAAATAGAAAAAAAAATAAGATTGAATAAGAAGGTATAATTTAAAGTGTAAGCAAAATAGAAAAATAAATGAATTTAACCACACATACGTCACGGAATAGAGAGAGCTGTTATAAAACAATTTTCGTGGTTTTACATTTGAATTCCTGAAATTATTCTAAATTCCCAAAATAAGTGTTCATCTTGAAGTAAGAAAGTCTAGTGTAAAAAATGTTGGCACTCAAATTGTTGACCAAAATTCTTCCTTTCCCAGCAGTTCATAGCTAGCTGATAATATATACATGTATTTCATGAAATATAGAATAAATATTATCTGACTGTGAGTGAAGTCAATATATTTTTGGTTCTAGAAGAAACAGGCTTAGTTGACAGGGCCTCAAGACAGTGGAACATAATAAATCTATAGGTTCATTTTACTTAAGAAACAATGGAAATTAATAAATGGAAACTAAATAAAAGAATATAACACATATTAAAATTATTTTTGTAATCAAGTTTTGTTCATGCAAAATTTTTAAGGCTGATTTAGTAAAGAAAATCTATCAGTATAATTTGTTCTGATAGTAGAATGAAATTTTTAAAAGTTGTATGATTAATTCATTAAGTGCAGAATAAACTTATGATAAAATTGAGCATCTCATCAGTGGCAGTAAGCATTGTCAGTAGTAGATCTGGCTGTTGAAATACCATTCTACTCATCAAAGAATCAATACAAAACACCTGGAAACTGAGGCTGGGGAGATAAAAGATTAGGAAAAGGTTTAGGAGCAGAAAGTAAGAAAGCACTAGAAATAAATAATAAAATTAAACTTAATGTCTTCCTTTGGAGAAGAGAATATAAAAAGGAGTGAAGGAGAAGAGAGGGAGTTAATTACAGTGGAGAATATGGCAATAGATTATTGAATGATTAGTATCACCAATGATAGCTTGTGGTTATTACATGTCCAAGATATAATGCAATGAGAACATTTTTTCCTGGGTATTCTTGTCCCCAAACTATAACCCAGTCTTCTCGAGAAAAAATATCAAGGGTCTTCCTGGTTGCTCAGGGGTTAAATTCTCACTGTAGCTGGAGTTTGATCCCTGTCCAGGGAGCTGACCCACTTAGTGCAGCAGAACTCTCCTGTCTCACCAGCTGCTCCCCTCAACAGTGTATTTCAGTAGATCCACTTGTCCTGCTCTCTCTGTTTCTGGTGGTTCCTCTCACCCCCCACACCTCTGCTCTACACTCCAGTTCTTTTATACATAAGTAACTAAATCTTTTAAAAAAGGAAATAGATATAATCAAATTAAGGACAATTTAACTATATAATGGAAAAAGTACTCCACAAAGTCATTGAGATGCTGAAAAACAAGGAATGAATAAAAAATCACCAACTGAAGAAAAGTAAGAAGAACCAATATCTAAATATAACAGCATCCTGAATGGGATCTACAAAAGAAAAAATAAATAACTATAAGAGACAAACATGAATAAATGTTGGATTTGGTTAAAAATTATACAATAAATAGTTCTTAATTTTGAAAATGTTTCACAATAATTAAAATCTTAAAATTAGGGATGCATTTGGGAGCTCTTTGTATTATCACTGAAGTTTTTCATAAGTCTAAAGTGACTCCAATAATAATATTTAAAAATAAAGTATAACAGATATAAAACCCTTGAGGTATACTCATGTGATTCACCCATTCATGTAACTGTTATATTTAATTAATATTTATTTTAAAAATTCAACATTTATTATGATTTAAAAATAAAAGTTTTTTAAAGATTATTTATGCATCCAAGCACTGGGGTACAGGCCAGAATGTGGGGGGGTGAGAGGATTCACCAGAGAGAGAGTGGGGAGCAGAACAGGCAGATCAACTGAAGGGAGCAGCAGGTGGGGCAGGAGAGGTCTGCCAGGCAATGTTGGGTCACCTCCCTGGTGGCAGGTGTCCAACTCATGCTGCAGTGGCTGTGGTTTGCTTCACAGTGTGTTGCTTAGCCCATTGCGCCACCAGGGAGGCCCCTAAAAATAAGCTATATTTAAAGAAGAATAGAAATGAATACTTATTATGTGTGGCCTCTATAACAAAAACTTTCAGTAAAAATAATGAAAATAAAACATTAAATGTGCTCTCTTAAGTTTAGGAGCAATACACAGATAATGCTAACACCATTGTTTAACATAATAAAATACTGAAGGTTTTAGCCTCTGCTGTAATGATAGGTAAACCACATAGCATTGCACCAAAAACAGACTTTTTACAGTTACTTACAACTGATCCTAGTCAATAATATATAATAATCTTTATAGAGAAAACTGTTAATATTCTAATGAAAGTTATAAAAGATTGTCAAATTGATTCCCTACTCATGGAGAGGCAATTTAATTGGTTTTAATAAGTAACCTTGATGTTAAAAGTAATCTCAATCAAATTTTCAACTGGATTTTTTTTTCTAGGAGTTTGATAAACTCATTCTGATATTTAAATGGAAGAATAAAGTCACCTTTGAAATGTAAAAGTTGGGTTAGGGAGATTGCCTATCAGAAACTATACTAATATGATGCAGCAATACAATTCAATATGGCCTTAGCTCAAATACAGATAAATCATTCAAGAGAAATGATTAGCGAGTTTAGTGATATTTTAGTGATATGGGAAATTTGGAAACTTAATACATAGTAAAAATGGTACTTAAATCAATGAGGAAGATTTCTATATCTCACTATATTTATCTCCATAAGTAAATTTAGGTATCAACAAAGATCATTTACAAATGGACTCCAGGTGAATTAAGACACATACAAAAAAAAATAAAACTTCTAAATTAAATGGAGCAAATATAGCAAAATATCTTTGTGATACTGTTCTGGAGAGTTATTAAAAATTCCCAAATTTTAAACCATTATTGGTCCTAGTTCATGATTTTATTCAATGGAAAATACCATGTTTAAAGTTTATAAGTGGTTAAGAAGTTGGGAGAGGGCCTCCCTGGTAGTGCAAGGGGTTGAGTGTGCATTGTGGGACTTTTGCAGCCGCTGCAGCACAAGTTCAATCCTCAGTCAGGGAGGGGACCCACATGGCACAGCAGACTCTCCTGTCTTGCATGCTGCTCCTCTCAGCAGTGTATTTCAGTTGCTCTGCCTGTTCTGCTCCCCACTCTCTCTCTGGTGAGTCCTCTCACACACAGCCTTCCCCCACCCTCCCCCACATCTTGATTGTATCCCAGCTCTTGTATGCATAAAAAAAATCTTAAAAAGAAGTTGGGAGAAAATATAAAGGAGTTGTTAGAAATAAAATAGAAAAGGACTAATTACAAAATTAAAATGCACAGAAATAATAATATGCAATCTAGGAAGAAGAAACCCTAAAAGTAGGCCCATGTGATGAAATGGTCAAACTCATTTATAACCAAATACTATCAAAATGGCCACAGATTACCATGTTGCATCTGGGAATAGCTGTTAGGTTTGTCTATTTGTTTGTGTGTTCAGTGAGTCCAGGTTTTATGGCAAATGCAGAGGTACTGCAGTGCTACTCAGAGAGGGCTGTACCTGGCAGCCTGCATCCACCTTCAGAGCATCTGCTTTCTGTAATTCAATAGAGGATCTTGGCATTACCAGAAGCAACTCAAGGTCTTCCTGTTCCTGCTCCAAGGCCCCGTGTGTGTGTATGTGTGTGTGAACAAATGGGACTGCTCAACCGAACAGGTCTTCACTTTGAGGTGGGACGTCCTCACACTCTGTTCTGGGAACCCTGAGTGCTTTCTCAACAGCTGACCTTCCTCTGAAGTGTTTTCCTAAAGTGGGAGGGAATCTGGCAGAGATAGTCCCAACTGGTAACAGCCATGCAGTTAAGACCTCAGAGACCAAATTTTGAGTAGACCCTTCCCAGACATTTTGGAAATAAGTGAAGGCAGGTTATGATAAAGTTAGAATAGATGTAGGCACAATTGCAGTTTTTCCGGAAAGCATTCTGCAATGAATTTATTAACTGATTTGCATGCTTTACAAATAGCTAATAAGGATATGTATTCTGAAGGAATTTCCACATGCTTCCAGGTGTGATGTGCAAGTAAATCCTTAGTACCATGTTATTGTACATGGCAATGGGAGGTTGGAGACCACACACAGCCTGGGGAGTGACCAGCTAAAATGTGATGGAGGACTATGCCTGTAGATACGGTGGACTACACATTCATAAAGCAGCATGAGTGCCTGGTGGGCATGGTTAGTAGACATTAACTCATGCTCATACAGCAACATAAATATTTCAAAAAATTACTAATAAAAAAGTGTGCTTTAGCTTTTAGAGCTAATCCATGTGGAATGCACTAGGAGGAGGGATGGCAACAGTAGGCAAAAGTTATGTGTGTGTGTTTGTGTCTGAGGAGAAAAAGTCAGTAAAAGGAGAAGCCTCCTTTAAAACTGATGATAGTTGGCAATACTTCTACATTTTTTTGCAATAGATAACAATGTTTGTGTAACTTTGACTTCCGAGGAAGTATGTGTAGTGGATGATATATCATGCTCTGCATTGGCTTACTTCATCCTTAAATCCTCTAACCCCTGACTCACTCCAAAGTCATGATGCAATTCCTCATTAAGCAGTTTTAGAAAGAAAGGACTTTTAATTAGGTGGTTTGATAAAAATTCTGACTCATAATGGATTATGTAAGCTTTTCGCTCTGCAATCATTTCTACTACTAAGTGAATCCCTTGAGATTAGCTCTCTCCGTTAGCCTAATAAATAAATGCATATATCAGAGAAGCATTCTTCCTTTATCTACTTTTCTAATTCATTTACCCAAATGTGACAACTCTCTGAATCGTTTTGCAAAAGCTTGACAAGTTCTTATTTATCTCTCTTTAATCCTATTTTATGAACATAATAGGTATTTCCTTATCTATCTATTTGTGAAAGTTTAAACTTGTTAGTTGGATTTGCTTTTTTTGATCAGGACTCCCAGAATTATCATTCTTATAAAGTATATTTTACATATTTTATGTGAAAGGTAGATGCATATTATAGAGAATTTGATAGTCACATGTAGGGGCTTAAATTGCACTGTCATAAATGAGAGTGGGCAAATTGTTTTTATTTTTGTTTTTCTGTGATTTGTTTAGTCCTATCTTTCAGTAGGAAAATTATTTTATTTCATTTCAGGGTATTCGTTCTGTTCCAGAAATACTTTATTTTTCAGCAAAACTCAAATATCCTAATCACTGATAAGTTTAAAGCTTAGTTAATTTAGTTAAATACTGTTTTGTTTTGTTTTTTTTTTTTTTTTTGGAATTTCTTTACCTCATGCCCACAATGCTGTCCCAAATCTTAAATGGTTTGTCTTTGTTACACTTTCCATAGTGCATTCGATGGGAATCTCCATTATATTCTCTGGAAGTATCTTAAGTCACATCTTTTTGGTCCCAGTACATTTACCAGCTATTTCCGCTTATTTTTTCCATCACATATGTGTGAAGTCTTATAGTTTAATATTTTTTTTAAATACAGTAGTCAAAATTTCCAAACTTTCCCATTTATCCTTACCTGTGAATTTTATAATATCCTTATCAACTTCTAAGCAATTCTAACTTCTTCTAAACTTCTAAAACATTCCTGCCTAATTTTTATTATAACTTCATTGCACTTAGAGATTCACTTGAAAGAACTGACATCTTTACAACATTGAATTTTGAATTTATTCTCTCTCTCTATATATATAGACATATATATTTTTTATGAGCACTTCCAAATATGATTTTATTACATGTTTAATTGGTATCCCCAATACATAGAAATGAAACTAATTTTGAATTTTATGCATTGGGATACCTTTTATGTTTTTACAATAAATTATTTTAACTTTATTGAAAGGTAAGTGATTCTAAAATGTGATGATTTTTATCCTCTCCGATGTTTACACTCCAGTATTTTCTTTCATATATATAAGAATTTCAAAAAACTAAAAATAAATGGTGTTAAATATCTTAGTTATTAATATTGGCTCCAAAGATTTGTAATTACATGTTATTTGGAGATTAAATATCTGTGCAGTGCTTTGAATCATATTACTAAATTACTAGGAGTATCTGATTTTACTTTCTCTAAAACCTGTGGCATCAAAGGGTATAAGGCAGGAGTATGTGGGCGGTAGACAGGTGATTACATAACAGTACATCCATAAGTAATGTTATGTTGGTTTGGTTTTTGCCATTGTTTTGGTTAAGAGTGATAGTTAATCAGATTTGTGGTTAATTTTTGGTAAATACTCAAAGGACAATAACTGATTAGTGACTAACTTGTCAGTTTCCTACATAAATACTGAGACATAGCGAGACTACACAAACTACTAATTGGGCATGGAAAGATATATTTAAATATTTATTGAAAACCAACTATGGCCCATACCTTATGATAGACAACATAGCTGTCATCAAATATTTGAAAGGCAAATATTGACATGCTTTCTCTTTAATTCCCTCACCTTATAACACACATATAATAAATGCATGTGCATGTACACCACACACATTCACCCTTGAGACATAGGTACTATTCTCTTTGTAAAGGAAACCAAGCAAGTAAGACACTAAAGTAACTTGCACATAGCTACTTAGTTATTAATGCAGGTATCTGAATTCAAAATTCTGTCATTTTCACAGTAAGATAAGGTTCCTGCCACTGTACCACATTTGACTTAAATGATAACTAGAATAAACTGTGCTATGGGGATATCTTGAAGAAAGAGAATAATTTCATGTAAGGAAATTCAAGAAGGCTTCCTGTGTACAATTTAAGATTCTAAAAATGATTTCAGCAGTGGCTATGAGTGGATCAAAGTAAGGACATACTTTAAAAAATAAAACCTTAGTATCTTATTAAATTATATTTAAACCAAGAGAATAAAGTTGTATTTGAGATGTGCACATGGTATTTATGAAATCTGATAAGTAAACACAGTGTCATGAGTACTATAAATCCCTGTAAGTAGTTATCCTTCTCCTTATAAACTTTCTAAAATACTTAGACTGACAGTTCAGATGTTGATATAATAAAATGGTAGACGTTGGTATACTAAAATGGTAGAATGGTCTATAATTGTATGGTAAATTTAAGACATGAACTGAGTTTCTTGTTAGCAGAGGTATTCAAGCTGATGTGAATCAGAATCCATAGACTTAAACTTTCTGTTTGTGCATATACAAGCATGCATACACATAGATATGTATATACACATATGTATTCCTTATTTGCCACTGGCTTCTAATTATTGAATTTTGTATATTATAGGTTTAAGTAAAATTCTGGAGCAGTCCCTTAATGCCATATGCTGGACTAATTTTTCTTTGCCCTTCTTGCTGTATGGTGTGTGGGCAGATACATGGAGCTATGTGAAAGAATTTAGACAGAACAGATAATTATATAAATGTAATATTAGAGTTTAAAAAGTAAAAATACAAAAACAAAAAAACCAATAACTTGTATCCCATTAACTCTCTTAACTGGTAGCAGGCATTTAAATTATATTATTTAATTGTGGATTATAAAATTCTAAAGTAATATTGACAAATATTGATGGATTGAGAGGATTCTCTTAAGTATTAGATGGACATAAAACATTGGCATATGAGTAGTTTTACAAATTTGGTATTTTATTTTTCAAGAACATGAGAATCAGGAAGGCATTGTAACTGTCTTCAAATATTTGAAACACTGTCCTGTAATAGAAGAAAAACACAGAATCTGTGTGACCCAGCAAAGTATATTAAAACCAAAAGAAAGAAGGTAAAGTGGAAATAGATGAGTGAATGCCAGAAACACCCACAGAGGAAAGGAGAATGGAAATATTTCTTATAGGAAGGGCTTCAGAACATTCAGAAAAAGAGATACCAGGAACACTCATCAAAGAAAGGGATTATGGGAACATGCTATCAGAGAGAGGCATCCTGGAAACTCAGTTTATTAGCAAACCGATTCAGTCTCAGAGAGAGCAAAGAAACCAGAAAAGAGACAGGCCACATAAGAAGGGTAGGTGGTGGCTCTACTTAGCAAAAAAAATTACAGAATCCTCTACTTTGGGGGCAACCACACAATAAGTTTATGTACTTGACAGAGTTTATGTGGAGGAAGTTAAGACAGGGTTTACTCTAGACTGTCTTTGAAATAGCTTTCTCTGTGGAAAGAGTGAGCAGAATGTACATTCCAAGTACAAGGGAGTAAATGAGGGAGCCCCTATTGCCTGCGTACAGCTCGCGTGTTTACCTGGAGTTACCGCCTCTGTGGGATCTCCTCTAACACATCAGCAGTGAGAGTAAATCCTCAGAACATGACTTGAGAGACAGGAATGCCAGGGATAAGTTCTCAGAGAGAAATATGGGGAACAGGAAGTAAGACAGAGGGATCTTGGGAACGCTTATCAAGAAAGTAGGTGCTAAAATCAATATTCAGAGACAAAGATATGGATAAAATGTCTTTAGAGAGAGGAATCCAGGGAATGGTAAAACAGGGATGTTGGAAACACCCATTAGAGAGAGGGATGTCAAGAAACCACACAGTGGAAAGGAGTTCAAGGTTATAAACACTTGATGTTTAATTTTGAGAAAAAGTGATATGTTGTTCTTAGCAGTCACTGAGTTTCTTCTTATCAAAGGTTTATCAGACTGAGGTATGTATGATGTGGGTGGGGGGCCTGGGGGAGCATTAAATCCCCTAGTGGAAGATGAAATTTATCATCCATAATACTTTCTGACACAGCATCTGTGATTATCTTTTCAGAATTCACTCATCAATTTCCTATTTTATTTGATAATTGTGTTCAGTTTTTGCAATCCATACAAATACCCCTTTCATGATTCAAGTGTTTTCTCTCCTCTTTTTATCCCCTTAGCTAACATAACTTTCTGTTTTGAAGAAGGGGGGAAATGCCCAAGGCTATCGTACACATCAAAGAGCTCTTGAAATATAACATTTTGATGAGTTAAAAAGTAAAGCAGTAAGAAATAAGTATAGATTAAATGTCTCTTAAAAAAATGGGTGTTAAAAATTGATGGAACAGCACCTGGCAAACCACACTGAAGATTTTTCCATGGCCCCAATATTTGAAATATTCTTTGTTACACTTGACAAAGTCAACCCTGCTGAGTGTCTCAAAAGATATTGCCACTATACATTGGCAAAGCAACCCATAAATACACAGGCCAAGTTTCTGAACAGTTTCTTCAGTTCAGAGGCAAAATAGAGTCCAATTCCTTCTAGGTGAATGAGGATTTCTGGACCACTTCCATTTTGGGGAAATACATTTATAAAAACACTGCTATTGAAATTATCACTGACATAATTACTGTCCTAATGAATGAAAAATTCTACTTTCATTTTATACAGTATATTATGTATTGGTTGCTTATGGTTTTGTTGTTGTTTACCTTGGGGGACTATATTGGTTTGTATGAACTGTTCTTTCCAAAACCACAGCCTGGCTTTTATAAACACTCACTTCTTCCCTCACTATCTTATTTTTTCTTTCATTTCTTGTACCTTCTACACTCTCTTTTTCCTATCCCTTGATTCCTGTCTCATAGTCCACATTTTCTTATCCAAGAGGTACACCTCACTTCTCCTTTTATCTCTTCTGTTTTCCCAACTAAAGTCCTGGATCTTCAGTAGCCATACAGTATTCTGAAGTGAACTTAGGATGAAAGTCAAGCACTAGATTGGTAGGAAAGGAATCTTGTATTAGTTAATAGGAACCACTAAACCTGTCCTTGATTGATCCTTACAAACTCTTTATTTGTGAGAAACATGAATACTTCTTTGTTTAAACTAGCATTAAAGTTAAATTTCAGTTATATTTAATCAATTCTAGTTTTAATGGTTCTCCAATGGGATTGGAGAACAAGCCAAAAATAACCTCTATTTATTTCTCATACTCAAACCAAGCAACTTCCATACTGGGAAACATCAATAAATCCGAGAAGACAAGCACTGTTCTCTTCTCCCTCTTCTCTCATATCACCACTGTAACATTGATAGAATTGTGATTATGGGATTTTTTTTGTCTCACTGACTATATGGAGCTCTTGTACCCAGGGATCAAGATGTCTGGGAACACCTAGTATTAAACTGACTAAAATGATTAGGGGAGCTTTTTTTTTTTTCCTTCTGTAGTCACAGGGTGAGAAAATTTCCAGTCTATTATCCTCTCTAGAAAATCACCTTTTGTTCTCTCCATTATATCTAATTCATAAGGTAGCTACAGAAAACAAAAAAGAGGGCCTCCCTGGTGGCGCAGCGGGTTGAGTGCCTCTCTGTGAAGAATTCACTGCACAGCAGCCCAAGTTTGATTCCCAACCAGGGAGGGGACCCACATGGCACAGCAGACTTCTCCTGCCTGGCCCGCTGCTCCCCTCTGCAGTGCATTTCAGTCGATCTGCCTATTCTGCTCCCCACTCTGTCTCTGGTGAATCCTCTCGCCTCCTGTGACTCTGGCCTATACCCCAGTTTTAGTATGCATAAATAAATAGATCCTTAAAAAAATAGAGAAAAAAGCAAACTAGTAAGCAAACAAAAACAAAATAGAACCAAATGAACTGTTCACAGCTTAAATAAACAGAAGGCTAATTTTAGTGTTTATCCCTCTGATGTCATTCAATCCAAAAGGAAGGGCTGTAGATAAATTTGTCCATACTTACCAGAGATAATCAAAGAATGTAAATTCTGCAAATGTTCGCCAAAGTGGCACATCTGAAACCAGAACCAAAAATCCTTTGATTCTCAATGAAATAGTCTTACACGGGAGCCTTCTGAGGGGGTAGTATATGTGGGAGATCGTGAGTCTTTTCAGACTGTGAAAGAGAATTCACTCATTTTTTGCTTCCTCAGGGGGCCAGGCACCATAAACTGTAATTGGGCAGCTCTGGAACTGCTCTCATTTTCTCTTCTGCTACTAAAGGCTTAGTGGGGCTTCTCTGTTGACACTGATGATCAGAATACTAGCAGAGGGCAGCAAGAGGCGCTTCTCTACTCCTCTCCAGAGACAAAGCGTAACATGCCTTCCTGGGCACAAGGAAGAAAATCCAGCTCATTAAAAAAAGAAAGTTTTCTCTGACATTTTGCTTCCCTTCTTGCTCGTTTCCCCTCTTGTCTTCATTTCTCAGCCTGACCCTCTCATCTCACCTTTGCCCTAACGGTCAGCATAACTTCATGGTTGACACTGATTTCTCTAACAGCAGCAATTTTAACCCAGCAAAAATATCCCCAAAGCACAAAAGGTATCAAATTAAAGTGCCTCTCCAACAACTTGATATTGTGACTAATCCACAAAGGCATAAAGTGAGGAACGTGTTGTTTTGTTCCTGACTTTTGCAACCAAGTTAATGTTCATTTGCCCTTGTCTCACCTCTTTGCTTTTATGAATAATCATTTTTCAGATGTGTTATTTTTGATTCAAAGATTGGCATCTATGCATTTTTCTATAATTGAATTACCTTCCTTCATATTTTGGCCACTATAATTATCTTTCTAGATAACACATTATAAGTTCAGATTCATTTAAGGATCCACTGCTGTGCTTTAATTCATTTAAATCTTTTAAATATAATAGATCTTAAGTTTATTGTAGATTCAAACACAATCAAAGTTTGAAACACGCCCACACAAAAAGTATAGAGAATAGTATTAGTAATAACAGTGAATACTTCACCTATGAACAACTTTGGTGAACTCATCCAATCCTGTTGCATTTTAAACTACGCTTTTTTATTTCCCTCACCCCATATTATTTTAAAACAAATGCCAAATATCATCTGCTAATATGGTATTTATTTTATCATATATATGTGATCATCACATATATATAAATGATAAGGAATCATAAAAACTTAATAATTATGTTGTACTTATGTTACCTAAAATATAAATATATTTCATATAATCATATCAATTATCTTAATAAATATTACAATTTCTTTATCCAGATTGAAGGAATATCTATTCTCATGATAGCTGATATGTATATAATTCTTTTCCAATCTATAAATTATATTCCTTCATTATTTTTTCCATTGAAATTTACATAAGCTAAATATTTGATCTGTAGTTTCTTATTTTCTGAATTTTGATGATTATATTTTTCATAGTAAAATATTTTTCACAGTAAAATATTTCATAGTAAAATAATTTCTCTTTATTTTATAAAAATTGATCATTTTTAATCAAAATATTTAATTAGATTCACATTGATCTCTTTTAAAATTGTGTTTAGGTGGTATTATGTGCTCCCATGAGAAAGCATATAATATCTGATTTTCTTTTTAATATTGTTTTTGACTTTGTCCAATAGCTGGATTATTTTAAATATATTAATTTACATTAAAAGTTTTTATAACAAGCTATAGCTGCTTTTTTCCATAAGTCATTATATTGCTAAAGTTGTCCTTATCTGCAACAACCAAAGAGATATGGATGATGCAGAGTAGATGGACAAAAGTGATGCAAGAAACAATGGATTAAGTAATTTTGAGAAATTAATCGATGTTACAAGTCCTAACATTTGAGAAACAAATATGAAACTGTGTGGGGTACTAATAACACAGGGATTGGCATAAAAAGTATCTTTGTAGCCCATGTTGGTTGATCTGTTGTCAACTTACATTTTAATTACATCCCAAAGAAATATGGCTCTCTGTCAACGCTAAAGTTCTAGGTGTGTATTAATGCACAATTTTGAATATCTTAAAAAATATGCAACACACATGTGTAAGTGAATATATGATTTTTATTGAAGTATAATTTACATAGACAAGAGCATGAAAGAAAAATAGAATGCTATCATTAATTTGGGTGACCCTTCATGCCTCCTCCTGTTCCTATTTTCATTTTAGGGATAACCACTATTCTTATAATACTATACATTAGTTTTGCTCATTTTTAAAGTTTTATATGAAAGGAATCATACAGTATTTACTTTTTGTGACTTATTTTCTCAACATTTTGTTTGGAAAACATATGGTTTTGCAGTGTCATTTTATTTATAGTGTCCTGTTGTATGATTATATCCAATTGAGTTGCTTCTAGTTTTTCACCATTACAAATAGTCCTATTTTATTCCTCTTTAATATGTCATTTGTTGAACAACTGCACAGATTTCCTTTTGATATATACACCTAGGAGTAAAATTTATTACTCTAAGATATGTATATGTTTACATTTACTACATATTGCCAGGGTTTCCCAGTACAGTTGTATTAACTTCCACTTCCACTAGCAGTGTATGAGAATGCTAACTGATTTATATCCTTGCCTATGTTTGGTTTATCAGTCTGTTGTTCTAGACTTTTTGGGAAATATTTAGTGGCATCATATTATATATTTTTTTCTTCTTTTCCATGATGTCTAATAAAGTTAGCCCTTCTTTACATTGATTGGTCTATTAAATATCCTTTTAACTGCCTGTTCACATTTTTTGCCCATTTTTCTGCCCAGTTGTCTTTTGTCTGTTGGATGTTTTAAGCACTCTTGATATATTTGGTGTTTTTTTAATTTGGAGATAATTATGAGATGTTATAAGAAAGAGAGTACAAGTGTTGTTTCTGTAACTTATACAGTTTTTATACTGTTAGATTTAGCAGATCTAATTAGCTATTTATACTTCAGGTATTATGTTCTAATACTTACCTGAAACATTGTTTTTTTAGTAATAAGTATTTTTCATTGTTCTTCAGTATGCTTAATTCTGTATGTACAATTAAATTTTATCCTTCATGGTTTTCAATTTAGCAGTTTAATGATTCTCTTTTCTCTCCAGTCACATTCTCACAAATAGAAAATAGTGATCAGAGACTGGGATCACTATTTGGCCCTGACTATCACTTTTTTTCTTTTGTTCATTTGCATCTCCACCTAAAGCCAAACACCAGAGATTATAGTTAGCTCTGATGCATAAAATTAGTTGATTACTAAATCAGAACTATGAATTAAATACAAATGACTAGAGTTTACTTTCTTAAGTAAATTTATTAAACTTTCTTTTCTGGTGGGTAAAAAAAGGAACATTTCTGGTGGACCAGAAAAAAAAAACAGAGGGTGTAAAAGATATATAAGGTATTATAATTACTGAAACCACAGCATTATGTGTTTGAATCATTCCTTTTAATTATTGGCCAAATGCTTTTGTATGAAAAAAGGATATTTTTTTCTCTACATAGTTAAAGAATGACATAACATCATATGATATAACATATAAACACATATTTCAATTGGTTTTTAAATTTTACTTGTTATCATTAATTAAAAATTTTGTAAGCATACTAAATGTTGTAACTAGAATACATTTTAGCACCATAGTATTTAAAATTTAAAATTCAAATTTAGAGCTTAAATTGGTCATCTAAAATCATATTACTCATTAGTTTTTTGTTTTCGTTTTAAAAGATTTATTATACATACAAAATCTGGGGTATAGGCCAGAGTTGTGGGAGGTGAGAGGATTCACCAGACACTGAGTGGGGAGCAGAACAGGTAGACTGACTGAAACATACTGCTGAGGGGAGTAGCAGATGAGGCAGGAGAGGTCTGCTATGCCATATGGGTCCCCTCCCTGACCGGCAGCAGGAATTGAACTTGTGCTGCAGTAGCTGAGGTTTGCTTCATAGTGTGTTGCTTAACCCACTGTGCCACCAGGGAGGCCCTACTCATTAGTTTTTATTTGCAAACTTTATCCTCTTGACTTATCAATTACAAATATTGAATTGTAACTATATGTCCACAATCTAAAATATTTCATGAAACTTTTTTTTTCTACTTCAATTTTCAAGTATACCCTAGGATTAAAGAAAAGTTAAAGACTGCAAAAGATTCCCTTGTTCAGGGATATTACCGATTTAAACATAAGTCAAAAACTTTACATAAGTTGTAAATTATTTTATTCATCACTCCAGAATCAAGGGAAGAGGAAAACATTTCTTGAGAAGAGAAACAAAGAGTTTTGTTTGTTCAGAAGTTATTTATGTAACATAAGTAGTTTGAGTTGTGCAAAACCTTACTCCTTTTATTGTATAGATGATAAAAACAAGACACTGAGAATTAAAGATAGGTTTTGAATCACACCCTCAAGAAAAGAGGCCAAGACAACCTTAATCCCAGTCAATTCCTTTCTTTGTGAAGTATAGACTTTGAGTTAAAAGGTCAGAAGAGGAATACCCTGCTTCATAACACACAGAAGTGTTTGTACTTGTGAGAAATCAGTACAGTCACCACAGTAAACAGGGAACTATCTTCCCAAATACCACAGTGTGCCTGTCCATATAGTCCAACAGTTGGACTTGTAGAAAATGTACTAAAGGCACCAAAAGAGTATAGTCACTAATCAAGACTTACAAAAAATAGGGAGAAATAAAGTAAAACTTGTGCACCTTGTCCTCTAAGAGGAAAATCACCTAAAAGGAAGGGACTAATCAGACTGATGTAAAAATTAGCACAAAGTAGGAAAACTCAGTACTTTGGGCATTAAAGAGAAATTAAGTGTGAACTAATGAGTACAGTGAATCAATAAAAATTAAACAATAAAGAAAGAACCAAAATTTTCCTGAAAACTCAGAATTTTATCATAAATATAATATGTTACACCTATGTGCAGTTGTTTTGTAGAAGAAAAGAAATAATCGCTGAAGATCAGTTGAAGTAGTGAAAAGAACAGATAAGGGAGAGAGTTTTATTATATGTTTTGTAAATATTGTGGGGTTCTTACTAGAATACATATAAAAACATCTATGTCTCAAAATGAATCTCATGACAATCAGCAATTCTGAACAGCAATTAGGGGAATAGAGACAACTAGAAATGAGAATGTCTTGTTCATTCATTGACGTCTCTTAGGGAAGAAAAAGGATTGCATGGGAACACATCATGTGACAAATATTTCCCTTATCAATGGCATATATATTTTGTCAGCATTTATATATGAAGTTACTATTTTTGTGACTAGCAGTTGCTGTTTTCTATTTGTTGACTGGTTGGTTTTTGAGTGTGCTCCTTGGGTTAAAATGTCTCACTTAAGTATTAGTAAATTATCATATATTGGCTACCTATGTGTCTGCCAAACCACAAATTATGTGAATGTTAACTCTATACGAAATATCCACAATGGTCAGCTGTTTCCAATATTGCAAGGTAGTTACCACCCCCTCCTTCCTCCATAAAATACAGCTCTCAATGGGTGAGTCAAGTCTTATATTAGTATATTACAATCATCTTTTAATGGGATATAAATCTTTTGGTTTTGAAATACCATTTTAAAATTGTCATTAAAACATGATAGATTACCAGTTCTTAAGACATTTAATGACTCAGTGTGAAATTGACCCAGTTGCTGGGTTGATAAGGGAGCAACCTATTTATATCTCCTTAATGAACATTAAATGTCTTTCTGGAGTGATGAAGTAGGGGATAGTAATACAAGAGGTCAGAAGATGGCAAAGGAAAGTGGGTATTTCTGTAAGATTCACTTACTTTTCTGGGATCTGCTGGAACTCTGTACCACAAGTAGGACCTAGCACTTACATTATCTCTTTAGAGAAAGTTAGCATATCCAAGAGGACAAGCAAAGTACCCCTATTTTCAATTAGGCCATACCCACCTTCTATCACCAGAATTGAAACCTAGGCAGTACTTTTAAATTTCCTCCCTCTTATCTCTATATGCAATGAGGTATTAAGTTCTGTCCATACTATTGTTATGATAGTACTACTCATTTTTGCTTTTTCTTTCATGCCACTCATGAAAATTTAGCTAATTAAGTCTTCCTCATATAATTACTGCAATTTTATTTCTAACCATTCTAATTCATGTTTCTCCATCATCCTGTCCATTTTAAATAAAGCTGCCTGGTAAACCCAATATCTCACACTGAGATTAATCACATTAGTCCTGTCTAAAAGCTTTATATTAGCTCTTCATTGTAGGAAGGGTAAAATTCTTGATCATGTATTTGAAGTGATTATATTCCTTTAGGCTGTTTCTTTGTGTCCCTTCACTTACTCTGAGATTCAGATCAGAGTTTTGTTGTTGTTGAAGCATATATATGCTCAAGGCATATATGCAACTCAAGTATATATATGCAACTATAATCTGTGATGTTGGCTTAGCAAAGTATGATTTGCCAGCAGAGACAGATTGGTAAAAAGTATCAATTTATAGTTTCCAGAGAATTATAGCTCTTCTTCATATCTTACTGTCCCTCTTCCCCTTACTCTTCAATTTTCTCTGGTCTTGGAGCCTACAGTGACATAACTTCCATTTTTGTTCCATCCAAATTTGAGATTCACCTCGATATAGTCATTGAATAATAAAACATAAAATTAATAATTACATAATAGAAACTCAATTTGATAAATATTCTGTTGTAAATCAAATAACTGAAAATGTTAGTAGACACCACTAGCTATTCAGCAAAATGCTCTCTTTATTCTGGGATCCCTCTAGATGCAATTTCCTTAACACTTAGGCATGGTCAGGTGACTAAATCTTTCATAAGGGGTGTAAACAGATGTGCTGTTTGCAGATCCATAACATTTCAAGTGTAACCTTATATGTGTGTGTGTGTGTGTGTTTTCTGCCAGGTAAAAAATGAGAATGAGGGCCTCCCTGGTGGCACAAGTTGTTAAGCAATACACTATGAAACATCCACAGCCATTGCAGCATGAGTTCAACCCCCAGCCAGGGAGGGGACCCACATGGCACAGCAGACCTCTCCTGCCTTGCCCGCTGCTCCCCTCAGCAGTGTACTTCAGTCAATCTGCCTGTTCTGTTCCCCACTCTGTCTCTGGTAAATCCTCTCACTGCCCACGTCTGTGCCCCAGTTCTTTACAAAAAATAAATCTTAAAAACACACACACACACAAAAACAAAACAAAAATGAAAGGGACAACAGATGGAAGGAATTTGGGTGATCTTATCAGTCAGTTTTTTGCAGAGAAACAGAAGAGGTAGGACATAAACAGATCTATCTAGCTATCTCTATACCTGCCCCTGCCTGCCTGCCTGCCTGCCTGCCTGCCTGCCTGCCTGCCTGCCTGCCTGCCTGCCTATCTATCTATCTATCTATCTATCTATCTATCTATCTATCTATCTATCTATCTATCTATCTATCATCTATCTGTCTGTCTGTCTGTCTGTCTGTTTGTCTGTCTGTCTATCTGTCTATCTATCTATCTATCTATCTATCTATCTATCTATCTATCTATCTATCTATCTATCTATCATCTATCTATCTGTCTGTCTGTCTGTCTGTCTATCTGTCTATCAATCATCTATCTATCTATCTATCTATCTATCTATCTATCTATCTATCTATCTATCTATCTAAACTACCTACCTAACTACCTATCTACTTACTTATCTACCTTCTTACCTACCTACTTACCTATCTCTCTGGCATCTTGGTTAAAGGAATTTCTCACTTGATTTTCTGGGCTGGCAAGTCTGCAGATAGTAATGCAGGCCTCCAGATTGGAAACTCAGGTAAGAACAGATACTGTAGGCTTGAGGCAAAATTTCTTCGCCCTTTAGGAACTAGGAAAAACTTATTTTTTGCCCTTGAGGTCTTTCTACTGATCACATGAGACCCAACCATCTTATGGAAGATAACCTTCTTTACTTAAAGCTAACAGGGTATAGATGTTAACTCCATCTACAAAGTGCCTCACAACAAAGGACCTGGATTATTGTTCAGTGGAATAACTGAATACTGTAACCTAATGCAGCTGACACATAAAACTGTCACAGGGTTCCTACATGATGCACAGGAGAGGCTGTCCTGACATCCAGACAGCCACACGGAAAAGTCATGCAAACAAGAACTGAAAGTTATTGCTTTAAGTCATTGACATTTGGAGATTTGTTACCTTAGCCAAATCTCAAATAATGTACAAGATCTTTCTAGATGGAGATCTTTCCAGACCTACTTTAAAGAATAGATGAACGTAGCTTGTAATTAAGCTTTAAATATTGATATGCCAGTAAATTTTACTCTGAGGTTGAAGTTGGTTTATTATCTTTAGCAAGTTAAACCTTGTTAAAATGTGAATGATTCTTTAATTTGCCTAAGATGAACACATTTTTCATGGTGCCATTTAAAGGTAAATATCTACTAGGCTTCATTTTGGATTATCACCTCTTTGAAATTAGTGGAGTGAGTTTTACTGCGGTTTTAAAAATGTTGAGATTTTGGATTAAATGTTTCCAGAAGGGAGATAACTATTAGCTGCTCGAAACTCTTCATGGAGTTCTCAAGCAGTTAAAGGGGCAAAGAGGCAGCAGTCACGTGGTGTTAGGATGTAACCCTCAAAATTGCAGAAGCAATTGCTTGCTTGATTTGGTTGATATTCAGCCAAAATCTATGAGCTCATATTCACTGGTATTAACTATATTTACTACTACTAGAATGAAATTCAAATCATTCAGTGTGTAGCCCTAATAATAATCCTATATGACTAGGGGCTGCTTCTTCAACATTATTTCCACCTAATTTATAATCAAGATGTTCAATTAATAATTTCAGCACTTTATGCAGTGTTAAGTCAGCTGAAAAATATGTGATTTTTCCACTTTTCATTTTTCACAATGCTGAGGAATGCATAATAACCTGACAAAATGGGATGCCAGGAAAGCAACGATTATTAACAGACTAATGGGAAAAGGAAAGGATTTTAAGAGAAAAGCTGAAAAGTTGATTGAGTTCTATAAAAATGTAAAGGCACAAAATTATTGCAAAAATAAAGCAGCTATGTCTGTAACACTTTTTTTAGTTATTAGGATTTCTTTGGAAAATAAAATTGATCCAGAAATAGCAAAGACAGCTACCTCTTTGTGTGTTTTCTCCATAGACTCTGCTGGATACCTGCTGAAATCTCTATAATAGTCTTAGTTTTGTTCATATTTATTTGGACTAGTGTACTTGTTTCTCTATCCTGCATATGTGGTGTCATTTTCTGCATTTTAAAAATAGCCAATTAACAAATGTTAATATGGGTTATTTCAATTCATTATTTTGACTAATATTTATGTAAAATATTTTTTCACTTTAATGCGATGAAGAGAAAATAGCAAATAAAAAAAAGAATATGTAGCAAGTAATATAATATCAGTTACCATTTCACTATTCTAAATGTTTTATATATATTAGCATCTATCATCTGGTGAAATAGAAAAAAAATTCTATAGAAGTTAGGATATATAATAGTTACATTTGAGATGCGGTTTGAGTATTACTATATGGGAGAACTATTTTTTTAAATGGAAATTATAGCTGTAGGTTAGAGTCAAGGTTAAGGTCAAGGTTAGGGTCTAGACTAGTTTAGTTTGACTGAAGGGTAGGACAGGACACAGACTGTTAAGAAATAAACCTAGAAGAGAATTTTGAAGCTTTATCTCTTATAGTACAATAATAAGACCAAACAAATAAGCACTTGGCTCAAAAAATAAATAGACACACTTTTAGGTCTTTCAACAACTGAATCATTTGCTCTAAAGTGATACACAGTTGACATGTTAGCATTTGAGGGAGAATAAATAAGATACTCTAATGTTCACCATATATATTATATTGGAAACATACTCCTACTAACTATTAAGTATAAGTAATCAGTATTCTAGAGTGATGGAACATTGAGGTGGTCCCCTTAAGGGAATTACTCATTTCCTAGCAGGTCTAGATGGAGGAACTTCTGTGTGCTGAGCATTGAATGGGAGTGGAGAATGAAGGGACAAATAGGAAGGAAACTTTAGGGTGTTTGACACCTGGGAGGAGGATGAGACTTGTGAGAGGCTATTAGAGAATGAAGACATGACATAACACATTTACACAGTTACAGTATGTCCAGGTTCTCTTCTCTTCTTGTAGACACTAGGCCTGTGTCAAAAGAAGGCCACTTCAAAAAGAAGTCTAAATTACTTCATTGCCTGAGCCTTGCTTTGGAGATACAGACATTACAGTCGTCCCTCTGTATTTAGGAGTGGTTTCAAGACTTCAAAGATACCAAAATCTGAAGATATTCAAGGTCATTATATACAATGGTGTGATGTTTGCATAGGTTCCTTAACTATTTAATGTGTGGTAAATGTGATGTAAATAGTTGTTATGCTGTATTGTTTAGGGAATAATGAAATAAATGAAGTCAGTACCTGCTCAATATAAACACAACCATTGAAGGCCTAGCTACATATTTTCCCATTACTGTTGGATGAAAACCTTGTATGCCCAACCATGGGTATGCAGGGCCAACTGTGTTTCATTCTTTTTCATTTAGGTTTAGAGGAGTGGTGGGTTATATTAAACTGCTTCTAGGAGCACAGGCATTACTTGAACAAAAATTAACAAGCAAGAGGGCTGACACATGATCTCCAGAGTTAAAGTTTGTTTTTTTTTTTTTAATTTCCTCTTTTGGAAGAATTGTTAGAACTGTTAAATTTCATAAATGAAACAGAATAAAATGATTGAAAAATAAAAAAAAAATTCATAAATGAGACATACTCATGGGCAGAGAAAAATTTCAAAAGCATTTCTTGTATCTTTCCATTTATTTTTATATTGAGGAAGTTTTTATGTTAATTGTTAAAAAAGAAGCAACAGTCATCCATGCCAAATCCCATCAAGACTTACTGCCTAACTTAATTACAGTTTGTCTGTTCTACAAATGGAATTTTAAACCTATCAGTCTGAAATTTCCCAGTTAGCTTTATAGCTAATCTACATGATAAGAGTCATAGTCTTCTTCTAAGGAAAGGTGATTTTGTTCTAAATAATTCTTTTATTGTTCCACCATCTTTTTGACTATGAAAACTTTATTTTATGCAACTACTTTCAGCACCTTTCTAATTACTAAATGGAATGGTGCCTGGCACACGAATTGTTTTAAAAAGTCAATTTGGTCTTTAATTTTTTTCAAATAAAATGAAATATTATTTTTAACATAAATGAACTGAAGTCCAAAGTTTAGTCAATTGCAATAAGTAACAGCAATTTAGTAACAGTATTTTCAAACAAATATCCCACTCTGCTACACTGCCTGTAAAAAAAGTCTAAGGAAATATATTTTTACAGAAAGATGTGAAGACAACTTGAGGATTTTATATTAAAGCTATAAAACGTTCCGTTGATGCTGCATCAACCTTGTACATGATTCGCTCTTACCGATGAAGCAGGAAATTCATGATGGAAATCAATTCCCTTGGTATCTAAGAAGCCAGAAACTCCTTGAAAGGTAAAACAAGAGATACCGTTGACTCTGTTGAATATATCCCAATGCCTACTATAATGAAATAAGTCTAAACCTTTGAATGAGTAGGGGATGCTGTAGATTTTCCTTTTAATAGAAAGAAATAATTTAATTTTTTAATAGACATCTCCTGAGGTGGAAACTACTTTTTATGTAAACTCAGCTGAGCTGTTTGGAATTAGTTATTGAAAGATGGCTCAATCATTTTCAAGGTCAGGTGAGAGTGAAATATTATTCCCAAAATATTAATAATTTCTAGTCGGCTGACTGTTTAGGAAGATTCAAGTCACCTATAAGGGATGAATTGGGGGATATCCAAAGTCTTCACTGTTCCAAATCTCTTTCCCAACGATGTCACAAAATGCTTGAGATTAAATCTTTGTATATTTGCACTTTCAATCTCAATGTCTTTAATCTTCCTGAATTTCTTTTTGAAATGAAAATACTTTATATCAACAAATATTTTAAATTATCATCAGTCAAAGATCCCCTATAATACCTAAGAGTAAACTGGGCATGCATAGGTTAAAAAAAGGGCAAGGGGACCAAAGGTAGGGAGCAAAATACTGAAACTGGGAGCTAGAACTATCAAATATGAAGCTTTAGGGCAACATCATTTTGCCTGAAGCTCATTCTGACCTCAGAAAGGACAATATGGGTTGTTAGGTGTATGGAGTATTAGATTTTTTTTTCTCAGCTGACCTGAATGGGATTAAATATCACAAGCATGCTAAATTAACTTTTTTCTTAAAAAATATTTAAAAATTGTCTATATGTAGCATGTCTCGACATTTTGTTTTGTTTTTTTTAATTTTTTATTGCATTTTTTTATTAAAATATTTTAAAATTTACATATACTTGCCATTAATTGTAATCCCCATGTATTCCCCATCACCATCTCACCAGTGCACCATCA
>JAGFMF010011464.1:2977198-2991896 GCA_019455555.1 Galemys pyrenaicus
TGTCAGTAATGTTGTGTGCAAAGATTTTCTCCCAGTTGGTGGGTTGTCGCTTTGTTTTGGTTAGTGTGTCCTTTGCTGTACAGAAGCTTTTAAGTTTAATGTAGTCCCAGCTGTTTATCTTTTCCTTCACTATCTTAAAAAATATGTTTTTAATTAGGGGTTTCCATAGATTACAGATTTATGTTGTCTTTCAATATTGACCCCCTTTTTAGACATCTCTATTTGCCTCCCACCCTCATAAAATTTTGATATCATAATATACTATATCTGTTTATTTATTGTGGCCATATGAGGATGTTAACTATTTTAATATCTGAGATTTTTTTCTATTCCCTATTTCCCCTTCAAAACAATTTTCCTTCCTTGGGGGCAACATGCCTTCTGATTGAGAATGAATACCTCAGAAACCAAAAGAAATATATTCATTTCATTTATTTATTTATTTTAAAATAGGAGTTATATAATTTTTAAAAAAGATTTATTTATACGTACAAGAACTAGGGTACAGGCCAGAGGTGCAGGGGGTGAGAGGACTCACTAGACAGGGTGGGGGGCAGAACAGAAAGATTGACTGAAATACACTGCTGAGGGGAGCGGTGGGCGAGGTAGGAGAGGCCTGCTCTGCCATGTGGGTCCCCTCTCTGGCCGGGGATTGAACTTGCACTGCTGTGCCACGGCTGCTTCACAGTGCGGTGCTTAACCCACTGTGCCACCAGGGAGGCCCAAGAAATACATTTAATATGGAAGCAAGCATGCATCATCTCCTGAAACTAGACATGGTCCTATGTCATATACTAGTGGTTCTTATACTTGACTGGCTCACCTGAGTACAGTTTGCTAAGGATAGCTTGTTAGGTTCAATTATCAGAGCTCCTTATTTACCAGGCCTCCATTGGGTCCCAGAATCTGGTCTCTCATAGATTCCCAAGTGATGCTGCTGTTATTTAGGAGATCATATTTTGAGAACCACTGTTGTTTTTTTTTTAAAGATTATTTATTTTTGCATACAAGAGCTGAGGTACAGGCCAGAGTAGTGGGAGGTGAGAGGATTCACTAGAGATTGAGCACAACAGGCAGATGGACTGAAATACACTGCTAAGGGGAGCAGTAGGCAAGGCAGGAGAGGTCTGATGTGCCATGTGGATCCCCTCCCCCTGGCCAGGGATTGAACTCACCTTGCAGTGGCTCAGATGCTTCACAGTGCAGCGCTCAACCCGCTGTGCCACCAGGGTGGCCCGAGAACCACTGTTTTAATTTGTGGTTTTTAGGGGGAAAATTTACTAAATATGATGTCTGGAATGTTCTGCCATTATAATAACCAAAAATTTATTCAAAGATGGAATAAATTACTAAAAGTCATAACTAAATCTTAAAGATTTTCAAATAATAAATAAGTGATGGGAGGCAGGTATGGCAGATCTGAGGCCAGAATAGAACCTGTGGCTTCCCAGTCCAGTGACTTAATAAAGACTACAGTGGAATTTCAGGTGAAAAGATCTTCCTGGAGATGTGCTTTGATTTCAAGATCTCTTTTCACTTCTTTAGTGCATGCTCACTTTGCTTCTCTAATGAATGAGCAGATTCTATGTGAAGAAATGTAAAATTTCTTTATTTCCTTTTAATCGGTTTGAATCTTAAGAATGTGAACAGATGATTCTAGATCACAAGTTGTGTGATCTGCTTGATGGAGTCACAAAGGAACAGTGAAAGATATAAATTTTATGGTAAGAGGTATGGAGACACATAAATGAGTTCTAATTTTTTCCCAGTTGGAGTCTGTCAGACTGAATGAGGAAATGTCCTAAATTAAATGTGCTTAATCTAGATGACTTTAATCTGCTTGTGGGAGGGTGACTGCATGATAGAAATATGGTTGTTCTTTTTAGGATAGTATCCCAAAGAGAGGTGGATTATAGAAGTTAAAGTGGAAGTATTTTCAAAGTCCAAACACATCTCCAAAGAATACCCCCCGAATCAGTTTCTATTTGATACTTAACAAGAGCTGTACAACTCAGTCTATCTCAAACTGAGCCTTTGTGTCTTAAAAAGCCAAGCTACGAATTAGTACTGACTTGCCTTTATTAGGCCCAGGGGTATTTAGTCCAGACTAGAATGCATGGTCTTTTGCTTGCATGAACACCTTTAAGAAGCAAGACAGAGTGAAATTTTAAAAATAGAGCTTCAAAGCCTAAATAACAAAGCAAACAGAAAGCTCATTTGATGTGTCCACTTCTCTATCTTAAGGATCACATTATTGATCCTTTGCACATAGATTAACTCTGATGCGCTACTCCTCATTGTCTGTGATAATCTTGTATTTGCCTGCACAGCCCTCCACTGGTTCTTGGATAACAATGCCCAGGAAATGAGGGAGGCTGTGGAGAAACCCTGTATAAAGAGACATACTGCTCTTTGTTTCTTATACCTCACTATCTTCTCAGCGTTTCTTCCCTCTGCTTTCACTTCTGTGTTTGCCAAATAAAAGAATTAATAGAGTGGAAGTTTTAGATCTGAGGCAGGTTTCATTGGCATGGATGTTTTTCTCAACCTATTTTGAGCTAAGTAGCAGGTCACTGGGAGACTCTCTATATGCTAAGTTGCTCTTTTGCTGAAGGCTTTTCTGAGAGGGAAATTATTATTTGCCAACTACTGTAAAGCAGACATTTTATGTGTCCTTCCTTTAGATACTCTTTTAAGCTGTTTATTCCCATGTTGGGATGGAACAACAATTTAAAATGACCAGCAGAGTTAGGTTGCTCTAATGTACACGGCAAGTTGTATGATCCTGTCTTCAGCTTATTTGCAGCTTCCCTCTTCTTTATGCCTGTAGAATGGGTATCCCTTAACAGCCTGCTTATGAGGAGGAGGTATTACTATTCTTAACATATTTTATTAATCTCTAGCATGGTTTTATAGCCACACGGTTCTACCTGAAATGTAATTAGGAATTCTCATTGGTGATGCTGAGTCTCTTTCTTATTAGTCTCTAGACCTCAATTTTTGCAAGTCTTAAGTTGGTAAGCAAATAAACACAATTATGTTCATACCGTAAATGCAATTTACACACCTACAGAAGCTGAAAGTGAGAAATTTCTCATGGCCAATTTCTCATATTTTTCAATGACCTGAGGCACGATTTTGCTGCTTGTCATTGTAAACAATCAAAACTGCAGCTCCTCTGTTGCCCAGCATTCCAATTTTTTATTATTAATTTAAAAATTCTTTTACATTGTTGTTAATTTTTGGACTATATTTGATAGTTCCCTCAGGTGTAGTTCCCTTAGTTCTCCCACCACTACAGCACCTGTGATCCATCTCCCCTGCCCTTGTGCTCTTTCCTCCTCGATTTTGACCTTTCTCCCTCCTTCTCCCTGCTGTATACCTCAGATCTATTTTATACTTTAATTCTCCCATTAGACTGCCTCACTTAAGACTAAATTGTATTTTCTTCCACACCGCTTTCAAAACAAAAAGAACATATTTTTTGTGTTACTCAAAATTATTTGAAGTAAAGAATTATTTGAAATAAACATTTTTTAAAATATTTTTATTTGGCCTATCTATATGCATTTTTCTATAATATAAATCTCTTATATGTATGGATATATATGTAGATTGTATGTAGCTATCCGCTAGTCTATTGGAGAAATTTTTTTAAAGATTTTATTTATGTATATAAGAGCTGGGGTACAGGCCAGAGGCATGCAGAGCAAGAGGATTCACTAGAGACAGAGTGGGGAGCAGAACAGGCAGATTGACTGAAATACACTTCTGAGGAGAGCAGTGGGCAAGGCAGGACAGGTCTGTTGCACCATGTGGGTCACCTCCCCCGCTGGAGCCAGGGATTGAACTCTTGCTGCAGTTGCTGTGTTGGCTTCATAGTGCATTGCTTAACCCATTGCACCACCAGGGAGGCCCCTATTGGAGAATTTTTTTAAAGATTATTTATCCATACAAGAACGGGGGTACAGGCCAGAGGTGTGGGCGGTAAGGGGATTCACCAGAGACAGAGCAGGGAGCAGAACAGGAAGGTTGACTGAAATACACTGCTGAGGGGAGCAGCAGACAAGACAGGAGAGGTTTGCTGTGCTGTGTGGGGATCCTCCCTGGCCCTAGAGTGAACTCATGCTGTAGTGGCTAAGGAAGTTCTATAGTGCAGTGCTCACCCCCTTTTATAGCCATGGAGCCCCAAACTTTTAATTTGGAGAACATACCACTTAAATATGTGGAAATGGAGGTGGGGCTGATATACTGAGTGTACCTTATTCAAAAGATTAGTATGACTTTTGTGTACATCCAGTGGTGAATGAACTGTGGTGAGGAGTAAGAAGAATCATATAGAAGGAAATTTCAATCCTCTAGATATCAAGTGGTGAAGTTCAGTTATAGAAATGTAGATGGCATGTAGTGAACAGATTTTATATATATATGTATATGATATATATAAATATATAATAGAACTATATAATAAATATATAATAGGATTTATAATCTTTGTTGATGATGGAGAACTGGTGAGGAACAGCATCCAATAAAGATTCCTAGCAATGAATGAATGGCAATGACCCTTCCCCCCAAAAAAAAACAGCTTTGTGAATTAAATATAAGAACTCTGAATTAAATATATTGATTTTGAGATCTTATATGTAAACAAAGGGAGGTATTATGTATTCACTGTACCTATGAGTTTAAAACTCAAACAATTGAGCTAGACATGTTTTGAAGAACTTAATATTATAGAGTGAGGTTTAAGTTTATGGAGTTGCATGGGCTTTCTTAGGGATACACTGTGACTAGAGAAGAATAAAACCTAAGCCTAGGGCTTTTTAATATTTAGAGGTTGATCAAAAAAGGAGGTAGCAATGGAGATTTAGAAGAAACAGCCTCTGATATAAGCGAAAAAAATAGAGTGAGCAATAGGTTAATAACTTGTGGAAAAAATATTTGGAAACAGAGAGGAATCAACTATATCAAATGTTGCAAAGTCATTTTTTTGATAGGAGATCATCACTTGTTCAAAAGGAGAGTCGTTTGTGACCTTTCTAGTGCTATTTTTGTAGGTTAGAGAAGAATTCAGGTAATAATGACTTGAGGGAGAATGGAAGGTGAGAAAATGGAGACTATGAGTGGAGGAAGAACTTTGCTCGTTTCATTCATTAAGGAAGCAGGAAAGTGTGGTAGATAATGATATCAAAGGAGGATTCCATCAGACATTTTATATTAAGGCATGTTTTTAAAATTAAGAAAAAATATCCTGTTTTAAGGGAGGAACCGATTATATGAGAAACAGGGGTGAGAAGAGAATTATGGAGCAGTGTTTGGCCTTGAGTACCAAGAAGGTGATGAGGATCCATGGCCAGTCTGGAGGGGTTTGCTTTGGATAGAGGCAGCGACATTTGCTTCATTATACTAAAGGAGAAGGCATAGTAATCAGGGCAGAGCTGTATGTGTAGTGATGGACCACTTGATTAATAGAGGAGGTCATTTTTCTTTTTGTCTATTTTCTTAATGAAAAATGAGATGTCAGGAGCGATGAGTGATGGACTGAAGGGGGCTTTGTATGTTTAAGAGAGAAGTGGAATGTATAAAATAGTAGTTTTCTACAATGAAAAAGATACTTACTAGCAGATATAGTGAGATTATCTTGACATATTGATAAATTTAAGTAAAATCAGTCAACAGCATTATGTGATCTTCTCTAATCATATTCAGCTTTTCAAGACTACGCGTAGAGTAAGCAGTCATTTAAACAAGGATTATACTTTTCAAGAAGAGTTTATAGGGCAGAAGACAGAAGTAAAGGGTATTTGCAATTACATGTTAATATTAAGGCCACAAAACCTACACAGATTAAAAGAGGAGATATAATCCCTCTCCTAGGTATCTACCTGAATATAAAATTACTAATTCAAAGATATACATGTTCCTATTTTTATGATAGCACTCTTATAACAGCTGAGCTATGGAAACTACCTATGTAAGTACCCAACACAGATGACTGGATAAAATGTGATGTATATATACATAATACATAAACAGTGGGCTATTGTGCAACTCTCTCTCTATCTCTCTCTCTATATCTATATATATATATTTTAAGATGAAATGTTACTATCTGCAGAAACTTGAGGGGATTATACTTAGTGAAGTAAATCATCACCTTAGAGAAAGACAAAAAACAGATAATTGTACTCATCTGTATAATATAAACAAACAAACAAAAAAGACCAAAAAAGTTGAATAAATGAGACTCTGAAATTTGATTTAGAATTGAGGCTACCAGAAGAGGAAGGTGGGGGTGGGCTCAAAGTGGGGAGGAAGTTCAATAGATTATGATGAGAACTACTGGGGTTTCGGTGGTGGGCAGAGTCAGCTGTCCAAAATTAAAGGACAAGAGTAAATTGTAAAGGATGAGAGAAGGGACGGTCAGAAGATTAGATACTGGGATTCAGTATTTCAAAGGTGTTAGTGATGGTAAGATCGACAATATAACCATGGAAGAAGATGGCTCCAATAGCATGGATGAAAAGCTCGTTGAAAGTAGGGGGGCCCGGGGCCTCCCTTGTGGTGATGGAGTAAGCACTGCACTGTGAAGCAAACCGCAGCCACTGCAGCAGGAGTTCGATCCCTGCCTCTGGCCAGGGAGGTGACCTACTCATCCACTGCTCCCCTCAGCAGTGTGTTTCAATCCATCTACCTGTTCTGTTCCCCACTCTGTCTCTGGTGAATCCTTTCATCCCCCACACCTCTGGCCTGTACCCCAGTTCTTAGATGCATAAATAATCTGAAAAAAAAGTAAGGGGGTCTAGGACTCCAGTGTATAAGTAAATTTGGGATATATTTGAGATTAAAGATGCCTGTATGAGTAGGCAACCTGAAAACAAGTTTTTGGAGGTGACAGATTATTGATTCTGGCATGTTCCTTTTGCCACCGATATTCTTTTCATTTGTCTACATTACTAGACTCTGACTTCAGCGATGTGAGTACCTGTTTTTCCAAAGTTGTCTTAAAAGGCCAAGGAAAATAGTTTATGTCAAAGAATAAAAACTATCAGTAAATATTAACAACCAAAAAATAAATGAATAAGTAGTAGTATTTAGCATTTTAAAGATGAAACAAGAAGAAACTTGCATTTCAATGCAACTGTTTTATGGATAAAATAACTGACATCCAAAAGATAAATTACTCAGGGTTGCATGGCTTATTAGTGCATGAAATGAGACTAGCTCCAGATACTAAAACCAATGTGTTTTTTAGGAGAAATAGCTCACAATACATGGTCAGTACTTACATTTCAACATCATCACAAGCAGATAAAGAGGTAAGAATAGAGTTTGAATCAAAGTTCAATATCATTGATACACTAGAGTACATGTGCAAGCTCAGAGCCAAGAGCAATTTTGTACCAGTCTTTTAGAACTTCACAATTCTGTTGTATTCCTGTCACTTGTTTGTTTGCATTACAAATAGTATATAACTATATGATTGCTCTAAGTAAACTGCCTGCCAGGGCATATAAAATTTAAAGTATTATTTTCACAATGGGTTGTGAATACTCCCAGTTAGATGTAGTTGCTGGTGGGAGTTAAAAAGAAAGCCAGTACATCAGTAGAAAATTATTTCAAAATTTTTTTGTAAAAGATTTTTTTATTTGTGCATACAAGAGCTGGGTTACAGGCCAGAGTCATGAGAGGTGAGAGGACTCACCAGAGACAGAGTGGGGAGCAGAACAGGCAGATCAGCCGAAATACACTGTTGAGGGGAGCAGCGGGCGAGGCAGGAGAGGTCTGCTGCACCATGTGGGTCCCCTCCCTGGCTGGGGATCGAACTTCAGCTGCAGTGCAGCAGATGCTCTTCACATTGTGGTGCTGAACCCGCTGCACCACCAGGAAGGCCCCAAAATGAGGACAATTTGAGGGCCATAGTGAAATAGCATATGTTAGGGGTCAAAATTTATAGGGTTTCTCCAATGGCAGAAGCAAATCTTTCCAGTAGAGAGCAAGATGTGGACACATTTTAAATTCTTACTTTCTCTAATTCTTGGTTGCTCTTATGATGCACTAGTCAAGAACTAAGCCTCTGTTTGCATCACAGCGAGTGGCAAAGTTCATGTTCACACTCCAGTTTCCAATGGTTGTAGCAAAGTCTTAGTTCTTACTACTTTCCTCAGTTGGAAATATACCTAAATTAACTTTACTTCATTCCCTTTGCTCTTCAATTTGAGTTCTCACATGTCCTGTGCATTTTAGATTTTAAAGAGCTAGCCAGTTATGAATAAACATTGTTTAGTATTTATCTTTACATAATGAGTTCCCTTATTAGTAATAATACAAGTGGTTTCCATGATCAGAAAAATAAATTTTTTTAAAAAGATTTTATTTATTAATGCATATAAGAATGGGGGTACAGGCCAAAGGTGTGGGGGTGAGATGATTCACCAGAGACAGAGTGGGGAGCAGAACAGGCAGATTGACCAAAATACACTACTGAGGGGAGCAGCAGGTGAGGCAGGAGAAGCTGCTGTACCATGTGAGTCAGCTCCCTGGTTCTGGATCAAACTCTCACTGCAGTGGGTGTGGAAGCCCCACAGTGAGGCACTGAACTCATTGTGCCACCAGAGAAGCTCTCTTATTTCTTTTTCTATAGGGAAAATATTAAGTATTTCTGGTACATGTGTAAATGTACTGTATATATACTTGCATATATGAATGTGTGTTTATAGTGTGAGTGTTAAAGAAGAGGAAAACAATGATATAATCATTTATAATTGACCACAAATTTAGTAGCACTTATGTCTGTTTGAGTCAGACATGTAGAAGAGTAAATTCTGAAGCCACTAATTGTTTATTCCTTCATTTTCCTTTCCTAGAGAAGGGAACAGTATCTTACCCTGTAAGTGTGTCTGGCATACTAAATTAAAAATAAATGTTGCTTTGTTCCATTCCCTGAACCCTAGACATACCCTGTTTGTTACCAAATTCTAATAAATCAAATGATATTGATATACTTAGGAACTATGACACTGGGAAAATACAAAAGGTGCAGGCTATTAAACCTATTCTTAAAATATTTAAAATTTAACTGAAAAAGTAAGATGTTCATGGAAATAACAATTAAAATTGTTACAAATAATAAATATTTCAAATACCTAATTAGCATTTTAAATACTGTGTCTGAACTGGTAAGATTACTATGTATATTAATGCATACAAGATTGATGAAAATAGAGGTTAAAATTATACTTACAAATTTCTAGATAGAATAGAGTGGGTCATAGTGATTATTTAGTTTAATCCTCCCTTTTTATAATGAGGAGATTGAGATTTAGAAATTTGATATGATTTGTCCAAGTCATGCCATTAGATTCAGAGCAATTAAATGAAGTAAGCACAGAAGCAGAATCTGTAGAAGTAATGTCACCAAATTATATTTAGTGGAATATATGTATATATATCCCCAATCCGTTTAATTCATTCTTTATATTTTTAGTATACAAATATACTCCTTTGGCCCAAGTGAAATGAGTTTTTAAACTTCATCCATTTGATTGTGACATGAACATTAAAACCATTTAAACAGAGGGTAATACGTTTTTGGTGTTATATGAGAGAAAATGATTTATCTTCAAAGCTACTTAAAAAGATATACTAACTGCTGTCATTCCCTTTGACTGGGATATTCCATAGGTACAAAGGTTTGAAGACACTATTAGGAGTTTCAGGAAAAACTTTCAAATTGATGATTGCTTTAGACCAGGACAGACACAGTGTTTGACATTAAAGTTTGACATTATGAGGCTTCTGTTAATGAAAACCATGTTGGAAAGTGATGAGAAGAATATTAGGTCTATGGAATAGGTATCCTAGGGACTAAGATGAATAAGAGGACAACTACTCTACTTTTATGGTTTAACTGCAACTAACTATATGTATGACTAAGGTAGAGAAAAGACAGAATGGATCTTCTCCAATAGCTACTTCTTTACCAGTAAGTAATAGATACAAAGAGATCTGAGAAGAAATACCTCACGTAAAAATAACTTATTTTTCCCCAATGACTCTTGCTTTTTGCAAGTCCTTCCTTTTTTTATGATCTTTGATGACACAGTATATACACTGACAATGTGTTTTGTAGTCTATTTTGTCTATATCTAGACAAAGTAGAGTCCCATTAAAACATACAGAGAAATTAAGAGGCACTTATACCCAAAATGACACTTAATAAATGTATAACTCTTTATTGGGAGTATATAGTTGATAGAAAACACTAACAGAATTTAAAAGTTCTAGAAAAAGTCATTAATTCATTGCTTTCAAAAAAATTAGGAAGAGTCAACATTCCTACTTTTTAAAGGTTATGTCAATAAGTTCACCCTAACACATGTTTCATTTTTAACTGTCAGCCTTTAGTTGTGATCAAATTCAATGCAAAGTAATATTCAGCTGTTATCAAACATGTGTTTTAGGGCTATTTTCAAGAAAGGAAGCTAGAATGAATAAACTTTGCCTCGTACCTAAATGAATACGCCCTTTTTTCTGAAGCCTTTCTCTGATGCTTAAATATAATTTAGTACTTAAATATATGGTATCTTTTTGTCACTTGTTATTGAAATCCTTGGATTAATCTTGTCACTTAAACTGGATTTTAAGTTTCTTATGGCAGGGCTTATTTTCTGTTTTTCTTCTTATTTTGTGTCCTTCACAGTAACTCACTCAGACCTTGGGGATAGGTTAGGAGCTCAGAGGCTCCCATTCTTCTGAATAATGTATTCTTGCTTATAACTTTTAACTCTAAAACATGGTCAACTAATGCTTTATAGAATGGAACAGTTAATAGCATGATGCACAGAGAAGCTGTAATGTATTTAAATATCAAAATTAAATATCAAGCACAGGGTAGCCTTTGGCTTCATGGATGGCTCACAGTGTGTGCAAGCTGGGGAGGTTTCCACAGAGCTCTCCTTGCCAGGCTCACACACTCCTTTCCAAAATCGGTGTCTTCTATTTGTGATTCTTAATACTTTGAATGTGAATTTTTTTTTGTTCCCACATAGAGGGGTCATTATTGTTATCATCTATAATAAACCCAAATAACCATAAATCCATCATTCCTTACTGTCATTTCTTTCTCAAATAACTTTAAATTATACCAGAAAAGAGATGCTCCACAATACAAATTTTACACCTATTTCTGGGAGCTCATAACAAAATCTATCCTGACTCTTCTGGTTGAAACCAGAAAATGTGAACTATAGTCACTGAATAGAGGCCTTAAACTCACTATGTCTTAGAGCTTGTAAAGATTTTGGAAAACTTAGTTTTAAAGAAGTAGGAAGGAGCCCAGAAATAGCAAAAGATTGATAGCAGTCACATGAGCAATCCTCAAATTCTCCATGGTTGTGTTAGAGTTGTGTAGATAAAGGTTTGTCATCTTAGGTCTGCAAACCCCCAGTGGTTTTCAACTAGGGAGGGGTAATGTCAGTCAGGGCACATTTTGGCAATGACTAGGGACAATTTTAGTTGTTTTGACATGGGGAGGATTCTACTGGCAACTAGCAGGTAAAATATTTAAGGATTTTTTTTTTAAAGATTTATTTATGAATACAAGAACTGGGGTACAGGCCAGAGGTGTAAGGGATGAGAGGATACACCAGAGACTGAGTGGGGAGCAGAATAGGCAGATAGACTGAAATACACTGCTGAGGGGAGCATGGATGAGGCAAGAGAGGTCTACTGTGGCATGTGGGTCTCCTCCCTGGCCAGGGATCGAACTGCTGCTGCAGTGGCTGTAGAAGCTCCACAGTGTGACACTCAACTGTTTCACGATATTCTTAAATAGTCTATAATGCACAGGGAAGACCCTCATAGTTAAGAAGTATAAGTCCAAAATATGAAAAGTGCTGAGGTTAAAAAGCCTACAGTTGAGAAAAGAAAAAAAAAGAAGTAAAATCCTGTGTGATTTTGATTTTTAACATCTCTCTGTTTAAATTAATTTCTATGCCTAGTCTGTACAATTAATTAAATATAAAAGTAATCTGAAAAACCGACTTTTTCTACAAACTTATTCTCTCTATTAATGGCAAGTATATGTAAATTTTAAAATATTTTAAAAAAATAAATAAAAATTGAAAAAAAAATAAAACTGAGGAAATTACACATAAAAAAAAAAAGAAAAAACATGCTTTTTTTTACTCTTGAAAGATGATATCCCAGAAAAGTTTCTGCAATTCACTGAGGTGGAAAAAAAGAATAAAGATACTGTTCTTTAAGTTAAAAAAAAAAATAAATAAACTCTGATACCTTTTTCACATAATTCAGCTTGTCATTTCATACTTCATCCAACTTCACAACATGCTGACCTACCAATGTCCTTCCATTACCGTCAAAGCTTAAATTTCTGTCTAGAATCCACAATCTAGTTTTACCATATCTATAAAATATTCTACCCCACAATTCTCTCAGCACTAATCTCTTCCACAAATGGACGTGTTGACTAAATCTATAGGTATAACAGACTATAACTAATTGGTTTTATTGAGAGATTCATGAATCAGGCAGCATCTCATCTGTTTGGCAAGTAAAAAGGCTCTGCAAGGAGCAAGGAATAAGGTTTTTAGTAAAGGAAAAGAAAACATGTCAGGCAAAGTCACCTTATTCCAGGGGAAGACAGGTCATTAGGCATATTATCTTGCTGGAACTGACTAGAAAATTCTAGATTATCTACTTAAACTGTCACCCCTTGGTAGAGGCTGAAATAACAATCAGATTAGGTATTAAAACTTGGTGGCACTTGAAGTAAGTGATGATGCCATTTGGGCCTGCTATTCCTAACAGTCCTTGTGGGTCAGGTATACTTGTATCAACAGTTGTCTTACAAATTCTCCTATTGTCTTACAAATTTATTCTCACTCTTTCAGTTGAGGACAGTGCTAAGTATGGAATTTAATGAACCTAAAGGAGGTTCAAAGAATCATCAAATATTGTTCACAATTCTATTTTGCTTTAGAACTCATAGACACATAAGCCAAATCAGTTCTGGTAGCACTTTTGTGAATATTATGGAATTTTAGTATTAACGTAAAATATCATTAACATCTAGAGATATGAAAGCATCAACTTTCCTGCTTTAGACTTCATTCTGACCTCTTTCAATTTTTGAAGACTTTATATATTTAGCCTCCATAGCATCTTATACTAGTGATTGTAGACCAATAATTTGTTCTTAAGTAAGAATTTTAGGTTATTAACTAACATGACAATTTGAAAACAAAAAAACAAAACAAAACAACCTAATAGCTCCCTTGGGACAGTTAGTTATGGGGGTCCAAATTAAATGTATATAATACTTTTTTTCTCTATAAAATACTAGTTTCACTAGGTCTTCTATCTATATGTGTTTACATTTATAACAGTAAGTGAAGATTCAGGACAAAGATTCAGATTCTCTTGTTTAATCCATGTAAGGATTATTGTGAGGTTGATCCTCATCACAGACTTTGTTCTTGTTTTTTGTCTTATTTCTCTATCCCTCTTAGATGAATTAATGATTCTCTTCAATAATTAAATCTGTGCTTAGGGAAAGATTAGTTGAGGTGTTTATGCACTATTTTATTGTACTCTGATTTGTTTTTGTTTTCCTGAAAATATGGGTGTTTTGTCATGAGTATAAACTAATTAAGAAGATGTTTCTGAAGGATAGTTAATAGTCTATTTTACATATTGATTTAGTCAACATGTCCATGGTAGAGATTGATACTCAGAGAATTGTGGGAGAAGATATTTTATAAATGTGGTCAAACTGGAATATGAATTCTAGACAGAGGTGTTTAAGTTTTGAAGGTAAGTGGAAGGAAGGATATTGTTAAGTCAGCCTATTGTAAGGTGGGATGAGGTGTGCAATGACAAGTTGAATTGGGTGAGGGAAAAATCATAAACAGAGCAATCATATATTAAGATACTTTGTCTGTTCCTTTATTATAGTCTGTATTTTTTCCCAATACCCTTTGTCTCCCTTTTTTCAATTTCTTGCTTTTTTTTCTTATGTTTTCTTAATGTCTAGACTTGTAATGTGAAATAAGTACTCAGTGATACTTGTTTGATTGTCTGGATAAATTTTACTTGTTTTGCCACCATTCCAACACTAGGTTACTAGAAACAAAAGAACTGCTACATTTACATATGATGATACTGGATAACCTGAGGTGTTATAATTGGATTAACTTTCCAACTTATTGCGCTCATCAGTTAAACATTAAACAGGTAGACCAGAACCCAAATATATATGTTTGTCATGGGAGTCAACAGTCAGGAACAATACAAGGAAGAAGTAGGGGAAATGGAATGAAAAGAAATCTGATTTTGAATTTTAGTTTTACTCATATCATTCATCATACATGGCCCCATATAGCCTGATTTCCTTAATGCCTCGATCTTTTTCATTCATTACTCAACCACCCTGAATAAAATATATTTTTAAAAATCAATATGGAATTTTTGATTTTTAAAATCAACATTTAATCCTTCTCTAATTTAAATAGAGTGGCAGATTTGATACTTCAGAGATCTTTACAGATTTTTACAAAATTCTTACTGAAGAAGTATTTTTTTTTTAAAAGATTTATTTATTTATGCATACAAGCACTGGGGTACAGGCCAGAGGTGTAGGGGGGTGAGAGGATTCACCACAGAGAGCGGGGAG
>JAGFMF010011464.1:2991946-3187844 GCA_019455555.1 Galemys pyrenaicus
CTGAGGGGAGCAGCGGGCACAGCAGGAGAGGTCTGCCACACCATGTGGGTCCCCCCCCTGGCCGGCAGCAGGGATCGAACTTGTGCTGCAGTGGCTGCAGTTTGCTTTATAGTGCGTTGCTTAACCCACTGCGCCACCAGAGGAGGCCCTGAAGAAGTATTTTAATAAGAAAAGTAAGTAAATAATTAAAAATTAGGGGGGATAAAATGGGTGTGCTCAACAAAGTGGTATTTGTTTTAAAAATATATACTTACATTCCTTGAAAAACTTAGTGATAAAGTACGCAAACATGTGGAAGGTAAATTTAAATAAACTTTTCTTCATGCTTCCTGTTCTTTATAGTATATTACATCAGTTAATGGCAATTTGTATAATTTGTGTAATGACATAAATTGCCACAAACTCTCACTCAGTGAAGTGCTGTCAGAGTCATAAATCAGGAGTCAGAGAATGAGCTTTGGAAGCACAGTCTATCAGCCTTAGGGTGAAAGAGGAATGGGTCAGGGTGACAATCACTCAGTGAGTAACTGTGCAAGGTTGAGAAGGAAAACGAATGGAATGGCATGAGCAAAGCGTGACTGAGCCAGAACCTGATGAGCTAATCCTCCACATCAAATGGAATAATGCTTCATGGCTACATGTTGTTTTGCTCAACTTCTAAAATTACTTTCCCTGACTTATGATTACTTCTCTGCAGGGGTCTAAGGACAATGTTGAGAATAAATCTCAATCCTTCCAAAGACATTTCAGACAAGGGCTACTTATTTTAAATATATATATCAAAAACTGTTATCCTATCATGATAACAATTTAGTCTGCCACAATTTCAAGAATGCTAGCAGAAGACTTGAGACTCCTGGGTCAGAAGCAAAGGACTTTGTTAGTGTCTGCTATTGCTCTAACAATAGCAGCAATAGCAAAAAGTAGATGATCAGCATTTTCTTGCACCAGTTCCCTAAACCTCAATTCCCACAGCATGACACAGAGAGCCAGATGGCACAAAGAGGTCCAGGTGAGTTACAATATAGGAGAGGAGCCCTGGGCATATAGAATCCAAATCTTTTAAAATGGTCAGTAAGCATGCCTACCCTTTGTTCCAGAGGGAGCCTCTATTTTTGTAATTCAAGGATGCAAGCAAACCTGTCCTTCAGTCTGGAGAGAAGCAGAATCCTTATCTTTAGGATGTTGAGTATATTAACATCCTTGTAAAGATAATTCAAAATAAAGGCAATCAGTACCTCTGCTCCCAAAACATGAAGAACCATTATAATGGACTTTCAGTACTTTTTAAGTGAACTGTTCTAATAAATCCAATGACTTTGACTCCCCTTGGGATGTGAATTTATGTGTTTTTATTTTATTTATTTTTTTATCCTGGTAAGATATTTCTTACCTCCCACCACCTCCATTCTTGGAAGTAATGAACTTGAGCTACCTAGACAGTGGAAAATGAAACAAAACATTAACTTTGGTCTTTTGCATTGGCAGAGGGACTAAAGCAATAATCCTTGGCATTTATTCCTTTACCTTTTATTATCTAAGCATTTTGTGAAATTATCTAGTTAGTTAATCTTCCTAATACCTTTGTGAGTGAAGTTAAATGATGCAGTTTCTAAAATAGATATATACAAATTATATCTTGATAGGTATAATGATATAAGTTTGGACTATAATTGTTCTGGGTGTTTGATGGGATTACATCCATTTTATGGGCCACTGATTTTAGTTTTTTTCTGCTCTCACCTGTTTTTATGGTCTTACATCTGAAGGAGCAATCCAACATGGCTCAGTGAGGCTGTTTTCTAAGTTAAGTCCCTTCTAAGTAGGTCTATGTTACGACACATATTTTAATTATTTTTGTTTTCCCTTTAGCCTACGTTGTGACTGTTTCTAATTTTAGAAGTGATTATTTGAACAAAAATTATAAAATCTTACAATTTGATAAAAACTTGCAAGATCAATATTATTTTCTTTTATTCGATGAGGAAATTCTTCACTAACATTTTAAAAATAAGGTACAGATAAAATGTATTTTTATCAATTAAGTGGTAGAGTAATTTAAGTTTCTTTAATTTTGTTTATGTAACCTAATATTATCACAAGACTTTCAGGTCACAGTATCTTAACTTTCATAGTACTATGGGGTTTTGTATGTTTTGTTCTCAAAGATGAGTCCCTATATCAAAATTAACAGAGCAGATAACAAACATACTTTATAAATATTTACTGAATAAATGCTAATAAAAGTTTTGCAGTCAAGTTAACCTAGCTATCCACATATATAAAGAGTCTGCCATTCAAATGACATGTTAGTCAGTCACTCAGTCATTACCTGTGTTCCATACTATCCAGCTTACACAAAACACATAGACTTCTCAACTCCCTTATGTTGCCAGTCATGTTGCCCTGTTTTCTGGAAACTATAAGGAAGAAAGATATTTTTCCCCATCAAGTGATATATCTCATCACTTATGGGCATCAGCAAGAGTGTTTGGATTTGTATCCCACAAATCTTTGTGATTTCAATTCCTTCAACTCCAGTCTAAATCGCTACTCTCAAAGCAATAGACTTAAAGTATTTGAAATAAGGGATAGAAATCTTTTCTACTACCTCTCTCTCTTCCCTCTACTTTTCCCCATAAAACTGTCCCCTTAAATGGGTAGGGCTGTCTTACCCATGTACAGATTAGCCTTCCTTCAGGGACTCCTGTTCTTCATATTTAGTAATATGTGACTTTTAATTTAGATTTACTATAATACCATGTTGAATTAGCAGATAATTTACATTCCAAAGGAATGCTTTCTCTTTTGAAATAGTTGTGCAAAGCAAAACAATTACTTCTACTATACATTGGTCAAAATCTTCCTGGGATGACCCACTTAATCTGCTCATGGTGAGACTAATTTTTCATAAGACCTACTGATGATGTCCTTGAAAAGAATGTTGTTGATCAAAACATACAACACAATCATTGTTCATTTTTTTCCCTTAATAAGACATCTTGTAGGTTTCTTTAAAAGTATGTTATAAACTCATGTTTTCTAGTTGTAGCTGAATGATTGAATCTATACAACATTCATTTTATTTTCCTTCCTCTCAATGATCACATCTGCTTTATGCAAATTTTTGAAAACTTTCATTTCTTCACATTTGCAGTCTCTACCATTCTTGCAAACCCAGGAGAATGATGATAATGTAATCAGCAGCATCACCTAAACATAGAAGACTGTAACAAGAAACCATGTGGCCTAAGAAATAAAAGTTCAGCCCATTTTTGACGAAAGTGTCAAGACGATTTAAGAGTTGCCCTTGCGACAGATAATTAGGGAAAACTGTCAAGCCTGCAGCTTAATCCTGTGTACATCTGCTCAAAGTCAGCTCTGAAAACTGTGGGATCTAGGAAGACAATCTTTTGTAATTAGTCAAGGCCACTATAATCCATAAAAACATCTGATCAAATTGATTTCCAGTCCATCAAGTGGTATCTGTCAACAGCAAACTTAAGATCATCCTAGAACTGTGACTACCTCATGTAAACCTCTAAGGTCATTTAAAGGTTCCTTTGCCTTGTAAATATAAAATCATTTTCACTTTTTGACAGCTTGTCTTTTCACATGGGGCAGTAGGACACTGGCAAAGTAGGAAAAAGATGGAATGTCAGAAGCATTCACAAACCATCAACATGGGGGAGAAAGAAATCCACAAAATTGTCTTCTGCAAGATCAATGTTCTGTTAATGGGTAGCCAGCAATATGTATAGTATATCCACGGAGACATTTCCTTCATCTCTGCTTCTGCACCTTTGTTCTTATGGTATTCATTGTTGAGTATTGCTCCCGTTTCTCTCTTGCTACTTAGATGCACTGCTTCTATCTTCCTGCCCCACCCATGTTACTCTGAACTCTAGTCTTTAGACAGTCTCAAATACAATCACTAAAGAAATCTTTACTCTTCATTTTTAAGGATGAATGGAACCATGTCACTTTTCTTCTCTCTTGTCTGCCATTGCATTTTAATTCTGTCACTAGCCAATTTTATGTGCCAAACTCACTGACTTTTACATGACCTGTATCTCTCCATGGCCATACAGAGTGCCTCTTTTAGATAAAATTTTCCTCATTAATTTCAGAATTAAGTCTCACTTTTATGCAAAACCTCCTTCATCCTCTCTGTATCCTAATGTGAGAAGTTCTTAGTCTTTACTGTGTATAATGCAACAAACCATCAAAAGTTTGCTTCATGTGTTTCTCCCAGAGTCTCTGACAGCACTTCATGATTAACCACTGGTGGTTAATCATGTCATTCATGTCATGTCATTCTTCTTATCCTCTGTCCTAAGACATTTTTCTGCTATCTTTATCACTTTCCTTTTCCTGGGATCCCTTTGGAAGCTCAAACCCTAAGTGAAGAATGCTCTGCAAAATTCTAGACCTGCATTTTCTGTTCCTCTTTCTGTATTATCCCAATGGTTCCTACTGCCTCTAAGTTTGATTCTCATTTTTGTATCTCTAGCAGCTTGAATTTTTGTCCCATTTTGCATAAAGGCATCTTCTCTTAAAAAAATTTATATTTAATGGGCCTCCCTGGTGGCGCAGTGGGTTAAGCAACGCACTATGAAGCAAACCGCAGCCACTGCAGCATGAGTTCGATCCCTGCCACCAGCCAGGGTGGGGATCCACATGGCGCAGGCAGACCTCTCCTGCCTGGCCCACTGCTCCCCTCAGCAGTATAGTTCTGTTGATCTGCCTGTTCTGCTCCCCACTCTCTGTGGTGAATCCTCTCACCCCTGCCACGCGTCTGGCCTGTACCCCAGTGCTTGTATGCATAAATAAATTATATTTAGTGCAAATCTCAACATAGCAACATATTCACACCAAAATTAATCTTCTACAATTGTTCTTTTTTACTTTTCCCCAAAATACTCTATTCCAATAAAACATTGTTCCAGCTGTTTTTCTTTCTTTGGTCTATATTCACTTTGCTGATGAGCTGTTTCAGTTCTTCCTTCAAATTTTGCCATACATTTATGATTACCCCTCTTTTTAATGGTTATCACTCTAGTAAATTTTTTCATCACTTTCTCTCCAAACTAAGAACACTTACTTGTATTAGATTTCTTTATTGAGATACAGTTCATATTCTATAAAAATCACAATTTTAAAATATGAAATCTTACCTCTTTTAGTATACTAAAAAAAGTTGTCTAGTGATCCCCACTATGTAATTCTAGAATATCATCACCCCCAAAATAAAACCTATATTGATTAGTAGTCACTCATCAGTCTGCTTCCTCTCCACCCACCTCTCATCTTATCAATAATTTATTTCTTGTATCTCTGGATATACCATTTCCTGACATTTTTATATAAGTGGAATCATACAATGCCTATTCTCATGACTGACTACCTATAATTGATGTAATGCTTCCAAGATCCTACTGTATATCTGTAATTTATTTAGTTTTATTGCTTTACTAACATTCTTATGTGTCACATTTTTTTTCACCCCATTTATCAATTTATGGGCACTCAGTTGTTCTTATCCTAAGAAAATATAACATTTATGATAACATATAAAAATACATGGAGATATATAAAGATGTACAGGTATAAATGGGGAAATGTGTATATACTTGGCATATGTTTTTAGACTTAGATAAGAATGGATGTATTGGTGAATTAGATGAAAGGAATGAAAGAATTTAATCAAACATGAATCTATAAATTTCCATATTGTTTTCCATAAAGATTGAACAAATTTACATTGCAATAGTGCACCAACACAGGTGAGGTATTTTGAGATAGGTCATTTTCACATGTGTGAACAATGAAGTTTTAATTTGCATTTCTCTTGCAATAAGTGATGTTGAACAGTTTCTCATATGACTATTTGTATTTGTATGTCTTTTTTAGGGAAGCATCTATTTAGGCCTTTTGCTCATTTTTTTGATGGGTTGTTTGTTTTTGTGTTGTGGAGTTATATGATTTCTTTATATATCTGGAAGTAAACCCCTTGTCAAATATGTGAAAGGCAAATAATTCCTACTAATAAGTAGGTTATTTTTATGTTTTTGTGGTGGTTTCTTTTGTTTTACAAAACCTTTCTAGTTTTATATAATCCTATGTACTTATTTTGACTTTTGTTTACCTTGCTACATTTCTGAGGTTGATTGACTAGTGCTTGTCAACATGATGATACATCCTTTTCTTCTATTTAGTAATGATCATAATCACAACTCTGAGCTATGAACACTCAAGTCATTATGAAGACACTTGTTCAACTGAAAGTCGTTTAATTTTATCAGTAAGTATATTTAGTGGCCCATCGTTTTAATATCTCCTATAACATGGTCTAATTTAATGCTGGGCTTATCCTTTTCTTTTTTGGAAATTTTACCTATACCTCTGTGGTTTTATCAGAGATTTCCCATTAATTATAATCTCTTAAATTTATCAGCTTTGTGAGTGTTTTAGAAACTTCACACTGGACCCCCAATTTTCTGACAGGGGCGTTTTACCTCATCCACAGGGCGAGAATGTGAAGTGGAGGCTACATGTCAGTTACCATGCTAAGCATTTTGAACCATGTTGCTAACTTTTGTAATTCCCAGTGTGCGGCTATATGTCCAAGATGAAGAAGCTGCAGATCTTAGTTCCAGTTATTTTTATGAGGCAGCCCATTTAGAGAGGATTCCTACCCATGGTGGTTGGACTGACCCAGGCCAGAACTGCGAATAGTAGTACTCTCTAATTTCTGGAGTTTACTTCTCTATTACTGATATAGTTTTTTTTTCCTTTTTTATTCATCTGATATTAGAAATAGCATAAGAAGTTTTACTGTTAATTATGAAAATAATGTCACTGACCTCCAAGATTGAACCACTTTCTTATATGATTCATGAGGGAAGAAAATATGTGCATACATGTATTTTCTTATATATACATATAGTTCCAACTATTACTGCGTGTGTGTGTTTGCGTGTTTTCATTAGTATCTTTCTATAATCTTGATTTATCTGGATTTCCAGACACAAAGTATAGATTTAAGGGATTGAAAAAAAATATCCATTCTCTATTGTCCTGTGCTTTTAGCTAAGCAAGTTCTTTCCTATACACTTATTGAGAGGTTCCTGTACATTGGCATAATTATTTATTTTAATAGTTTAAGCATATTTATTATTTAATTGACATGTATATATAAACATGCCATGCATATTTAATGGACTGAATCTATTTAAATATGTATGATACATAAGTTTTAATTTACATAAACAAATGTAAAATCATCAATTTGTTCAAGATAACAGATCCTTAAACCCTGTGTAATTCTTCCCCCACCACAATTTCCTCCCTCTATACCATATCCTGATGCAAACCAGATCTATTTTTATATACTACAGATTATATTTGTTTGTGGTATTAATATGCCACAATTTGTTTACCTGGTTACTGATGGACAACAATGAACAACAGGCTTGCCCAGTTCCCTTCAGTTAGTATTTTTATATGCTTTAGGTAGATACCTAGGAGAGGAATTATTGACTCACATATTAGAACTATTTTTAATATTTTGAGACTCCTCCATATTGCTTTCCACAGGGGCTGGAACAGTCTAGATTACTACCAATAGTGTGCAAGGGTTCTGTTTCCTCCATATATTCACCCAGATTTGTTGTTTATGGTCTTATTGAGTTGGGTCATTCTCACAGGTGTGAGATGATGTCTTATTATGCTTTTGATTTGCGTATCCCTGACAATTAGTGACAATTAATGAGTATTTTTTCATATGCATGTTGTTCCTCTGTAGGTCCTCTTTGGAGAAGTGCCTATTTAACTCTTCTAATCCATTTTTGGGGGTTATTAGATTATTTCTTGAGTTGTATGAGTTCTTTATAGACTTTGGATATTAACCCCTTGTCAGATATATGGTGTGCAAATATGCCATTCAGTAAGCTGTCTTTTTGTTTTAGTTACACTTGGTTTTGTTATGTAGAAACTGCTTAGTTTGATGTAGTTCCAATTGTTTATCTTCTCTTTATTTTTCTTGCTGTTGGAAACACATCTGCAAAGAGATCACTGAATCCTTTGTCATGAAGCATTTGGGCTGTTATTGCTTCTATGTATTTTATATTTCCAGATTGTATACCCAAGTCTTCCGTCCATTTTGTGTTAATTTTGAGTATTTTGTGAGCTAGTGGTCTAGCTTCATTCATTTCATGTGGCTATCCTGTTTTTTCCAGCACCATTTTTTAAAGAGATTTTATCACTCTAATGTGTCTTGGTTTTGGATCATTACTGCTTTTCTTTCATGTGTCCACAAGGTCTTTGTTTCTGCTTATTTGTCACTTCCGTAGAACAGTCTTGATTCCATTAGCTAAACAAAACTGATTATTAGTAACCTCAAAACTTGTAAAAATCTCAAAACTCATACATATATTGGCTCTTTCTAACATTATTTAAAATGATCTTATCTATGTCTTTGTCTTTTTCTCCACAGAGTAATTGAAGAGAAGTATAACGTTTTTTTTTTTTTCTTTAATACCAATGTTTAAATAGTGCTTGGTAATAAAAAATGTTGTAAATAACAATGTGTAATATTTTTGTCACCAAAGAATATGTCATGTCAGTACCTCTATTATGCTTCTCTGTTACGTATACATGGAATTCTGTCTCCCAGGTATAGCTATATTTTCTTTTCCGGTTTTTTCAATATATTGAAGATTTATTGCAAAGATGCCCCAATTCTCCAACTTTTCTGCTCTTTTTTTTAATCTCTGTAGTTGTTTCCATCATGAGATTGTCTTTCTTTCCTGGTGGTTTGCATGTGAGCTGATGCTGTATGACTTTTATTATTGGAAAGCAGAAGGATTCTCTCTTCTAGTTCTAAACAAGGGACCAAAAAGACCTGGTGTGCTTTTGTTTATTCTCGATCAGACCCTGTCCCCGCCCTTTGTACAGGTCTGAGCTAGCCTGATAGGAGGTGAGAAACCTAAGAGATTTAGTTTTTTTTCTGGTGCATCATCCTGACCCAGCATAAAACCAGCTAACTACCAGTCATATCTGTGTTCAATCAAGAGTATGAGAGGTTCTTAACTGACTCACAGTTGATAATGAATAAATGGAGGCACAGTCATCCATCTCACCTATAGCTGTGTGAATACCAAAATGCTTATTTTTTTATACCACTAACTTTTAAGGTACTGTTTTACACATTAATAGCTAACTAATTCTTTTAGTTCAATATTTACTCCTTATCAAAATTGTCAAATTGTGATTCTTTTATTAGGAGTTTAATGGATTTCTAAAAATGTTTGTGTCTTGAAATATAAGCTTTTAAAAATTATACATTTTAAAATATATTTTAGGACCTCAAGTTTAATGTTTCTTCCCATTCTTTTGGTATTTTCCTCATAAGTTTCCTGGTGGCAGGAACTAGATTTCTTGGTTACCTAATACATAGCTGGGCACTTACAACATATTGAATGTTTGATATATTTATAGAATGAATAAACAAATATAATCTTAAATACATGTTTTTAGTTCTATCCCAAATCATTTTTCTACATGATCATTCATATATTAATGATACATGTGATGCTTTCCATTGTGTCTAATTTGGAATTTTTCTCCTGAATTCATTTATTTAAAATAATTTTTAGCTACTTCTTATGTACCCAACACAGAGATTTGTACTTGGTTTTATTATGAACAAGGGATGCAATGTTCTAAACCTCATGAAATTTAAGAATGGATTGTAGAAAATATAATATACATTTCACATATGTGTAATAAGAACTGTTGAAAATAATACACATTTATTCATTTTCTTTTATAGTCTTTTAATGTATGGTTTTTTTTTGCATCTATTAATTTAAACAGACTACCTTTACTGACTTCTAAACATATGGTTGGTAGTGCTTTTAGAGTAACTCTCATTTTACCTATCTCAGTTTTACATCCCATTATATCTCTTTCTGTTGATTTGTTCACAATTTTTTTTTTTAAAAAAAAGCACACGGTAAATGGTATTAAATGCTGTCAGATTGTACAGCTGAATGACCTGCCCTTTTTCTCTCAATGATACTCTAATTTTCATCCTATGTGTTTATACTTTTTGTCTTGAACTACCTTGAACTGCTGCTGAGAATTCCTGAAAAGGAGGGACTGTAGTAACCGCAGGCAACAGTGACAGGAGAGTATCTTGCTGATGTGTATGCAGGAGAGGGCTGGAAGTGACAAGTGGTGATACTTTCCTGCCCACAGGCTCCCCCAGCATCTGGGTTATGATACTTCCATTTCTTCCCACTAGACAGTTTGACTTACCACCCCTGGCAAATCCTGGGGCTCAGGAACTGCTAAGGAAAGCACATAACTGTTGCTGGTGTTCAAAGGAATAACTTTGTAGAGAAAGAATCTGGAAGGAGATTCTGAATGAGTATAACTTGGAAAGTAAGTGGGGACTGAAATCCCTTTTGACCTTGACATTCAGTGCTGCAAATTCTTCCCATATCGGTTTAATGCAATTGTTGGGCATCAAGGTGACTTCTCCTCCAACAGTTCATCTGGCACAACAGTTCATTTAACTCGGGGAGAGTTAAATGAGCCCAAATCCTTTTCTTATTGTCTTGAAATCCTACTGATACATTGGCTTTTATCAAAAATAGATCAGAACTTCCTTGATTTAAGAATTAGAAAGAAATATCATGATATAAGACTTTCCTATACACTAAGAAATCTGTAGGCTTTATTAAAAAAATCAAGGATCTGATATTAAATTTTTTTTTCCTTAAAATGTGATTTCTTCTGGGACCTATTTACATGGGCTATGCTATTACCTCATTTTAAAATTCTTATATAAGATTGTAGTTCCTATTTTAACCAGCCACTCAAAACTCCAGAAAATCATTTATGATGAGGCATTTTAATTTGAAGTTTGATACCTGGGTGTAATTTTCAGCGTATTTATGTGATAAAATAACAATGGTTGTTATTTTTAATATCAATTTTGCCTTATTTCCACTTGTTTCCCAACCCAGTGTGATACTTTTACGTGTGAACCTGACTGCCTTCCTTCCCCTTTTTTCTTTGATCATCTGGATTAGGTTCTGTGCTAAGTATCATCAGAATATACTGATTAGAATAAGCTGTTGACTATATCCTTCTGGAGTTAGAGATTTTAGGTTTCTCAGCCTTGTGGTTCCTATAAATTACACTACCCAGGAAATAGCACTTATGCTTAAGACTGGTGTTGTTAAAAAGGCTACAGGTGAGACAATGGCCAGTCCTTGTAAATAAGAAATCTTGTGCAAATACTACTTCATGATTCTTTTGTGATTTAAAGTTTCAAATGTGATTTCATATGCATTTTGTTTTATCAACCTAGTAGTACTCTGAGTAGACAGATGCTGTGATGGATTTGTATGATCATCTTAGAGGAACTGAATCTACATTTCCCAGTTCTCTTTGTAGTTCTGGGTTAACATGGACCACCAGACTCTTTGCATTAGAATTAGGCAGGTGCAAAGCATAGGCCATATTCCTTTATCTATCACAAGGTCTATGCAGAGATCCTATATTGTTTCAGCTCACATGGTGAAACATGAAAAATGCTGCCTATCTTCTGACTCACCTTTGTATGGGCAGCCATCAGGCTAAAAACTCCTTCAAATGCTATCAGATATTGCCTTCCCCTTTCTGACCCCCATTCTAGTGCTCATTTAGCTTGAGCTTCCAGAGTTAACCAGATCAAAATCATGCTTTAAAAATTGTTATTATTAATATGTATTTTTAAGGTCAAACTATCAGATCAAATTTGTCTTTTGAACTTGAGCCTAAAGTACTAAATGCTGGAAAGAGTGTCGATTTTCAATATTTGAAAAATAATTAACTTTTTGTAAGCAAATCCTTAGTCTCAATTTCTCAGAATTGAATCCCATTATGTATTATTATGGAGGATTATGTATTCTAACAGGAGGAGGTGATTGCTAACTTGCAACCTGGCAAGGTGTTTTTGGTGAATATTCAGTCATATTACTAGGTCTTCCACCTACCACTCCAAAATATCAGGGTGTCAAAAACCATTGTTGGTTGATATCCAAGTTATTAAAGCACATAAGAGTTGTTGCATTTATCAAAAGAAAAGAAAATTAAACCTCTATCCCATAGAACCCTTACCTGCTTGCTGTATGGATCATAGGAAATCATATTGAATAGTAAGGTTCACTAGTATACTAATTGCAAAAAAAGTTTTGAATTTTCAGACAGTGGCAGTAGTCAATGCACAGTAGATCATTTGGGTTGTATGTGTCATCAGTGAAGATTTAGGCAATGAGACAGCATGGATCTCTGCAACTGCAAGTGCTCACACTTACCTTCTCAACCCCAATAAGCATTGACCACAGCCATGAACCACAATCTTAGCCCACGTGAGTCTTGTGAATTTGATGGTAGACATGTCAGTAGAATGCCATTCAAACCCTTGCCAGTAAAACATCCAGTTAGAAGGAGGAATCTCTTTAAGGTAACCAAATGAACTTCCATATGGCCCTTCAGTCTCCTCCCTTTGTCACACTATGAGCCTCTGAAAGTTAGGGAGAGGCTGGCATTTTTTTCTCCTGTCTCTTGCTGTTTGACCTTGTAGAGTTGTAGAAGTTAAATGGAGCACAGGTTGGGAACATCCATTGTTCTCATCCCAGCTGCTCTGAACTCATAGAGCACATTGTCAGTGAAATGGAAAAGAAATTAGCAGCTCATTTTGTGCAACGTGAACTTTCTCTCTCTGTCTCGCTCATGCTTGATGGGTACACTTTCTTTGATAAATCTGTCCTTACGCCTTATTGCCATGCAAGAACAGGAAGTAAGAAATGTCAATAGCACTCCCCTGCTTTCATTAGAACTAATCAAGTTTTTCATCTGCCAAGGTAGTAGTTAACTTTTGTTTAGAAGCCCCCAGTTTTTTTGGGGGGATCAGGTTGAGAGGGCAATTAGGAAGATAATGAAGGACTCGTCACTCAAATGTCCCAAACTACTAGGAATTGAAATACCTATAAGCTCTCTGTGTTAGCAGTGACTGTGATAAAGGGCTGTTTCTGCCTGTACTGTGAGTAGATCGCTGCACACCTCTGGCCTCCAGCACACAGAGTTCAATTAGCAGTTAAGGATGGGTTCAAATAGATTTAAAGAATTAGTCACTTTTTGAAGCCTTTACTGGGAAATTTAACTTGGTCATGTTTTCAGCCAACCAAAAAAATGAAAAAGAGAGGAAGTCAGTGGGAGCGAGCTGAATGTGCAGATGTGGCATCATTGGAGCATCCAGAGATGAGGACGGGCTCCGTAGCTGCTGAGTAGCCAGCAGTTCCAGGACAGTAAAGGCTACCTTAAGGTCACAGGAATCAGTGTCGAAATGCACTGCATTGGCAATAGCCAATATGGAGGGAAAATTGGTACTCAACAAATACCGAAGGTCAGCATATCTAGGATTTACGTTTTTGAAAGTGAATATCTTTCCTTTTAAATTTGCATTCCTTGAACGATGCCTTATAAAGGGTGTCCTCTCTGGCAATCCTGTATAGGGTCACTATTCTAAATCACTGTCTCTTGGGTCTCTAAATACACATCTCTTAAATAATCAGAACAGATGGGTATTCTGCAACTACACCAATATTCATTCTAGGCCCATTGACAAAAAAAATAAGTGTTTGGGTGAGAAATAAATTGCCCATTAGTTTGTATGGGTCCAGAAACTGAGAGATCTGGATATAAAATAATATTTTTCACTGCTTCATTACTCTGTGTCTACTCAGGTACACTTGCACAGGAGTTTCTTCATCATCAGCAATATCATAGTCACCATTTGTATGTTAGAAATCATAATAGAGCTAATGTCGTAAATACATGAATAGAAAATCTGGAGTTAGATCTTAACACTAACTCACCATGGGTTGAAGCTCTTTAGACCTTTATATCCCAATTCCTTGACATCTACATTTTGCCACTTATAGACTCTAACTGATGATGTCTCAGCTATCGCAGTCAAATTCCAGATAGAAAGAAGGAAAAAGAAGAAATAAGGTTTATGTATCACCATGTTAAGCTAAAGAACCAGACATGAAATTCAGCCTCAAGCTTCTTTATTTTTTTAATTACCATTGTTTTTTAATATAATTTGAAGTTAGGGAACATGGTATTAGCATTTTTCTTTTTTTAAACATTTTATCTTATTTATTTTCCCTTTATATATATTTGACATCAATTGTAATCCCCATGTATTCCCCATCACCATATCACCAGTGCACCATCACCTCAGTCCTCCATCCTCCCATCATCCCTCAACCCCCCCTCCCCCCTCCCCACCAAATGTCCCCAATTTGTCCTTGTCTTTTCATTTTTGGTTTTTATGTCTTTATTGCTATTATTGTTCTTATTCCTTTCTATGATCCTTATTTGGTTCCCTTATATTCCTCCTAGGGGAGGAACCATCTGGTATTTTTCTTTTGCCTTCTGACTTACTTCGCTGAGCATAATCCCTTCCAGTTCCATCCATGTTCCTATGAATGTGCCTAGTTTTTTTTTTCTTTTTTGATTGCTGAATAGTATTCCATGGTGTATATGTACCATAGCTTCCTGATCCACTCATCTGTTTTCAGCCTCAAATTTCTAATCACAACTTATCAGCCACAATTTTGTCACATGGCTACAGTTTTGAAGGAGACTTGAAAATGTGGTCTTTTACAACATTTCTAGGCACTTCAATAAAATAAAAGTTCTTAGGATATATGGCATTGGTAATCATTTCACAGATTTGCCATATCATTAAAAAAATCTAAAACTTAGAATTTTGTATGTTATTACAGCTGTACACTCTAAACAAAAAATATAGAAAAAACACAGAGACAAAATCATGTGGGTAATTATACTAATTTAATCATGTACCAGGTATCTTTTTGAGATTTTTGTTTTTTCTCTCAGCACAATTCCCTTACGAATGATCAATCTCTTGTATATATCAGTAGTCTTTTATTTTTTTTTTTCCTTTTAAACCTTGTGAATATAACACAGTTTGTTTAATCACTTTCCCATTGATGGGAAATGGCACTAGGGTAATTTCCAGTGTTTGCTTATTACAGATAAAGCGTCTTCGAACATTTATGTTCAGGGTTTATAAATATAAACGTTCACTTATCTGTGAATGCCAAGGAGTATAATGACTGGGTCATATGGTCAGCGTATATTTAGTGTGAATTTGCTAAACTGTATTTCAAAGGCATTGCATTAGATGAAAAATCCATTTTTTTACATTCACTGGCATTTAGTGTTTTTTTTGTTTTTTAATCTTAGATGTCCTAACTGATGTATGGTGATATCTATTCATGTTTTTAAATTGCATTTCTCTAATGGCTGGTATTGTTGCTACATGTTTAGTGTGCTTACTTGCCACATGTGTATCCTCTTTGACAAAATAACGGACTCTAGGGTCTTTTGCCCATTTTCCAATTGGATTGCAGAGTTTAGAAATTTTACTGGGTTTCAAGATGCTTCTTACGTTAGATGTGTGTCATTTGTCAGTTATAAAGTTTGCAAATATTTCTTCCAATTTTCATCTTGACTTTTCATTCTCTTACCGAGTTTTGCAGATCAAATACCTTTAATTTTTATCAAATCTAATGTATCATGTTTTTATGTTTCATACTTTTTATATCGCAAAGATTTATTCTTATTCTCTTCTAAAAGCTTATAGTTTTACATTTGCATAGGATATGTAAATATCCTATCCAAATTGAGTTAAAATTTTTATAGAGTATGATGTTTAGAAGAAGGTCCAGTTTTATTTATTTACTTTTGTGTGTGGATGTTTGATTGTTTCAACGTCATTTATTGAAAAGAGTATCCGTCTTTTCATGAATTACTATTTGATCTTTGTGAAAAATAAGTTGATGTTTTCATATGCATTTATTTTTCTAAAATTTACTCTCTTAATCTAGGCACTAACTGAAATTTCATTGAACTTTTTGACCTCTCCACTAATATCACCCTGTATTGAATACTGTAGCTACCTTGCAAGTCTTGACTGCCTAGAAGAGTGATTACTTTCTTCTTACTTTTTCTTTTTCAGATTTGTTCTAGATATTCTAGTCATTTTTTTGTTAATTTAATTTTGAAATAAATTTATCAGCATGAGAAGTCATTCTGAGATTTTGATAGGTATTACAATAAACCTATAGATTTGTCACATTCTGTTTAGTTTTCCAATCTCAGTACATCTGCATTTATGTGATTTATTTCCTTAGTGTTTTGTAATTTTAAAACATAAGATGCCTGATGTTTTTTTAAATCTACATATGTGTTTAATATTAACTGAAATTTGAATTTTTGGTGTGATTTTCCACATGTTCATTTTAGTTCATAGAAATGCAATTTATTTTTCTATGTTGGTCTTGTGTCCTGTGCGTTTAATGAATTTAGTTATTAGTTCTAGAGTTTTTTGCTTTTGTTTTTTGGGAAGGAATAGTTTCACATATAACTACTTGAACTAAAAATCAGAACAACTTTCTATATGAATTGCATTTTTTATTTCATTTTTTTGCCTTTTCATACTAGTTTAATCTTCTGGTGTGTGTTTGTGTGTGTGTGTGTGTGTGTGTTTAATTTGACCTAATAATACAGCAAATTGCATCGATATATTTTTAATATGACTAAGTCTTTCATTCTAGTCAGAAATAATCCCCACTTGTTTGTGATATACCACTCCATTAAAAATAAATATTTTGTTGAGGATATTTGCATCTATTTTATTAGTTATATTGTGCTATATTTGTCTTTTTTTAAATTTTCTTTCACTCACTTTGTTATCAGGGTAGAGTTATGTCTCATTCAATAGCTGTATGCTTTGGGAAATGTATTGTTTGGCAATTTTGTTGTTGTATGAACAGGTAAAGTACAACTACACAAACTTCCATGGCATATTGACAGTTTGCTACCCACCTAGACTATATAGTATAGCCTATTGTGACCATAATGTAATATGTGATTCATCATTGATTAAAATATTTTTCAATTTCACATGATTGCAATACCATCTGTATAAAATTAAATTGAACATCCCCTGCCTTTTTTCTGAAAGAAATCAAATGTAGCTACTGCTAATTTTCTTTAAAAAAATTGATAGACTTATCCAGTGAAACAATCTGGGCAATAATATTTAGCTTTTAAAAATTTTCATCTTCAAGTTCTTTAATAACTATAGGGTCATTCACAGTACTTAATTTGTGAGTTTTGTTTGTTTGTTTCTTTTCTTTTCGTGGAATTGGTCTGTTTCAATTTCATAGACTGGGTCTGAGAATTGATAGTCATCAAATGTTTGGTCAACATCAACTTCCCTTCCCTACTATGTCTGTAGTCATTTGATATTATCATTTATGTTTCTTTGAGGTCTGTGGTGATGACCACTACTTAATTCCTGGTATTGATGGCTTTCTGTGTGTTCCCTTTTTTATTCAGTCTTGCTAGAGGGTTGTCAATTTTATTGATTTTTTTCAAGCAGCTAAATTTTATTTTATTTGTTTATTATTTTTCTGTTTTCTATTTCATTGACTTGTGTTCTTTATTCTTTCTTTGGGCTTGCTTTGGGTTCATTTTGCTTACTTTGCTTTAATTTTAAAAATATGTATTAATGTAAGAGTTTATATGAATGATTTGCCATCACTTTTTCTAAATTAATGAGTTTTATAAATGTTTCAGTAATGTTTTATGTTTTCTGCATGTTGTATTTTCATTTTAATACTTTTATTTCACTTAAGACTTTCTCTTTGTCCCACATATTATTTAGAGCTGTTAGTTAATTTCTAAGTGTTTGTAAACTATCTTTTTTTTATTATTGATATCTAGATTAATTTTATTATGCTAAAAGAACAAACTCTGAATGATTTTAATTATTTTAAGGTTTGTTTTAAGACCCAGGATATGAAAAATACTGTTCAGCTAACAAAATCATGAACTATATATTATTAATACATCCACTATAAATTATTGTCATAGTCTGAGTAAGGAAACAAAATGAGCAATGTAAAGAATTACATAAGAAATACAAGGAAATAAATTGAAAATTTTCTCTTAAAATTAAATCACAAAAAATATTTTGTAAGCTTCCTGATTGTTCCTTCTAGTTGTAAGTATTATGGATAATCATTCCTTTATCACAAAAATGGGTGCTGAAAAAAGGCTTACTTGCTAGAGTTTTTTAGTGGCTATATGTCAGTTTTTCTTTGTCAGCATCAATTTCCTTTCCCTTATAACTTTCCAGTTTTCCTGATGGGGCAGTTTGTATTCTTCACTGTGTTTGATTAATTTCATTTTTCTTTACATGGGGTCCAGTGAAAAGATAGTTAAGTGTCTTTTAGTAATCTTGCCAGAGAATTTATATCTTTTGCAAATTTATGGAAAGATTGGAGATGGTTGGACACAATGTATGTCAGAAAGATCCTTAAAAAAATTTTTCTTACCAGTTCACTGAAGTTGCTAGAGAATCACCCTAATTGTGTTTTTTGTCCCAGTTCTACATTAATACCTCTTCACAATTATCTGATTTTTGTCCTCGTTTATTCTGTGGAACTGGGATACATCATTTACCTCTCACTAATGTCCTATGTTTGTGAAGAAATGTATTAACGGTTATTGCAGCCAAAACCTATATGTGATAATAAAAGGATTTTTCATATTTAGACTGTGAAGTTGCTAGAAAGTGTATTCCAGTGTTTAAAATATCAGTTTTGGTTACATAGTACCTGTGTAATCTTGGGAAAGCTACTTAGCTTTCTAATTTTTTAGCTGGAATGATTATTATTGCACACTTCAATCAGCTACTGTGACTTTAAAAATAATAATGGTAAAGAGTTTAAACAGGGTTTTACCTCTATTAAACATCCAGAAAATATTAGTAACCTGTTTCTATCAGTTAACTTTGAAAAGCCTGTACTAGATACAAAATTTCAGAATTTTTTTGAATATTGGAGGAGTTCAAAAGTAGTCTAATTATTAGCTTGAGAGATGTTTTTAGTAAGAAAAGATTAAAGAAAAAAAACAAAATAAACCTAAATCATGAAGAAATGGAAGTCTTTAAAAAAAATCTAAGAAATTGTGTACAATTTGAAGATAATCAATCAGTCGCTTCAGGTCATCAACAGAGCGTTTCAGTGAAAATAGGAAAAAGAAAACCTTACTTGTGGTGCCGAGTAACTGCTGAGGAAGATCATAAAAATTCCCACACATCTATCCTTAGGCATCATTCTGACTTTGTTTCAGAACTTTCCAACAATGCTATCCTTTTCCTGACCTTTGGGAGACAATTAACCTGGCAATTAGTTACTGTCTGAAGGAAATCTTGGATAACTTTTGGTTCTCTCTGTTCTCTCTCTTCACATTTATTTACCTCTGAATTATGTGTCCAATTCATTCTCTTTTCCCTACTCCCATTACTACTTCTGTAATTTAGACCCCCATCACTCTCAACTTAATTCTGCAACAACTTCTTAACATGTCTCACCACTCTAAACTTGACATCTTTTCCCCTATAACTTATCTTTATTTTGCCTCCTGCCATCTACTCTCCATTCTATTGCCAGAAGAATGCATCTCAAAATCCACAATGGCCACCTTCTCTCTGAGAGTCCTGTCTCCTATTAAACAAAGTTACTAACTTTTATGTATCCTCTTTTTTTTTTTAAAGATATGTTTATTTATTTATGCATAGGACAACTGGGGTGTAGGCCAAAGGTGCAGCAGGTGAAAGGAGTCACCAGAGACAGAGTAGGGAGCAGAGCAGTTAGATTTACTGAAATGCACTGCTAACGGGAACAGTGGGTGAATTAGAAGTGGCCTGCTGCACCATGTGGGTTAGCTCCCTGACTGGGGATTGAACTCAGGTCACAGAAGTGATAACATGGGAGCATTGAGACTTAACCCCTATGCTACCAGAGAGACTCTATTGCCTTCTTTAATGCTTAATAGGGTCTACCACAATTTGAAAAATGTGTCAGTTTTCTTGTGGTTTTTCCTACACTTTGAGTACCTAAAACACAACATATTTTATTTCTATTTGTCTCTAATACCCTAGTAATATATATTTTACACAGGACTATTGTCTTCTCCGCTGTGAAATAAAATAACTGCTATCTAATTGTTAATTATCTGTGTACCTTATTGTCTTACTATTTCTTCCTGAGCTAAGAGATCAGACCATATTTTCTCATTCCTTTCACAACACCTTACATAATACTATGCATAAAGACTCATTAAATTGTTAAACTGATTTGAGTTGAATCAAGAACAGGGAGAAGAGAAAATCAAGTTCTTTTTATTTTGTGGTTTATATATTGTAAAGCTTTAGACAATTCAGCTAAATATATAGTATCTCATTTACCTTATTCCTTAAATGTCAATAATGATACTTTCTTCCCTCCCTGGCTGCATGCAGAAATAATTAATATCGTTTGTAAGGGTTTGGAGAATGCTGGAGAAGAACACTATTAATCATCATCAGTGACAGAAGGAGAAAAGTCTTGCTAAGTACTGATATGTGCATGACTCTCTTTAGAGCAAGATAAGTGGTCAAATTCCTTGTCTTCTGAGATCCTACAGTCCAAAATGCATAAGACATACAGATGTGCCATACTCAATGAAAAGTATATCCAAGGACGTCCAATGTCAAATATCAGAATAAGATTCCAAACTTCCAGAAGCCAGACATTAGCACAGAAATTACACATAATTAACAAAGCAACATATCTTGAGAAAATATTCTCACCATTGGCACATAGTAGTTATGCTTTGTACCAACTTATACGGATATCCCAGCAATAAGGATCAAGTAAGTAGAACCCAGTCAGAAAAAGAAACTTCCAGTTCATATAGAAAAAACTGAATTAACCAGGTTGCTTGAGTAGAACCAGACAATGTGTATATGTGTATACGTGCCTATGTGTATGTGTTTATGCACAGAGAGTGGTAGTTAGAGTGAAAAAGATAGGAAGGATTTAGAAAAAAATGTTATGAAGAAGCAGATTTTCATCATATAAATGTTGACAATAATGATTATTTTCAGTTTACCATACTTGTTCAATGACAGAAGAATGGCTGATGGCTGGTAAGCCTTGCCAGAACAAACTTTTGGGCAATAATGATGGCATAAATGACTTGGATTCGAACAAGACTGTAGAGTTGGGAGAAAAGGCAATAGATTCTAAATTTCTTCTAGCTAAATAGGGTATCTGCTATCCAATTCAGTGTTTGGGCAGGTTATAGCACCTTAAGGAGAATAAAGAACAATCACAAAACTGTTTTTCACTGAAATTATCACATAATTTTTTTTTTTTTTTTTACATAAAAGGAAAACTGAAAAAAATAACAGGCTGACAAGTTTGCTAGAACATTCAGCTTCTGACCAGGCATGCTGGTCTTATGTCGATATGTAGCCACTGCACTGGTTCCTATTAATCCTGGGTTTAAGATGGTACATTATGGTGTTAGTCCCAGAAAAATTGAGTAGGACTACTTAGCCCCTGGCTGCAATGGGCAGCTCAGGTCCAAAGTGACTGCTTTTTGAGTCTGTATTCCAGGGGGCTGGCGGAACCCCAGGCACTTCACAACTGAATCACTTTGACCCAAAGTCATTTGTTCAATCATGGTTGACAAAAGGTAACAGAGACTTTCTACTGTTTGGAAAACAAATGGATCTCTTGGCTGTTTTCATAAAGATCGACGGGGACTTAAAATAGCCTGAGGTTAATATTATAAATCTTTCTAAAAGAGATTTTCAGAACATATTCTTTATCCCAGCATTGGATCAATCTCACAAAATGACATATTTTCAAACTACAGTGAAGCAAAACAACTTATTCTTGAAAAAGTTGAAAATATTAAGCTTTCCCTCTCCTTGGCTTTTTTTTTTGCTTTGTTTATCCTCTTATTCCTAAACATCAACCAGAAGCTTAAAAAAAGTATGATGAATACCAACTGACCTTTCAGATCTTTATGCTTATTCACCAAAAGTTTACTGGTATCCACAAGTGTTCTTTGGATGCCACCCTGAGTATGACATTATGGTAGGCTGGGGTGAAGGGTTGGCTTGTAACATTATTTGGGATGGGCCAAGCAAAACCAAAGCAGAACATGATAAAGGAATCCAAGATGTGCTGCAAAATTAAATTGACTGTGTATGTTGACTAGTAAATATATTTGTCACTGTCCTATACATGTTAGTTAAATAAGAGGAAGTTAATGATAAAACTTTGGCCTTTGAAGGAAAGGATGTATTGAAGAGATAGTGAATAATATCAATTCAATAAATATTGAAACAGTAAGCAGAGGAACAAACTAGAGGGAGAATAAACATCAGAAGATAGAGCAGACGCTATCATATTTATACCATTTCCTGGAAGGTCTTGTAGTTTTATTTTATAAAATGCTAAAACTTTGCCTCCCTTTCCTTCTTATATTTCTATTCAAACTTGTTGACATCTTCTCTTGCACTGAAAAGTTTTGGGAAGCAGCATGAACTGATTTTTAGTTGGAACTGTATCACCTACTGGTATTGACAAAATGAATGAAATTCATATTGTCCTCTGAATAATAGGAAACCAAGTGTTTTGCCCTGCCTCTACTTCTTTCCTTACATGGCTTCTAACCTCAATTTGCTCATTAGTTCTGCCTCTGTGCATGGATGTAAAAGTTCAGCAGGGGGTCAAAATTGTTCCTACCCCAGCTAAACAGTAACTTTGGCTCATTCCCTTTATGGCTGAAGGACACCATGACAGCCACAATGATTGGCTGTTTAAATGTGTGTTTTAGTCACACGATCTGGCTGGGTCCCAGCATTGTGAAAGAAATCTGGAGTTTATCGTCTGCAGTCCCTCTAAACTGGCCACAAGGACTTTGTTAGGAAGAAAATTTCTCATTCCTCTGGTTTTGACAAAGAAAACTTGGCCAAGAAAACTCATTGTTAGTAATAGTTCCAAAATGAAGACACAGGGAAGAGGTCTGCTGAGAATGTGATTCATAAACAGAAAATATACATCTTAGAAAAAATTGAAAACTAGACAAAAATTTTATGGTACTTGTGATTTCTGATATAAAATAGTTTACTGCACATATGCATATACATGCACTCATGTATGTGCGTCAAAAATAAACCTGAACAGTACAACATTTCTTATTTAATGAGAGATAAAGGTTTACAAAAATTGAATTAGCAATATACCTACAGTAACGGATAATTACAGAGGACTCTCAGAGCTCATTGGAAACACAGTTTAAGAGAAATTTAATGATTTTAGCCTCATAGTTACAGTCACTGAGAGGGGGAAGATATTCCTTAGATCGGTATTAAAGTATCACTTTTTTGTGAGAGGTGAAATTATAGGAAAATAATGTTATCCAATTTGAAGATCAAGGAAAGCTTATCCTTTCCAAATATGTTTGGGGTTGCTAATTCTTCTATTACCTGCTACATTTCTGTAGTGTCTGAAATAGGGAAATGTTATTGACTCTAACAGACCTTGGTGAAAAGAAGTTGCTCTGACCCTCTTTCAATACTTTAGCATCAAATCTGTCTTCCCATTGGTTTCCAATTGTGATTCTCTTCTGCCACTTCCTAGTTTTTTTGAACCTCAATTTTCTCATCTGTGAAATGAGGTAATTGAGTATAATGGTCTCTAAATCATTTCTAATACTGAAAGAGAAAAATGAAATTAATTAGAAGGAGAAAGAGGACACGTAGGATTACTTGGATGCTTTTGCTTCATGGTCTGGTAGAGAGAGACACTTTTTGTTATTCACAGGTCACACACTGCAGATAAGGCAGTGGTAAGGTAGCAAGCACAACTCATAGCTCTGAGGCCAAAAACACTTTCACTGTTATGTAATTTTTCTTTGGTACCAGGTGGGTGCACTGTTTGCCAGGGATTCATACTTCAGAAATACACAGTGCACACCCAGACAAAGAGCTTGGTTGGGATGTCTTTGTTTAGGGAGCAATTAAAAGGTATATGCACTGAGTGATAAAAAAAAACTTTCTTCAAATATGAGCCATGCAGCAAAGTACAGTGTGTGTTTCACTGTTTAGGTGATGATGTAATACTATTTCCCTTTACTCACCAGTTATTATGGAACTAAGTTACTAACATTAAAAAAAAAGGTGAGGAGAAGGAGAAAAGGGGAAAATATAATAGCCAGAGTCTTCATTCAGTGCGTGTTAAATATATTGAAATTTTTAACTTCACATAGAATTAGAGATTCAGGGAACTTTGTGATAAAAGGAAGGCATATAGAAGTGATAATCTGAGAAATGTTATTGATCCTTGAATCTCTTGGGCAATTCCTTTGATAGAGTAGGATCTTTATTTTAGTCCATTTCAAAAGGAATTACACCAAACCAAGGTCTCTGGGCCCAGATGATTCTTTATTTTTGAACATGTATGTGTTTTCCTTTGGCAACTTTACATCTCAGGCACAGGGAGGCTCAGCCCCAGACCCATTAAGTTGGTGAAAATAGAAGAGTCGCTTTTCCTATGGATGACACATTCTGCTTAATAGTAAGCTCGTTTTTCCTCGCTAGAGAATTCAGTCACACTAAATGTTATCTAATGCTATTCTCAAGTTTTGTGGGACTGCCTTGCCTATCATAGTATCTTATTAAATCCATAAGGCAATACCTCCCAACATGATTTCTGTTTGTCAAAAGGTTTTATCCTGGCTAGAACTTAGTTCAATGCTTGCAAATGTATCTCTTTACAACCACATTTTGTTTTCTTCAGAGCAAAGATCCCAGCATCATTTGTGATAGGAGCCACTGTCTGCTCACCCAAGCCAATTCCTCTCTCAACCAGAAAGAGGATATCAATTTTAATTCTTCAAGAAGAGTTTTTCATCAAAAAAAAAGTTATATTTGTTATTTAAAGAAGGGTCATTAAGCACTTATTATTTTTTCTCTCTAGTAAGAACCTTAAGAAGGAAACTTATAGTAAATAGATAATGTAAATTAAATTATATATAAGGCCAAGTACCATCTAAATGTTTTTGACATTCTAGGTATAAGCCTAGACTAAGGGTTGAAAATAAAGAGATAGTCTACCTGAATATATGTTGTTATTTTTTGGGCAAATTCAGTAGGTCATTATACTTAATTGAAATCTAGTCTGTAGCTTATATTTTTCTCTGACAAAGTTTAGTTTTCACACAAAGGACAATTTTGTTTACAGACAAAATTGTCTTGGAATGTCACTTATAACAATGAAAATTCATGCATATTAGTCAATTATATTCAGGTACAGAAAATAGTGAGAAGTGTGTACTCAATAACTGTTTGAATGAATGATAGAATGAATGATGCCTGTTCTCAGGAATGTGGAGCCACCAGTGCCTTCTTTTATGCTAAAGACAGTATATGTTATTTTTCAGATTTACTCACCTTCCATTCATGAACTTTCCTTTTATGTTCATGGAGAAGATATTTAATTCTTCATCCAGTAAACATATAGTAGTAAAATATAAGCAATATATATATAAATATATATACCAACAGACTAGGGAGAGTTAAAAGTACTAACAAGATCAGGGTGTATGTCATAGTTCTGGAACCAGGCAAACTTTGAACATATTCCAGAGATATGATGAGATTTCCTGATAAAATGGTCAGTTAGTATTGAGGAGTGAAATACATGAAAACTAGAAAGTATTACAATATAGGGACTAGTATAAATAGCTGCATAGGTGATAGGAAACCAAATGATTGGATCAAAAGTTAGATATTGATGTTGAGCACCTAGAATATTCTTGATATATGCAAATCAGAAAGCTAGTTTTAGGCAAAAGACCAAAATGACCCTCTGAAATGTAGTAGCTCATTAATTATTACTCTTTATATACCTTAAGCATTTCCTAAGAATACAATTCTTACTTGCATGTTCACTGGCTTTTTGAAGAATTGAAATTTAGTTTGGGAGAAAAAAACTGAACACAAAACTAAACATATTAAACTGGAGTCTAAAAACCTCCCCAAATATTCATGTGGAGATTTCAGTAGGCTATAAATTTGGATGGGGAAATATTTGCATCTTTCTCTTCATTAATGTTTAACTAAAATTTATTTTTTTCCAATTATAAATGTACACTGCAAACTATAGTATTATTGATAATTCTTAAGACTGTTAACAATAGATACCACAGATATTTTCACATTGCATTTCTATTGTCAGAGATACCTTGAAATATCACTCAAAATTATAGTAGTTATTATACTTGCTGCTAAACTGTCTATAATAGATTGTAACTACTTTTTAATAGTTAGTTTCTTGTATAAGTTTACATTTTTTATCATGTAAAGTCATTGTTCTGGAAAGAAGTCATAACCTTCACCAAATGGGTAACAGAATTTATGTCACAACAAAAGTTAAGAGGAATCTCAGGAATAAAGAGAAGAGTTAGAGGAGAAAGAAGCATGATTATTCTCTAATGATTTAATTGGATTATGCACAATACAGCTATCTCAAGAAGGAAGTACGAGTTACTGTTGAATGATCACCTATAAGTTTTAGGACAACCTAAAAACAACGGAAATAGGAATATGGTATGGCAAATGAATCTTCACACTTTGTTGGCTAATGTAGTACTTCAAAGTGTATTTTAAGTCGACTTCTATATTTTGAACTGATTGCAGAACTGAAGCACCAACAGGTGGTGAGGAGGTGGTGGAAGAGGGGTAAGAACAAAGAAGGAAGGAAGCACAGTGGTTTGTAGTGGTAGAATATAGGTGAGATGGTGGTGGGTGCACTGTGGTGGTGGTAATACATAATGTGAATACACCAATACTCTGCTAAAAACTATTTTTTTCAATAAAAATTGAATAAGGTTGTAGTAGATGGTTGGAGGCCGGGAGTAGGTAGTCTGAATTGATGATCACAATCTTACCCCCATCTTGCAGTTCTCCTACAAAATGATTATTTTTCTTCCATCGTTATATAGAATTTATTTTCCTTCCCTTGGTTATAGACAAGTTTTGTGACTTGCTTCAACTATCAAATGCAGCTGAAATATTTGCAACTTTGGTATTAAATCTTAAAAGAATTTGGAACTTCGGTCATTGTCTTCTTCCAACATTCTCATCACCGAGTAAGGAACAGTCTAGACAGGATCACTGAATTATAGGAGATTATAGGTGAAATGTGACCTTGTGACTGCAAGCAGAGAGTGAATTCAGCATCTAATCTGAGCCTACACCCCAGCCAACACATCTCTGTACTGGCCGCACAAACTAGTTTAAGCCAGAATTCACCGTATATAATTATGAGAAATACATTTTTTTTCTTTTAAACTACTAGGTTTTAGGTACATTTATGTATGTGAGACAACTGAAAAAAAAAGATTAATTATAGTGCCTCATTAAGAAGTCATCTAGTTGTCATTTGTTGATGCTCTGTTGGGCAGTGAATTACATTATGACTTAAAACAAGGCAAGGAAAGCTACCCCAAAGTTGTGAAGAACTGGACACCGCAGCTGAGCATCTAAAAATCGATTCTCTGAAATCTATCCATGTCCTAGTACCTCTTGGAAACTTTTTACACCTACCCCAGCCAAGGACTGCTGTGCTAGTCTGAAGGGCATAATGAAACAGGCTGTAGAACAGTGAGAATGCACTTCTGAAGCAGAAGTAATAGAAAAGCAGCAGGGTCTGAACTGTTTGTTCTTTTGAGGAGCTACCCCGAACTATGCCAATGGAAGGTCAGAAGCATGAACTCTACGGGGGCAAAATAGAAGTAGAAACAGCGGGATAAGAGCAGCAGCACATTTGATTTTGCCCAAGACTTGCTCTCTGCCTAGGCTAGCCGATGTCAGCGGCACCATGAGTAGCGTAGCTGTTCTCATCAGAGTACTGCTGTAGGTATTGACGGACCTCCAGCTGTAGGTATGTCAATTCAAGACATTGCCATTTCATGATCAACTGCTAAACACAAACTAAATATTGTTTTTGTATCCCCAAGCAGCTCTGCACAATGGTGTTATTAGCCTTTTGTAAGAGCGAAAAACCAAAAATTGAAAATAACTTAGAAAGCATACTCAGTGACCATTGTGGACTTTATTTACTTTTAATTATTTTTAAAGATTTTATTTATTTATGCATACAAGAGCTAGGGTGCAGGCCAGAGTTGCCGGAGGTGAGAGGATTCGCCAGAGACAGAGTGGGGAGCAGAACAGGCAGATGGACTGAAATACACTGCTGAGGGGAGTAGTGGGTGAGACAGGAGAGGTCTGAGAAGCCACATGGGTCCCCTCACTGACTGGGGATCGAACTCTTGCTGCAGTGGCTGTGGAAGCTCCACAGTGTGATGCTCAAACCATTGTGCCATCAAGGAGGCCCTACTGTGAACTTTAATTCCAAGTTTGTATGTTGCTGCCTTGAGTGGGGAATCAGGTACACTAATTTTTCAATTCTGACCAGATAGAAACACCAACTTTTATGCTAAGGTACTCAATGTACCAATATAGGGAAACTATCACGAGCATATGGTGCTGTGTGAGCTCAGAGTAGTGTAAGTAAATATAGGCTGAGTATGTTGGAGAGGTTATGGGGATGTATACATTGAAGTACATTTCAAGGATGCCAAGAATATGTGAATGGCAAAGTAAAAGGCAAATGGCAATGAAAGGCAAAACAATATCATATGAAAGATATGAAGCAGACATTACCCTTGCTTCTAGAATATACACTAAGATTACTGGCCTGACTAGAAAACAGGGAAAGAGTTGACTATACAAAGACAGATCCTGGAAAGTCAGGCACGTCTAATGAAGTAAACAAAGAGGTCATTTCACAATTGATATACTCATGTTATTTGTTCAGTAGACACTGAAAAAAAAATTTTTTAAACAAATACTTTGATGAATATTTTATTATAATTTTTCACATTGATTCTCAGAATAGTGCATTGTGTATCATATCATCAGTTTTCACACACACACATATATAATTTCTGTTTTTGAATCAGTGAGCTCACTCCTGTACCTTTAAGCAATCAAACAAATGAAATCAGCCAAGGGAATTTAAGGTAAAATAAAAATAGAATGTCTGGGTCCAAAAGGAATCATAGATTCAAGAGAAAGAAGCTAAGTAAGATTGTAGGAGGTCTCAGGCAAACGCCAGGATGCGGAGAAGAAAGAACTATAATAAAAGGCAAGAAAGAACCAACAGGTAGCAGTGCCCGGAGCAGCTGAGGAGAACTCAGGCAAAGGCCAAAATGATTACTGTTCTAAAGCAGAGATATATTGATGCTTTCCCGGCTTTTTTTTTTTTTTTTTTTTTTGAATCATTTTTTTAAGGTCTGAGTCTTTCAAGACTAATGCAGGGAGAAAGAGAAACAGCACAGTGGTTTGACTTCTGTGGATAAAGCTTTAGGTCTTAAATGATGAAGAAATTTTCTTTTGTTACTTTATGTTTTGAAATATATAGAAATTCCTATTTTAAAGTACTCATTACCTTGTCTTTGCTGTGGAAAAAATAGGTTCCTTTTGGACTGCCTTTCTGAAAAACAGAGGACCAGAAAGATGAAAGTAACCTCAAAAGGTTACTCTGTCTCCTGCAGAAGCAACACAAAAAGGTGCTAAAATTTGTCTTATTCATTCTGTTCACAATACTGATTAGCATCCATTAACAGAACAACTGGACAGTTCCAGACGCCTTCCACTACAATGAGTAAATCATTATCATTTATTATTTTTCAGAGGTTTATTTTTATTTACTTATACATAGAAAAACTGGGGTGTAGGCCAGAGGTGCAGGGGGTGAGAGGATTCACCAGAGACAGACTGGGGAACAGAACAGGCAGGTTGACTGAAAGACACTGCTGAGGGGAGCAGTGGGCGAGCCAGGAGAGGTCTGCTGCGTCATGTGGGTCAGCTCCCTGGCTGGGGATCTAACACATGCTGGAGTGGCTGGTGATATCTTGATAGTGCTGAGACTTTAACCCCTGTGTCACCAGGGAGGCCCTATCAATCTCATTTAACTTTGGAGGATAATAACTACAGTTTGTAGCAGAGCTGCAACTGGATCCAATGACAACCAACTTTCCACCTATCATGTGAGATCACATAGGATGGTGAAGTGTCCTTTAGATCCCTTAGCTTCTTGTGCCCTCATTTCCTGCCATTCTTACCTTCCCCAATGCTATGAAAGAGCCATCGCATGTACCTTTTGTTGAGGGTGAGTTATATGATAACATCTATGAATATAATTTATTTTTTAATACTGTGAAAATCAAGATGCCTTTTTTGGTTGGAATTACAAGTTTTATTCTTAAAATTTCCTAAACTATTTCCTAATGTCCCATGGCTTTTATTCAGACCTACCTTTTCTTCCACAGAGATTTTCTTGGGCTATCCGGAGCTATCTTGAAAGAAAATAAATAATTTAAGTCACAGTAATTAACACAAATAGAATAATAAAGCTAGCTCTAGAATAACAAAGAAAATAGTGCAGTTCTTTTTTTTCTATATGCTTTTTTTAATATAATATCTATGTGGATAAATAAAACATATAATCTTCACTGGATAAGTCAGTATAAAATGGTGTTTACTGGCAGATTTGAATCTCAGAAGCAGTCAAACTACCTAGGAGGATATTTTGATAAGAATTGGAAAAATCCTTTTATTGACGAAATGAAGTATTTTTCTTCTGATAAGATGACTTGCAGTGGGCTTTTATATTTAAATAGTCTAAAACTGAGTAGAAAATGAAAAATAGCCAGCTGACATTGCAAGAGGAGCAATAAGATTGGTTTGTGTGTCTTTTGGAGCCAGAAAAGGATTGGGATGACTAAGGAAAACATCTTAGCTATTGAACAAAATTAATACATATTTTTATCACCCTCAATTTCTAACAGATTGTGAGAATAACTGGATGGAAAGTCAGTACATCTCTAAAGAACAGAGAAGCAATACTAGACCCTGGTGAATTATTAGATATGGTTGAGTAGAACCGATTTTATACAGCCTTTAATATAGACTCCTATGTTGCAGATCATCTAGTAGATTATATAAATGTAATGCATGAAGTGAGCCAGAATTTGTCCAAAATAAGTTATTGTAAAGTATAAGGTAGAGGATAATTAAGATCCTTTTCAAATGAATTTATATCAAGCACGTGTTACATGGCCCAGATTTTTAAAAAATGTAACTAGCAAACACTGTTTCACTGACAAATTTCTATAGGTTATATCAGAATCTGTCCATGCCACACTGTACTATGGACATAGTATCACCTGCTCTGACCTTCACCTATAGACTATGGGATTAAAGTGGATTTTTTGTAAGTGAAAATTACTTACTCTTACACTCTTCATGTGATGAATGCCAATCTGATTTCTAAGCAGATGACCAGTCCTTGACCTCTAGGACTTTAGTATTTCTTCTCAGTAAGAATGGATTCTGAACCCACTACTACTTTGAACTTTGAAAAATGTGCTTCTAACTGTTGCCTGCCAGCTACCCTTGATCTTGTCTTTAAATAACATTCTAAGAACTCTTTGGGTGTGGTTAATTCTAACATTCATTTTATTTTCCTCTTTGCCTATCATCCTTCAATAGGTAATTGAGATCAAAGATATGCCACTTTCATAAATTGGAATATATAAATAATTTTAGTCAAGTTGGTATCCTAAAATAGACACTCCTGTTGCTGCTAATTTTTATCCAAAATACATTAATATTCTTCAATTAACTTTTTGCTTGTACTCCCCACCGAAAACAATTACCTTTTAATTTCCTTGCTTTATCTAATTTCCTTCACGTTCCTCTCTTCTCCGTTGTTATTCTTTTTTTTATTTCATTCTCTTTTTTCACCTCTGGTGATGTACTATTCATACCCCTCTTACCTCCTCCTACCTTGATTGCACCTACACTATCTGGAAACATGGCAGTACCTACTGAACAGCAGGTAGCAGTCACGAGGCTGAAGCCAACCCACCAGGAATATGACTAAAGTTTCTGATGGCATCAGTAGACCTTTCATTGTTTTTTATTTATTTATTTATTTTTAAAGATTTATTTATGCATAGAAGAGCTGGGGTACAGGCCAGAGTTGCGGGAAGTGAGAGGATTCACCAGACAGAGTGGGTAGCAGAACAGGCAGACTTACTGAAACACACTGCCGAGGGCAGCAGCGGGCGAGGCAGGAGAGGTCTGCTGCACCATGTGGGTTCCCTCCCTGGCCAACTGCAGGGAACAAACTCGTGCTTCAGTGGCTGCGGTTTGCTTCATAGTGTGCTGCTTAACCCACTGCACCACTAGGGAGGCCCTCATTGGTTCTTATTGTGAGAGAATAATAAAAGCCAATTTATTTTAGTGAATTTTAAACTTTCCATTAATTTCAGGCAATACTTTTTCTGATACAATAATCAATAAACACTGCATAGTAGAAATATAAGGCAATGTAAGGTGCTCATTGGTAGTTTTAGCTCCCGGTAAAGGTTGTCTTGTAAAATCAGGAATGTTTTGTTTGATAGCATTCTATAGGGAATGATTGGGTCTTCAAATATGCATGTCTACTATCTCACCAAAATGAGTTATATATCTTTCAGTGGCAGAGGACGTGACTTACTTTTCCTTCTATCTCCACTAGCTACGTGATCAGTATAGAGCAATAACTTAATGGTTGTGATAATTTGATGGTGATGAGGCCGATAACAATAATTTTAAAAAATCCGCAGTCAAAAGAGTTTGATTCTGCTGTCACCTGTTCACTTACTCCGAATCACAGCTGACCACATTCTGTTAAAAAGATCTTCAAACTAGGTCTGTGATGGATTCCAGCTTGGGGATGGCCATCAAGACCACAAAGATGCCCACAGAAGTTTATAGAGAGTCTGGCGATTGTCTAAAACAGTGGTTAATATGAGCTAAATTTAATATCAGCACAAACGAGTACACTATTAAATGGTCTTACTCTAATATCTGCAAAAATATGGTAGGTTTTTGTTTTTCTAACTCTATTGAAGGTTCATGTGTCCTGTAAAACAAAAGTGAATAATCATGAATCTAGAAGTAGAGTTAAATGAGAGGATTTCTTCACGGAATGTGCCAAAACACATTCAGTGATTATCAAGAGATAAACCTCGCCACCAAGCTGTCAGTTTATCTCACATATGTCCGAGCTCCTTCCTGCCTACACATTTTTGAGCTAGGTTATGCTAAAGAGTTAGCATACCTATCATTGGGTATACTTAAGTCTGGGGCTTTTCATGAAACCTACTTTACAAATATCAATTAAATAAAAATAAAACCTTCTACAGTCACTCCTTAAAGTCATTTATAGGGGCAGATTATGAGTTACTGATTTCCCTCTTTCACCTTTTCTGTGAGTTCATTTTGTAAAGTATATATTAGGCTTTATTTTCTTTGGCCCAGACATAGTCATCATAGCTTCTGCTCTTGCCTGTTTTACCCCAAGTGACTATTAAATTCTAGAAATAAAGCTATTTAAGGACAAGTAGTTGTTGAACTGATTAGTAAAAGAATCAGAATGATGTTTTGAAAGTTTGTCAATTTAAAGCCAGATTTTTTTTTCCTGTAATCAACTCAAACAGATATCTTTAGCATAAAGCAGAGGTTTCTTTTTGCATTTCTGCTTTACCACATTCATGTAGTACAAACATAAGGTACAGTATTTCTTTAACTGACAGAGAGCTTATTATCTCTATTTTCTCATGACTCCTAAGGGTTATGCATTTTCTAGTTTCAAAAAAAAAAAAAGAAATTTCTGAGCCATTGTAGCCTGAAGTCATATTTTGAACTTTTAAGAGAGTGAAAGGCATACAAAAGAAATCTAAGATATCATAAAGCAAAGCATATGTGTAGTGATCATAATGCCTTACTTAGTTCTGTCTTTTAATAATGCAAAAATAAATAAACAAAATATCATTTTTAACCTCACAGAAACTCTAGGTAATAGAGAAGAAAAGCTAGTCTGAAACTTTAGATGTGGAAACCAAGGTGCACAGGACTTTTTCAAAGTCTTCAAATATTAAATGGTGAAGCTGGGGCATTCTTTGGTTCTGATGCTAAAACTGTTCGATGAAATGCTGGAGTGTCTTTTCCAGACACCTTGCAAATCCCAACTGCATTTTAAGTAATCATTCAGGATTTATAAAGCCAAGAACAGTCCTTTTTCAGTCCTTCACAAACAGCAGGTGTTGATAGTCTACAACACTTCCAAAAACCCAGTAAGACTCTTACATTAGAATGGTTTGAATATGTAAAATTGTGCATCATAGAATTCAAATTATCTCTAAGCTTCTTATGCCAGATCAGAGAGATTTGCAGGTGCCTCTTTCTGTTTCTTCTGTTTTTTTTTGTTTTTTGTTTTTTGTTTTCCCCAAGCAGAAAAATAGACCACACAATTAAGGTTGTCAATAGGGTCATTTCCAGAGTGATAAACCAATTGAAATGATGAACCTCAATGCATATTTATGGAAGTGATTTTTTTCTACTGGTGTGTATGTGGGTGTATGTGTACATTATTATTTACGTAGGTGATGTTAATGATAATCAATATTCTCTTACACTAATTTTTAGGTTTTACTTGTTTAATAAATATAAACAGAAGTCAATTTTTTTCAAAGAAGAATATATTCTGTTCAATTCCTGTGTGAAAATGGTTTAGTTGAATAATTATCCAAAATTATCATTTACTGTTTTTTTTAATATATGTTTATCACAGTGTGTTGCAGGGAATACATAAATGTTAGGATGAGAACACTGAGAGTGGAAAGCTATTTTCAATTTTTCCTTGTATGTGGAATATTTCCTTAGTATCTGTTCATAAGGCATACACCATATTTATGTTCAATGCATATATAGAATCACATAATTTTTAATTAGGAAGAATCCTGGAAGTCTTCTCTCTCAAACTCTCTTCAAGAACAACATTGCCTTGTAAATTTTACTGCTTATATGTATTTATTTTCTATAAATATAGCAATAGGGTCTGTGTTGCATGATATAGAGGAAAAACTCTTCAGTTTTTGAAAACTCATTTGCGTCAAAAACAACAAATCCTTGTAAATTCTTTGCAGAGTTTTAAGGTTAGTCATTTGGAAGAGAAGAGATATAATCTGTTAACTTTCTATTTGTTGGTCTTTTTATTATTAATGCCCTATAGTTTTGTCTTAAGGCTAAATATAGCCAGTTTCTTTGATAGCTCTAAGAACAATTTAAATTCTAGACACTGCCATTTTCAATGACTTTCTCTGCCTTCCACTCCTCATTTTTTCCAGTGCTTCCCTAAAAATGCAGAACCCTATTGAAAAGTCAACTCCAAAGGTTATATGTTCTTTGCGAAATACAACAGAACTCTGACTTCTCACTGATCAGCAAGATCTATACGTTAATAAAGTCTATGCTTACTTGCATCACATTATCAGTTTCTATTCATTGTTAGTAAAAGTCCCAGGTCTTTTTACACAACAATATTTCTCTATAGTTTTACTTATTTTTATTAATTTTTTTTCTTATCTCATTCTTATCCCCAGCCACCATATCACACATGAACCATCACCATATTCTCTTATGTTGACCCCTTCCCTCGCCACCCTCCAGCCCCTCCTTTGCTGTAGGCCTTAGTTCCATAGTACATGACAACATTTTAAGCCAGGTTTTTCTCACCCAAATTTTCAATTAATTTTTTGGACTAAATTTAAAACTACCCTATAGATAATGAGGAATTATTTCAGTGAAGAAGAAATTTTGAATCTAGAATTAATTTATTTTTCATAGCTTTGTATAATTACAAATTTGATAAGCTTTTCATATTGTTTTAATACTTGATGCATCTCTGTGTCTTACAAACCAAAGCAGAATTGTGGAAACATCACTAACAGGTTGAGAAGTAGCTATCAGTTGACGTTTTAAATATGGAGGCATTTTTTTTTTCTGCCATCCAAATATCTGCACTATCATATAACTCACATTTTTATATTTAACATGATTGTTACCTGAGACTTTGAGGGAAGTCAGGAAAAGAAAAAGTCACATAATTTAAATTGAAGGAATCCTTTCATTTTAACAAACTAATTTTGTAAAAGGTTTGCAATAGTTTTGGCAGCACAAATCTAAACTGATTCATTAACTGTTTATTAATATACTGTAAAAGAACAAAGCAGTTTCTCTAATTCCCAGGATTCTCTTTATTTGTTTGTATTTTGTGTGACAGTAGCTAGAGTAGTGGAAGTGGAAATTAAGTGACATTATTCTGTTTACTGTGTGACATTTTCTGTTTGTCATTTATTAATCCTTTTTTAAAACAAATTTATCTTTTGTCCAAGATCCTAAAAACTCAATCAATGAGTTTTTGTAAATAGTATTTACATTTTTTTTTTAATTTGGATAGTTTAAAATAATCACATACTAAAAGACAGCCCATTTCCCTACAGCATAAAAGACGAATAAAACACCTCTTGTCTTTTGCATTTTCTGTAAGATGTTTTTTTTTTTTTTTTCTTTTTCCCTTGGCATAGGCTTATTTGGTTTTACCAAACAATCAATAAAAACAACATCACCTAAGTATTTTTTTACTTCATTGACTATCACACTTATTTTAGCCTGATCACATTGTTCTAAAATCTTAACCTATTTAGGATATGTATTTTTTCATATTAGATTATTTAAGCGTGGAATATGAAACAGGGAGAAAATACCCTGTGCAGCTTGTAACATTTTTTTCTGTCCATAAAGGCAAAGGTAGGAGTGAAGGAGCAAAATCATATGTACCTACTTGCAGAGACAAGGTGTACAGAATACTTCTGTAAAAGTGGTTAGGGAATGTGAATGGCAAGTATGGACAGCAGCATGATGAATAGCGTCAAAGAGAAAGTTTGAATAAAAGGTCTCCTTTGGACATTTATTACCAGGTGGACATTTCCTCCCTCTTCTCTGTCCTGGTATTGTGATACAGTGATAGTTTACAGAAAAGGGAAGAGGACTGTGGAGGAGACTCAGAAATGTATCTACGAGTCTGTGTGTCACCGCTTTCCAATATGTCCCAGTTCAAGGCTGTGTTGCAGGTTCTCAGATTATGTCCTTAGAGAGCTGTGGTGTAGATGTGGAGCTTCAGTCTTTAAATAATTAGAACAGCATCCAAACAACCCATTAGGGTTTCTACTACACATCAGGAAGGGAGGCAAGCAAGGAGTCTACAAGAGTAGAAAACAAATGGTAAAGAGGAAGAAGAAGGAAAAACCACACAGATCTACCTAAGGAGCGGGATTCAGTGCCTTCTATTAAGCATACTACAAATCTCTCTAACATGAAATATGTTTGTACTAGATTCTTTTAGGGGTTAAAATACTTGGCATTATGTGGAACTTGGCTACTGGTATTGGCACTGCAAATGAATTTATCTCTGTTATCTTTATTTGAACTCATTCTTTCTCTTGCACTGTGATCCCCATTTTGCCAAGAAAATTCACTTTCAATTACACATATATCATAATACTTAAACATTAGTTTCACTTGCCTCTGGTTAATAATTCACCTTATATTCAAACATATATCAACATAAAATCAGCATAACAACTTTTATGAATCCCTTTATCATCAGCACATTCTAAATGCTTATACAATTCACTCTCTGGATTCATATAGAAACTTGCTTAATAGCCCTTAAAGTTACTATAAACCTTGGTTGCTTTCAATCATAGGAATATTATTCATATTTTCAGAATGAGTGCAGTTTTGGTAATTGTTAAAATGTAAAACCACTGGAATACAGATGCAGTTAATGCTTTAATCCCTATATTTTAAAAATCTCTTTTATTAACAAAAAATGGTTATGGGATAATCAGAATTTTCAGCTGCCTTCCATCTGTCAAAAGACTTCATATGGGTTTGAATTTATTTATATATATAAATATATATATATTTGAATTTATTTATATATATATATATAAAAGTTTCAATGGAAAAATCTTCTGACTCTCTTAGTTTCTGGTTTGACAGCACAGTAGAGTATGTAGTTCTGAACCAACTTGAATTTAACTTTAAAGCCCAATATGAAACCTCAACTAGGTACTTCATGGTGGAGAGATGAGGCTACTATAGGTACATGGCATTACTAAGTGTTCATCTGGTCTTTGACAGTCAATGAGCACTAAATGGGCTCTAGGCATGAACAAACGTATGATTCTGGAAAGAGAATGAAAGGTAAAATTGAAAGATGGTTAATGGCAAATTCTTCCTACTTCATTTGTACCTCGGCCTTGAATGCTGCTGTTTTCTGCAATTCAGTTACGATACTTATGGCAATGGTATAAGCTATTTAAAACATTTACATTCATTGAAAGCCACAATAAATATGACAACAGTAGATAGAAAATATATTTTAGATATCATAATTTTTCTGCCTGACACTAGCTTGTTCACTTTATCTAGATATTTAGAGAGTAAGAGATAATTTAACAAAGTCTGACCCTATAATCAAAATGTAGTATTTCATATTAAGATCAGTCCATATCTTCAAAATGACATGTAAAAATTGCGTATGAAAGACTAGAACAGTATATAAGAATATCACAATTTTTCCTTCATTCTTTCAGCATTAACTTGTGAAATAACCACTGTGTTCTCACATACATATTTAGATTAACAAGGAAGGAAAAGAGAGTTGATTCAAGGCCCTCAACTTTTAAAATTTCCTAGTTAACCAAAAAGACATGAACTATGAATTATTACAATCAATGAAATTTAGCAGTGTAAGCTAAAAAGTAGAGATTCCTTATAACCTACCCCAGAATAATGGAGCTGAGTGACTTGAGAAACTGAAAATGACATGGGAAAGGAGACCTGGAAGAAAACATGGGAGAAGTCCCGGAGGAGGCACATGGGTCAGAGAGACATGTGAAAAAGAAGCTGTGCTTTCTCCTTGGCCTTGGACTAGTACCAAGGACTTGGGGGGACTTAGAAGGTGATACTTGCAAGAGACATGGGTGAAAGACCGATGGGGAGGCTGACAATGGCAGCTGTTACCTGATTTGCATTAGATTTTATTTTTTTTAATTTTTCTTCGAAATTAATGTTTTATTTATTTTTATAATATAAAATTTTTAATTTACATATATTTGACATCAGTTGTAATCCCCATGTATTCCCCATCACTGTAACACCAGTGCACCATCACCTCAGTCCCCCGTGCTCCCGTCTGCCCTCCACCCCATCACCTTAGTCCCCCGCACTCCCGTCTGCTCTCCCCACCAAGTGTCCCCAGTTTGTCCTTTTCTTTCATTCTTGGCTTTTGTTTCTTTCTTGTTGTTATTATTCTTATTATTGTTCTTATTCCTTTCCTTGATCCCTTTTTGGTTCCCTTATATTCCTCCTAAGGGAGGAACCATCTGGTATTTTTCTTTTGCCTTCTGACTTACTTCGCTGAGCATAATCCCTTCCAGTTCCATCCATGTTCCTATGAATTATTTGCATTAGATTTTAAACCTTTTCTTCTAGACTTGCCTGGTCCCTTCTACCCCTAACCTATGGCTTTCTGCCAGAAGGTACCTTAGACTGGTGGCGACATTGCAGGCCTTAGTGACCCTGCTTTGGGCCAACCCTGGTTGGCTGGATATTTACTCATGAGGGAGTGGGTAACTTTAGGTGTTTTGTTGAAAACTATATTCCTTCTCTTCTCTCCTCTCACTAATTCTTTTAAAGTTCTTTTCTATTTGCAGTCTTACACACTATGAGTATGCTCATCTTTATGCAGCGGATGGTAGCACCTATTTAGAACATGCAAAGTCTGGGGATTCCTGAAGAGATATACATTTACTTCCTTGACACAGACTAGTGTCATGTCCTTGGACTAGTTACAACTTGAGTTTTGAGTTCAAGATTTTTTTCTATAAACTTCCTCTCTTAATTGTTTAAAAAGATTTATTTATTCATTTAAGAACTGGGGTATAGGCCAGAGGTGCAGGGGGTGAGCAGATTTACCAGAGACAGAGTGGGGAGCAGAACAGGCAGACTGACTGAAATATACTGCTGAGGGGAGCAGCAGGTAATGCAGGAGAGGTCTGCTGCACCGTGTGGATCTCCTCCGTGGCTGGGGATCGAACTCGTGCTGCAGTGGCTGAGGAAACCTGAACCTGTGGCTCTCAACCCCTTGTTCTACCAGGAAGACCTCCCCTTATCTAATTTTGATAAGTATAAATTTTTATATTCTAATGGTATTGTGTACAAATTCCTATGGTAATTTCTAGAGATACAAAGAGGATACTTAAGAAACTTGCCTCTATTAGTGTAGTTATGATTGTATAATGTCTTTTGTTGTTTTCTTCTAGTTCTCATGCTCTCCCATTTTATTTTATTTTATTCTACTCTATTTTATTTTATTTTTGTTGTTAGAGAATCTAATCTTCTTTGTTCCAGGAAGGTTCATATGAGTAATCATATTTTTCAGTATAGGATGGGTAGGCACCTACTGTTTAAATATTATGTTTAACAGAAAATGTTGTGACCCTATCAAAGTTGGTACTCTGACAATCATAAATGAAACTGACTTCCGAAAGCAGCTGATTTTTTTTTTGGCTAAAGAGTATAATTTATCTGGAATTGAAGAACTTGGCTCCTAATGCCCAAAACTGGAAGTCAGTACCCAGTGACTGTCCTGAAAACCCAGCTGAAGGAAGAAACGATGACCTCTTTTCGGTAAATTGCCCTGAGGAAAAGAGAAGTTAATACTAGATCTAGGTCTAAGATAAAGGTATGGAGGGGCCAGAGAAGGAGCTGATTCCAATCAGGGAAGTGTCAGAGAGGAAGTTCTCTCTGAGTCAGTCTCATTGGCAAAAACAGACTTAGGGCATATGTAGCAAAATAAGGTAATTAAGAGTACGCCATTCCTTGGCCATCCTTTGTGCAATGGAACAGAATATAGATATGTGTGTATTACAAAGGAAGTGTTGGAGTTGCTCTGTACTCCCAGAACTTTGGGGCAAATAGCACCACCCCCTGGACTGTGTGGAGATCCACCCGCCTTCCTACCCAAAGAGGGTAAGATGTTCAGTGCAGTGAGGGACCAACCAGCTGCATGCCCTCATACCCTCACTGGAGGCTGGGTGCAGTTCTGACCCCAATTTGGAATTCTGCCCCTAATTTCCTTAATGAGACCCCTGGGAAGAGGGTAAAGCAGAGAGGCAATTTGGGGAGTCTTAAAAGGTAATGATACAACTGGCTCTCTTTTTTGTCGGAGGCCTGGGACCTTCTGCCCAGCAGGTCTGGGAGTACTGGAGTTTCCAGCTCAGCAGTGGCACCCTTCTGCGGCACCCTGTTGAGTTTTGTAGCTGCCAATCCACTTCACACCATCGGTCAGTAACTGGACCTTCTCCCTCTCCCTCTACCCTGGTAGTTCTTCCTCTACTCTCTTGGTTACAAGAAACCTGTGCTGCACAAAGGCCCTTTTGTTTGCATTTGTGACAGCAGGTAGTCTGACCCAGAACCAGGCAGAGAGATTCTGACCCAGTGACAGTTTCAGACTCTTTGCCCATTAACAGGATTAGAACCTCAGGGCTACCGACCATGACCATGATTGCCAAATCTGGAAAGAGGTAAAGCAACCAGGGAGTAAGTCATCTGTCATCTGTCACAGCAGAAGTGTTACAGATCTTGCTTTGCAACTCACATATTATAGCAGAGGTGTTGCAGATAAAGCATTTAGGGCTTTAAGACTGCAGTCCGGCGTGTGGATTCAAAGAGCACCTGCACTGCTGATGCACAGGCGCTGTGGGGGGAAGGATCCTCTGGGCAGAGGATGCTTCTCTAGGCTAACAGGGAAGGGCTAGGTCTGCTTTATGCAGATGAGGTTTTCAGTCCGGGCAACTATGATCACGGCAGAGCTTTCAGGTAGTGATGGGTCTGGCTTCAGTTCTAGCGGAGACTTTTTTGTTCCATTTCTTCTCGGTGTTGCATGAGTCTGTGCATATTCCCACATGGCTGGAGCTGCCGGACCCAACTCTCAAAGCTTCCTGGCTGTTTGGTTGTTGCCTAGACTCAGGATAGCTCCACGTACATTTCTCTTTTAAAATTTTATTTATCGGGCCTCCCTGGTGGCGCAGTGGGTTAAGCAACGCACTGTGAAGCAAACCGCAGCCACTGCAGCACAAGTTTGATCCCTGCTGCCAGCCAGGGAGGGGACCCACAGGGCGCAGCAGACCTCTCCTGCCTCGCCCGCTGCTGCTCTCAGCAGTGTACTTCTGTTGATCTGCCTGTTCTGCTCCCTGCTCTCTGTGGCGAATCCTCTCACCCCCTGCCCCCACACCTCTGGCCTGTACCCCAGTGCTTGTATGCATAAAATAAATAGTAAAATCTTGAAAAATAAAATAAAATTTTATTTATCAGTGCACTGTGGAACTTAGTGAAGTCATGGGGTTCTTTTAAAGGAATACTATTGTCTATACTAAGAATCTGAAACACTCAGGGAGATATTACTAGAAAACTCACCTCTGAAGGGTCATTTTTTAATTGTCACATCATTTGACAGCAATCAGCATTGTTGTTGGTAATTTTACAAGTCTCATTCCCTTCTCTACCCTCAGGCATGGGTTATAGGGAAGCAGGATGGCTGAGTATCAAAAAGGGAATACATTCCTGTTAGGACGTCTAGAGGGAAATAAAATATTAATTAGAAAAGTTGAAGTGCGCTAACTCTATGTGTGCTCCATATTGTAAAGCAGGTCATAGCCATAGTAAAACTGGGAAAACCAGGGATATAATGAAAGGAATAAATGGGCTGCCTTGAATTGTTGTTGAAGAACAGAATAAGATATAGATGCTGAGTTCTGAAGCTTCCCTGGAAAAGATTAGCTTTGTGGAGGCAAGAAAGCACACCAATGTGATTAAAGTTTGGAAATGAATTGGTCTCTGAAAGTCTGGAAGAGTTTGGAAATGTAAAGAGGATGTGGGAGAGTGTACCAGCCAGCAGAACAACACAAAGAAAGGTATAGAGAAAAGAATGTATAAAGCATATATTTAGGAAAAATGAAAAGATAGTAAAATATAAAGAGCCAATAAATTATTTATGAGCAATTGCTGAGAGAATAGTTTGTAAAGGAATTTGTGACAAAAACTAACCCAACTAGTATCATCTCATCAAAGTTGGTATTTTCCCTCCCTAACAGCTTGGGGTAAAGGCAGGACTGGAGGTGCACAAGTGAATTAGTGATGGAAATTCTGAGGGCCCTACACCAAGAGAAGAAAGCAAACATTGTACAAATAATTCATTAATAAAAAACAAAGTTGATATTTTGTTCTAAAATACATAACACTGCTATTACACATGCTCTGCAGTTTACCGTCAATCAGTCATACACAAATACCAATTGCCAACTGAACGCTTACTTGTATCATTGGACCAAACTCCAGTACCAGAGGAGCACTGGGGTGTGAGTTAAGTATGCTTATATAGGCAAAAGGGAAAGAGCTAGAATAACTAGATTCATAACTATTGGTGATTTTAATAATTCAGAATTCAACAGACCCAATTAGAGACTACTGATTTTCAAAATCCCAGGGGATATGACACACCTTGCGTTTTATGTGTGTAGCTCCTCTGACTCGAAACCTGCACAACATGTGTGTCTGCAGGTGACACATTTCTTGCATTACATATGTGCATATGAGTATGTGAGGTGTGAAGGAAAGATATCTGGGGGTTCCTAGAGAGAGCAGTTATCTATGCTTCTTAGGGTCATTCTTTCTTATTTTTATATTTTACTGTGTAGATATCATCTCTCTCATTAAACAGATGAAAAACTGAGACTTGCATCATCTCTCGGCCATAGTCACTCTTATGCTTGGTAAAACTGGGTTTCACACCTTAGTCTGTCTTCATCCTTGATATATTAAGATATTTTTCTGTGTGTTTTCTCAAGAGATGGTTGTATTTGTAGAGTGATTTTGTGGTATGAATAGGATTCCAAATGGTGCACAGCAGAACTTTTCCCCAAAGAGTTTACCTAGAAGCAGAGACAAACAGATAAGTTTCAGCTTCATAGAGAGAAAATAAAAGGAAAAAGTATGTATCACTTATTAAGGGTAAGCCTTCACTTCCTTAACTATGAGTTTGTATCTTCAAGGAGGGAGACGTAGGGCATCATTCATTCATTTACCCATTTGGGCAGCCTCTCATTTCCTGGATACTAAATAATTTCAGGCCTGTCATATTAATTTGACCAAGAATTATTTAAGGACGTCTTTTCTGTTGTTGCTGCATGTAACTCAGAAGTTCCGTCTTGCTAAGTCTTTTTCCAAGAAGACTGGGTATCTGATAGAAGTTTCATTGCAAAGTCTCTGCTCTTCTCTGTCTTTATTTTGTTCATTTTCTGTGTGAGTTTTGCTTTTTTTTAAAAAAATAGTATCCATAAGGAGATCATATATCACTTGCACAAAGATTTTATGAATTGACTGATACCTCGATTTGTATCTAAGACTACGTAAGTGTGTTGGACTGTAGATGCTTGTTTCTTGTCTTTCTTTTTTTTATTGTAAGCTCTTTGAGAGAAGAGACTGTGCTGTATCATTTTAAAAATATTTCTCATTTTTTGTAGCAGTTACTAAAAATAGTCTTTTAAGAATAAATTAACCAATTACTTGTATACAACTCATTGGACTTTTATGCCATACCTCCTCCTTACTACAATGTTAAGCATATGATGATGGACTCATTGATCGATTGTCTGTCTCCCTGTGTGTAAGCAGATATAGGTGTGTATATACACAGTCTTTTTCCAGCTCCTTCTCACTGCTTAGTTCTACCCATCCTGGGGTGGGGCAAGGAAACTGGAACCTCCTCTTTCAATGGATATAACACTGCTGTAAATGGAGTCGTAGAATTGGGATTCTGAACCAGGAAAGACAAAGTTTGTTAATTACCACTTTTTGCAAATGAGATGAGAATTTGTAGTTTCACAAAAGTAGTTTATAGACCTAGTGAAAGGTCAAAAAGAAAACTTGGATGTTTTCTGAGTTACTTTTTCCTGAGGAAGCCTTGGCTGGAAGTCCAGGTAAAGACATTGGACCATAAAAATGAACACATTTATTTCTGACAATAAGCTTTGCTCAAAATATATTCCAAATATGCTTTTGGGTACATGGAATGTTGGCTCAAAGGCAAAGAAGGATTACACCATGCTGGGTGAAAATAATGACTTCATCATTTGGGACCATGAATCAAGAGAAACTGAATTTGCCTTGGGATTTAGGAAAAGAACAACACTAACAACAGCCCTAGAAGAGAAGGTCTGGAGCCAGTCACAAGACTGACATACCTTGCCTAGTATGATTTTAAAAGGAACCTGAGTTGGATATTCCTTAAATGACGCTAGCTATCATAATGTGATGTTATAGAGCATTTCATATGCACAGTCTAGGGAAAGTGAAAAGATATGTGAAGTGGAAAATACCATCTTTCCATTAGGAGTCAAGTTATTTATACTATATCTCATCTTCCGTGGTAGAAACAAACTCCTTCTCTTCACTTGCCCCCCACCCCCCTGCCCTGACTGTGCTTAGGACCTCTTGGAATTAGATCGTGTGGTGACTGTGTCTTTGTTGAGCTCTAGGATCCTCTCCATATGTGATGTTAGAATTTGCAAGGGAGACCCTTAGGGAAATGGTGACTGTTTAAAACACAAAGCATGGCTTTCTAATGGTATACTTTGAAGCAGGGCATTGCCTTTGGAAACAAGATGGCATTTCCCGTTTCACTCATGCGTTCTCTCCGTAAAGACCAGTCTCAACTCCGACCACACGCTCTCTCCTCTGACAGATCCCCTCTGCAGGAGAAAAGAACATTTAGGTCACTTCAGCCTGGAACATTAAAACAAATGCTGATAGTTCAAGGTTAATAGATGCATAAAATAAAAGTAATTCTGTGTCAAAGCTGAGATGACAGGCGATTTGACTTGAGGCTGCCTTACAATCACTCTTTTACATGTGCTCCGTGCTGAGACCAGGCGAAGGCGGTTTGTTTCTGACATTTACTTGTCAGGAAGGTATGACAATAGAGATTGTTTCTATCTCTGCTGCTCCCAGATGTTAACCTTCCAGCTTTAGTTTGTAATTGGGGTTCTGTGGAGCTTTAACATTTTCTATTGATTCAATAGAAGCGATAACATTTCCAATCATAAGACAGCATTATAGAAATATCAGGCAATTCACATATCAGAATGTTTGATAGCTGGGCTCACCACATTAATTTCTGTCACCTTTGCCAGGAACCCTTTATCCTCTTTTTAATACTGAAGGACACCTGGGAGTAGTTGCTGCCACTTTTATTGTTCAATAAAGTAGACAAAAGTTTCAATTAACAACCAAGAGGCCTCTAGGAAATTGTGAATGAGAATATATTTTACTCATTTTACTATATTTCTTTTTTCTAATGTGCCATCTGTGACTTCGAGGCTGTACTTCACTCAGATCACACACACACTTACACATGCACACACACATTCACAGTCCTCTTAATTCAATTTACTTTATAATAAAACATTCAGCCAAGGGAAGCTAAGATGGAGCCAGTGAGGATGTGGACAGAAATTGGAAGTCAGTCAGAAGCTCAGTTATGTGCAGCCAGAGGAACAAAGGGTTCCTGGGCTCCAGGGCTGCAGGGCTCCAGGGCTTGAGGTTCCTAGGCTCCAAGGAGGACTTGCCCTTGATCTGGACAATGAAAACCTGAAGAATCTTCTCCCATGGTGTACTGATAACCTCTTTAAGAAGGAAAAAAAAAAAAAAAACCCTGTCATTTATTCACTAGGATTCTCATAGCATTATGAAACTTCAAAAAAAGTAAAATAATTACTACACAGGAAATAATTTACATCTAAAAGGTGAAAGACGCATGTTTTCCAAGATGCCCTGTTTTGATTCGCTCCAACACAAACCTCACACCGCGTCAGGTTGTTTCTCACCTGTTTCTAGCCATGTCATACACATTTTTATCTTTCAACTTTCCTTATTCCATTCCATTTTGGCTTATCTAAACAAATACTGTCTCTTGTCCATCTGTCCAATTATACCTGCGCTCTATGGAGAAACTTAAGCCGCCTTTTAAATAAGATGCTTCTTGGCTCTTTTTTCTCTCTCCAAATCTTGAACCTCATAATGATATTTAATTTTTAGAAGACAGAGATACATCTAAGTATATGGTCTTTTTTTCACTTAAAATTATGTATTGCGTTTTATGAGTTACCATACTTTATTATTGAGCCTAAGATAAAGATAGTTAGACAAAAGCATTCCTTGGTATGTATTCATAGGATTAATACGTGACTATTCATGTAAGCCTTTGATGTCAGTGCTTTATACAATCTTGATGCCGATGTCTTCGTTATTAGAGTTATATAATATACTAATAAATTTTAAAATTAGACAGACATAACCCATTTGTCTAATTTTATAACTTTGATCCAAAGTTCCTTGTTTTTGTTTTTTTTTGTTTTTGTTTTGTTTTTTTAAGATGTTTTGTTTTTCTAAGTATGCATCTAAGAACAGGTACAGGCCAGAGGTGGGGGGAGGGTGGTTGAGAGGATTTGCCAGAGGCAAAGTGTAGAGCAAAACAGGCAGACCTAATGAAATACAGTGCTGAGGGGAGCAGCAGGCAAGACAAGTATGCTGTGCCATGTGGGTCACCTCCCAGGCTAGGGATTGAACTTGTGCTGCAGTGGCTGTGGATTCCTTCATAGTGCCGTGCCTTAACCCACCACCAGGGAGGGCCGCCAAAGTTCCTTGATTAATTAACCTCAGTTTGATATAGAGTCTCAGATAATATTTGGTAAAAATAAATTTCCTTGCTTTTAATTTATATATTTTATGCTTAAATGTAATAATTGAGACACTGTAAATATCTTATTAAACTTTGCCAGAGAAATTAGGATATTGTAATTTAATTTATGTTAAGTAAATGCTCAGGGGGTCCTGCTTTTGTGGGTGCCTTTTTTTAGGTTTTTATAAGCCCGTAAATTAGATTATCCTTAGAGGTCTATAGTTTTTAGTAACTTCCTTTGAAAGTGATAATGACATTTTTTTTCATTTCCTGTTTTTGAGTGAATGAATGAAACCATGTCTCAGAGCAAGTAAAATAATTTCATTGCCCTTGAGAGATAGGAATTTGATATTGTCATCTATTCCCAGAAATGAACTCTTGATTGTGGACAGACACCAGAACTGCAGCAAAGAAAATGAAACATAGTTTCTGCTTTGTCAGATTTACTTATTAGCTCATTATTTCCCCTACTCACTGGGCTGGTGGTGCTGCTGACTGTGGATCATGTGTTCTTTGTAACTTTGTCTTATCTTTCTAAGCATGGCGAATGGACCAGTACAATTGTCATCACTTGCAAATTTGTAAAAGATTCAAGGCTCTTTCAAACATGGAATCCTGAATCCTAGAAATCCTTAATCTGAGCTGGATTTTATCAAGATCCCCAGCAGACTCTTGTCTACACTAAAATTGGAGAAACACTCTAACTTGAAATGTTTTCCCTTTATTCTAAATATCCCTGCAGCCAGTCACCTACTTGGTCTGTGTCTTATCTGGCCAACAAATATATCTGCATTATATAACTTCCAACTATTGTCCACATAATCCTCAACAAGAATAGACCTTTCTACTGGATATAATCCTTACCGCCTAGTTAATTTGTTGCTTACATCCCAGAAAACTCCCCAAATTGGAGTACATGTCATAAGTTGAATCCTGGTTGTTCTATTGAATTGCTTGGCCACTTTTCCTTGAGGTATATTTTTAATCTGAAGGTCAGTTGCATTTTTTAAGCTATTTAGAAATATAGGTCATATATCTTTAAAGTACATATAAAAAAAATGTTACTCCATATGGTCAATGCCTGAGGACCATGTTTAAGACTGATTAAACACATAATTATGTTATGAATGCTCAAAGGATCTTGACAACAAACTATTCATTTTTTAAAATTTGTTTTATAGTTATATATTTCTGACATCAATTGTGCTCTCCATGGATTTCCCACCATTTCACCAGTGCACTATCACTTCAGTCCCTTCTGCTCTTTCCGCCCTCAACCCATCTCTCCCACTGCCCACAAAGTGTCCCTGATTTGTCCTTGTCTTTTTGTTTTTGTTGTGTTTTGTTTAATTATTATTATTGTTATTTTTTAAAATATTTATTTATGCATACAAGAGCTGGGGTATAGACCAGAGTCACAGGAGGTGAGAGGATTCACCAGAGAGAGTGGGAAGCAGAACAGGCAGATTGACTAAGGCACACTGTTGAGGGGAGCAGCGGGCAAGGCAGGAGAGGTTTACTGTGCCATGTGGGTCCCCTCCCTGGCTGGGGATAGAACTCGAGCTGCTGTGAGCTGCTGTGCCACGGATGCTTGTGGGTGCTGGGCTTAACCTGCTGTGCCACCAGGGAGGCCCTATTATTGTTATTATTCTTTTCCTTGGTCGCTTATTTGGTTCCCTTCTTTTCCTCCTAGGGATTAGACCATCCAGTATTTTTCTTTTCAAAACTAAATGTTTGATAAATATTGTAAACAAGAAATTAGAAAACTGGAGGAACTTAGGTTTGGAGCAATAGAAATCAGTAATGGCATTTCAGATGGAAAGACTCTGTGCTCTTATGGAAAGGATGTGTCCTTTCCCCTACACTCCATGGATTCAGTTGACTTCGTTTACTTCCACCAAAGAGAGAGTTCCTGTCTCTCAGAGACTCTGTCATGCAAGTCAGCCATTTTCCTCCATCACAGCGTAAAAGCCAGACACCAGTTTTTGAAACCAAACAAATATGCAATTTGTCAGTCTGCAGATAGAGTGTTTCTGCTTTCAGATTCAAAATGGTTTTCATTTATTCATGTAAAAAAGGGAGCATTTCAGTTATAGTTGTAATATTTACTTATCTGGTTTCCTCATGATGGATAACAAATGTATCCAGAACTTCCATGCATCAAAAAGATGCCACTTCATAAAATGGCAATACAATTCCATATTACAATAAAAACAGATACAATTCAGAATGCTTCAAATAGTTCCAAAAGCAATTATGGCATTTCAGAAGTAAACATTACTTACAAATTCATAACCACCCATCAAAATTATTTCACTGGGGTAAGTTAAGGAAGCATCTGCTACAATTTATGCATTTTGAGTCTTTCTTATTTTTCATAGCCAACTATGAAAAAACTGCTTCCAGAAAGTACTGCAGTCCAGAGTGAAGTCAAACAGCTTTCCATTTACCTAGGAACATAGACTCATTTTTAAACTGCAGTTCAATCCTTTTATTGTAATAAAGGTATAAAATTCACATTTTCATCCAAAGGAACTAGATCTGACCAGTACCATCTGCAGGGGAATAGTGCCTGAGATTAGCAGTCTTATTTCTTTGCCTAAAAGAATAGCAGAATAAGCTCCTTTTAAAGGCTGAAAAGAGTCATTCTTTATATCCTACCCAGAATAATGCTGAATTATTTCTCAACTACGAATAGTGTTTCATAAATCATAAAAAGAATAAATCTTATTAAATCAGTTGTAAAGATTACAAAAACCAAAAGGCAAGTCCATTCTCCAAAAGACAGTGCTGTCCTTCCTGATTTTTTATTCTTTTACTTACTTAAAGGGAGACAAGTTCTTTGAGATCTGCTTAACTCAAGTAAGACATTTTTTTTTTGTTTCTTTTTATAAAAAGTCAAAGGGTGAATAATCATGGTATACCCGTTAATCTACATATTGTAAATTTCAGCATTTTATACATATATGTAAAATGGAGAGTATATATATATATTATGAATACAGTGTGCTAATAGATAATTCTTACATTAATTTAAAAATGTCATTTCTAATACATTCATTCAGAAGAGTAAAGGAACAGTAAAATTTGGTCTTCTCTAGGCATTTTGGGAAACAGGTAGAAATAATCTTCTCAAGTAAAATCACCATAGTTGACCACACATGAGGGGAGAAAGGCTATAAGATGATAAAAATACACAAGGATATTTAAAAAGAAACACAAAATTAAAAAAAAAAAACACAGGGAAATCTATTCTTGAAGTGTCAGATTATTCTATACATGTAACTGTTAATCTAAGGACTATTACAGTCATTGAAGTCTTTTTATGTTTTAGGAAAAATAAACTTCCTTTTGCATGGCATAGAATAAAATATGAAGGCAAAAGTTATGTTTCTTTAAGCGGTTTGAACTTTGCACATTACAAGTAACACATTCAACAAGGTAGATATTTTATAGTCGGTCTAGAGATGAAAAATTCAATATGCATATATTTATGTATTGAGTAGATTTATAGCCAACACGCCCACTGCCACTTGGCCTCAGTTCACTTTTACGTCCTTGAAAAGAACACATTTCACACATTTTAAAAAAACATTTAGAAGATTTAAAAGCATTTGCCAAAGTCACAAAGCAATAGCAAATGGTGTATGCATCTCTAATAAGTTGGCCTAAAAATATGGAATATGAAATGTGGAATGTGGTGTTTTATATTCTGAACTGAAAGGTTTTTTAACATTATTGACTCACATTAAAGATGAGGACCAACTTCACCAATTTAGGGATAGCGAAGTTTTATTTTGCTTCAACTTGGCACAAATGTGGTACCATTTCACATGCTTTTAAGAAGTTTGTTTACTGAGAACCGTCCTCCATTATAGGAACCAGGCTGCAACCAGTTTAAGTATTGTTTTGCACTGCACACAGTATGCTTTTCAGTCAATGTTTTGTGATGATAATAAATAATATGGCATAACAAGTGATTTTACTAAACCAGACAACAGTATGGTCAACTAGATAGAATAAAGGAAAATAGAAGGCATGAAGGGAAGAAGGAAAGAAATGTGGTCAAAAAGAGAATATTGAAGGTTGATATGAGAGAGTATCAGGATATTTTTGCCGCAATGCCCAGAAGCCAGATTGTTTTAAGTATCAAGCAAGGGACAGGTATTTGGAGTTCAGATTTCTTTGAGAATTCAAGTCACTTCAGCCTGGTTTGTGATGATTCTTTCTCTTTACAGGACTTTCTTTTTCTATACTCTGCCTTCTATACCCTATGCCTTCTTTTTCTTTTTAATTTTTATCTTCGGGCATTTTAAATTAATATTGAGGGCCAATACTCTATTTTAGGATAAAAATTTGTTTCAATTTCCCAGGTGTTATAGGTGTTATAACAGTACACTGATAGTAGCATTAATTGATGATTTGAAAGTAGGAAGAATTTACATTATTTGAGTCCTAACACATCCTAGGTGCTTTATATACTTACCAGATTAAAACACACACACACACAGTCACAATATAAATATAAAATGATGGTCTTATTTTCTACATTTAATAAATAACAAAATAGACTGAGAGCTACTGAGTAAACTGTAGAAGGTACATAGTTATTACTGGGAAGTGGAAGAAGAAAAGAAAATGTTACATTTCTGAGCAGTCTCTGAGAAAATTTAGCTGCTTTCTGTGACCCTATGCTGTTAAGGGTAACCAGAGATATCTCCTGAAGGTCATTGTGCTCGGTTTAAACCAGCCAAAATGATGAGGAAGAATCTCAGACCAGTAAACAATATAGATGACGAATGTGGGGATGTGTTGTATGTGCCGTGTATAGAGAACAATGGGTGGAGTGATTCCTTTGGAAGCAAAAGATTGTATGGGACAGCTCCTTCCAAACTGATATCCTGAAGTACACCCTTCCTCAGCATACAGGGTAACAGACTTCCAATATAAAATATGGCCAACACTCAAATGTATTTGAAAAAATATAAATTAACATAGCTGTTTTGCTTTCCTATATATAGACTTACATTACATGATGAATCTACAATACAAGGTACTTTCATGCTGCATTTTCTACATGCATTTTACTCCTTGATGCAATAAAACCTAGGTTGGGGAAATAATCTCTCTGTCTCTGTCTCTGTCTCTCTCGCTTTCTTTCTCTCTCTCACACATACACACATACACACCAAAGGGTATATCAGTGGCTGATAAATCTTCCTTTCAGATAGGAGGATTTAACTATTCCAGGATCACTAGATGTTTCTTTGTTTTGAAAGAAAGGAAAAGCTTTAGTATTCTAATTATAGAAATCTGTCTTGTGATAAAATGTCAAAGTGCTATACATCCAGGCCAGTAACGTGTTCAGGTTTGTTCCTGGTGAACTTTGAATAAGATCTGTAGCTTTGTTAATAGTATTGTGCCAATGTATTTGCCTGGTTTTAACAGTGCACTCCAGTTTTGTGTGATATTGCCCTTGGGGGAAGATAAAGGATACATGCAAGCTCTGTTACAATTTTTGAAATTTCTTGTGACTCTAAAATTGTTTCAAAGTAAGAAGTGATTAAAATCTTTGAAAAGAGGAAGAGAACAGAGAGAGAGAGAGAGAGTGGTTGTTCAACAGTTCTGCATCTATTTTGGTATTCACTAAATATACATACATATATTGTTATATATTATGAAATATATATATGTATATGTATGTATATAAAGATTTTGACTTGAGTCTGTAGCTTTCAACTCCCAATTTTCTCTTCACTGGGACCATTACCCATTGCCAAAGGAAATCACTACACATTTTGTGTTTCCTTAATGTAGGACAGTTGATAATAGGATCCATAGGTTGAAAGCCTGAATAATAGACAGACCATGACTCTGGCACCTTATTCCAATCAATGACCTTGAATCTGATTTTTTCAAGTTCATGCTCTTCCTGTTTGCATATGAGTTGGTTAGAAGCTGAAGCTGTGTGTGTGTTTGTGTGTATGTGTGTTTGGAGTGGGGGTTGCAGGGTATGCTGGGGGTGTAGGGTGTGCCAGACAGGCAGAACTTTTCCTACTGCCCTGAATAATAGTGCTACTTGAGAATCTTATAGAACAGTTTGTATTTCTAATATAAAAGCAAAACGATTATGGAAGAAAATTAAGGAAAGGAGCACTGATTTTCCAAAGGGAAGTTCTAGCTATACTGAGATTCTCAAACTGAGTTTATTCACAGAAACAGACTTTATGTCAAAATTACTCAACTGCAATAATAACTGTATTACCTTATGATTTTTTAAACAACCCATTATTTTTTTAACTTTGAGATTGTTTTTAAATTGTTTCCCGTGGGGAAGCTAATAAAGAACTAGAAGTCTGACATTCTTCTTCCTACTCTTTTGGACGTGCTAGTAACCTTAGTATTTCCAGGAAGAAGCAAGAACAAGAGCCTCTAGTGTCGCTTTGACAGCACACCGACTGCCTTGTGTTGGAGGGGATCACTTTAGAGCAAGTTCACTTGAGTACTTGGAAAACACACTCATTTTTGTTTATCTGTTTGTTTTTCTTCTTCTGTAGATTCCATCTCCTGAAATCCATCATGAATGCCTTTCGATGGTAAGTCATTTACGAAAACTTCCAGCATAGGGTTAGAACCTCTCGTTTTCATAATTCAGAATTCTAATTTGTAGGAAATGATGGTCTTGTGTGTTGCCCTTGTGATAATATAAATGCTAATCATGTTTTAAACCACTGCATTCCTTTCTTTAGCAAAGAGTTCTATAGTGAGATTCCAAAGGAATAATGGAAATGCTAATTATTTTGATTAGCACAAAGGGGAAAATCTATTAAAAGTTCCAGAATATAGTTGCTTCTTTAGTTTTATATATTGTATAGCTTCTTTTAAGTTCAAACTCAAGCTATATGCCAGAATATTTTTTATGTAAATGGATTTACTCAAGATGTCCTCCCCAGTTCTTATTTTTAAATGGTCTCTATGTGAGAGACTGAATCAATATCTATTGTGTATTTCAAATCTTCATAATTGTACTGAATAGACAGAACAGTCAAGTGGAGAAATTGATGAATATTACTTTGGGAGAAGGAGCTGGTATTTTTTTGTTTGGTGTATGTGTGTTATATGTGATTGTTTAAAATGCTTCAAATGAAAGTTTCATTGAGGTCAGTCTCTTTTCAAAGTATTTAGGATTTTTTTAAAAGAAAATCTGTCCGGTCAGGGTATATTCAGAGATAAATGCTCTGGGTCAAAACAAATCCAAAATAACACATGAATTTGGTGTTTTCAATAAAAAAATAAACTATTCAATAAGGTACAGTTTAACTACTGCTGGTCAGAGAGGGGTTAGGGAGGCTGATCATTATTGGTTAATAGACTGGATTCTGCAATCAGAGGATAGTCACAAATTGAATTCCAGCAGCCTCATGTTCTTAGGTGTAATTCTAAACAGGCTTATTTTGTAAGTTCCAGTTGCCTTATCTGCTGTCAAGATCAAAAGGAGTCATTCACACCACAAAAAGATTGTACAGCATCTGGTACATAAAAAGTGATTGACATTTGTATTAGTATTACCGGTTACACTATTACTGCTAGTGTTAACTTTTAATGTTACTATTATTGTTATTGTTGTTACCGTCTCTGCGACTGCTTTAACATAAGCAAAGTGTTCCCGGTGGGGCCATACTGTGTCTACCTTTTCATTTCTAATTTTCAAGGACTTCTTTTGGTTTTATTGACTATCAACCAATTCGCAGAATAAAAATTACTGAACGCCTACTAGATACCAGACTTTATGATAGGAGTGACATTTACAGTGACACTGGGTCAGGAGTATAGCCACTTAGCACATTTTGAAAAGTATGAAAATGGGAATAAAATGGGAGAGGGGTGGCTCAGTGGAGGGTAACAAAAAAGCACTCTGAGGGTGACAAGGAAGGATTTGAATTGACACTTGAAAAAACATTTGTGAGAAATGCCCTAATAGGGCAAGAGAGAGAGAGAACAGGATGGGGGATAGGATACTATATATGAAAAAGCCTAGAAGCTTAAAAAAATAGTCTTATTTTCACTAATTGATTTTGAAGAAAACATGCAAGATCAGAAAATAATAGCATGTGTGTTTGGAGAAATGACCAGAAATGAAATGTGTGTTTCAGTGACCAGGTTATAAAAGGAATCATAGGTCATGGTGAAAGGCTTAGCTTTACTCTGTAAGAGCACAAGGTGGTAGAGAAGTTACTAGTGGACCAGTGGTGACTAACTGGTCCTACAGAGAAAGAGCTGAGGGCTGTGTCCTGGGATAGTACTTAAAGTGTAAGAGGAGGCACATTATACTGACATGCCAAAAAACCTGGAGAAAGAAGCAGAGAGGAACAGTGGAATGATAGAGAAGGTTTCAATAAAAAATTAGAAGATTATATAGTAGGATATGATAACTGACTTGGCAGGAGGGATTTGGCAGCTCAAAAAATGGAGTCGGCATTCTGGCAGTCAGTCACAATCTGGGGGGCAGGGGTAGGGGTGACTTGATCATCGTGGCTGGTGTGAGGGTGAACAAGTAGGAGCTAAGGGACTGAGCCGTCCATTTCCTTATGCTTTGTTGGGTTTTGGCAATAGACCTAGAGGGCTAATCTAGCAAAGAGTCTGGATCACAAATTTAACTCTGAGATGTACTAGAAGTAATAGATGGGATGACACTGGGAGACAATGAAGCGAGACAAAGAAAAAGAATGGGTTTGATGTTGTTAGTTTCACTGAAGCCAATAAAGTAAAGAAAGCAGGCAGCCATGAAAAAGGGTCACCAAGGCCCATCAAAGAGGTTTCCAGATGAAGAGGGTGATCAGCTGAATCCAACTCCTCAAGGTCCACCAGACTGGGAGTTAAGCACAGCCTCAGTGAAGACAATTTCTAGAAAATCCCCAAACAAAATCAAGTTTGCCACATTTAGCAAACGAATGAAGGGAACTGAGGATGTTGGTAACTCCTGGACGTGTGAAATTATAGTTCTGTGTCAAGAGTAGCAAAGTCTGGCTAAAGCCAAATGTGTGATAAAATAGCTTCTTGGCAGGATCTTAACTCACTATTCTTACTGTTTACCACAACAGCAAACTGTCAGCAAGAGCTCAGCTTCCCTGGATTAGTCTGTTATTAAGGAGGGCTAGATAGTAGAGGTAAATTTTCTGACTTCCAATGTCCATCAAATATTTGAGTCTCAGGTTACTTAACTATCAGTTGTCGACTCGAAAATGGTTGGTCTGGAAATATTTAGATCTACGACCACAATCCCAGTTAGATTGTTCACATCCGGAAGAAGTTTGTCTTCCCAACTTTCCAAACTGTTCCATTGGCCTAGAAGGGTAAAGTACATTATCTCCTGCTATTTCATTTTTATTAAAACTGTTTGAACTTGGAAATGAGGCCTGATGGTCCCATTTTCAGAAGGCTGAAGGTCACTGGGTGTTTCTGTTCAAAAAGAGAAAACAATGTGTAACCCCTCTGGCACCATAATCGAAAGAAATAGTGTGGTGATTACAGCCCTGAGCTGAGCTGGCGGCTGCTACAAATACTGGAACTGAATTTGATAGGATCCTGTATTACCTTATAACAGAGTATCATTCCTTACAGTTCCAAGGTCAATGTCTCTTTCTCAAATAACATTTCGGACCTATAATTGTCCATCTACATGCCAGCAATTATGGGGGAATTGATCAGCCTGTAATTAATGCCATGCTATTACACTTTTTAATTTGTAGATTATGCAGCTGCAAGCGTTCTCACATTTTTAATTTGTATATTATACAGCCACAAATGTTTACAATGCCCTTTTTAATCTCCTTACACCACCACTGCCATTATTCACTATAGATTAATGATACCCTGGATGCTCAGGTTTATTTCATTTACCACTCTTACCAGGAGAGCAGTTAACATTACTGTGCTCTATTACTTAATGTCTTACTGCAGCTGCTAGTGAGCGTTGGTTACCCTTTAAAATATTACCAACCAGTTATTTTTTTCCTTATTATTATTATTTTTTTTTTACTCTCTTGTCACCAACAATATGACTCTGTGGTAATGTTATACTTTATTTCTAAATTTATTTCAACTGGTTCTATTGGACATATTTAAATAATTCATTTTAATTAACAAATGACCCTAACCCCTCCTTAATGGCTCTTGTCTATCTTAGATCCTATTTTGGGTTATGTGACCAGAACAGATTTTCTTGCTTCTTTCAATTCCTATCTTCTCCCCGACTATTGACAGCCAAGTGAATGAAAAAAAATTTCAAAGTGTACTCAACTCTTTGACAATTAGTCAGAAATAGATATTCTCAATATTGACTGAGCATATTGATTCTTGATAGTTGAAGGTGATACTTTGGGCTGTGACAGGAGTTACTGTGAAGGCTGCATCTCCCAATATCCATCAAGGTGGTCTGAAGTTTTAGAGAGAGGGCCCGTACCTGTCTCCTTTATAAGACATTATGAGAACTTTAATACTGATGCTACTCTAAGTAATTAGGATACTAAACAGTCACGTCACAACGTAATTCTATGAAACAGCTGCCATCAGTTATATTCTTCTGAGTAGTAAAATGAAAGGAATGTATCAAAATATGTAAAACTTATCGAGAAAATATAGAAATGAAAAAAATTTGAGGCGCAGTGAACAGCATGTCACAAGACATGTAATAAATAGATAAAACAACTTCTTTAAAGATTATTTTATGCATACCAGAGCTGGGGTATAGGACAGAGGTGCAGGGTAGGGGGTCAGTGAGAGGAGTCACCAGAGACAGCGGGGAAGAGAATAGGCAGATCTACTGAAATATATGCTGAGCGGAGCAGTGGGTGAGACAGGAGAGGTCTACTGCCCCATGTGGGTCATCTCCCTAGCTGGGGTTTGAACTCAGGCCACAGTGGCTCGCAATAGCTTGATACTACTGAGACTTTAACTCCTGTTTCACCACGGAGGCCCCCAAGAAAGCTTTTTAACCAAGTACAGTGAGGAGAGAGACTAGCACAGAGCAAGTGACTTGAGCTGAATTCCAAAGGAGGGAAACAGAACAGGCTGAGAGCAGACAGAATGCTTTCTCTGAAGAAAGTGAAAAAGAAATAGACCCTTCAAGGAATGAATAGCGGTTACATATTCACAGGGCAGTAAGAGAAATGTATCTCAAAGAAGGTTCTTGGTGAAGAATAATAACACTTAAATGCAGTTGTTTTTCCATGGGGTCGATGGTCTAAACCAATGAGAGGACTAAACTTTGTTTGCTTTTTGTGACTTTTTAATGGCAGTACCATTATCAAAGCATTTTCTTGACTAAATAAAGTGGTAGACCCTGATGTCAAGCTTGTTTAGGACCCTGATGACTTAACTTTTATGTGAAATGATAAAGTCATGAATGCTGATATTATGAATTTGTCAGAGTTCCGGGACATCCAGGGCACTCCTCAGCTTCCTTCCGAGCACTGCGCATAAATTTGTCTCCGATCTGTTTCAATTCTATAAATCCTATGTACTTTAAAAGTTTCAAAAATTGAATCACTTATCACCTTTCAATCACTAAGAGAGTTATTCTTTTTGTATATTAGTGGAATATTGCACATGTATTTGCCTTGTTTCCTAAAATAATTATAATCACAACAGTTACTATGGGTCAGGCACAGAAATAAGCATTTCATTATTTTATTTTATTTCATTCCTACAAATGCCTGAAAAGTAGGTCCTTTTATTTTTATTAAGAAATTAGTTGAGGTTCAGTCATTAGCACACAGTAGTGTAGTCAGCAGAGTGACAATTTAAACACTGGTCTGTATATTGAATTCATTTCTTTGCTCATGCATTTGTTCTTGCATATATTCATTCACTAATATTCATTAAACAAATAACAGTCTGGACACCAGTCCTGAATTTGTGCCAAGAATTCCTTAGTGAACAATAATAAGCAAGATGCCTACTTCTTGTTGCTTATTACGGAGCAGAAAGTAAGTGCTACCTATTAATTGAACAAGTCCTCGCAGAATGTAATTGGAAAGAACATTTGTTGTCTTTTTCTCTCTGTCTCTTTAAATTTTTTCTCCTATTCCTGATGAAATGTATGTAAATTCCCATGATTGGGGTGATTTTCAAGTAATAAAAGGTCCCCTTGTAGATAATTAATTTTTTCCAAATTTATTGAGAAATAATCGACAAATATAATTGTATATATTTAAAGTATGCAACATGATAATATGATATACATAGACATTGTTGGAATAGTTAATAAGATCAAGATAATTAACATATGCATCCCCTCACATAATTAATTCTTATTTATTTACTATTTGGGTGATATTATATAAAGTCTAACACTCAGGAATTTTCAAGTATATAATATTGTACTATTATAAGCTATTGTTACCTTACTTTATATTAGGAACTAAGAGCTTAGTCATTTTATAAGAGAAAATGTATACCTTTTGGTTTATATATTCCCATAGCCCCATTTTTTTTTTCCTTCTAGCCCTTGGCAAACCATTCCATTTTCTGTTTCTTTGTAACTGGTCAAATGCATGTTATATATATATATATATATAGTGTGTTAAGAATATTTATATATTATGAATATATTATTTATGAAGAAAGGTATGAGAGCAGATATAAGAATATGAAGAAATTATGGAGAGAGAGTAGACAATTCTTAGGTTTATATGACTGCTTCATACGTCTCTCTATTTTCTCCACCTGTACTTGCCAACTTCCTGGACTCTTGTGATATACGGTCTCCACTGCAGTCACCATTCCTGTGCTCAGCAGTTAAGAGTTTTCAGTAAACATTCTAGTACTGAGCTAGTTAAGAAACAAGATCATGTTAACATTAACCACAGAGAAAAGTTCTAGAACTTATTTTTCTAATTTTCTCATTTTTCTTACAATATGCTTTATCCAAGAGGGGCTGAAGAAATAACACAATACTTTTAAGTCATCTCTGCAATGGTAACAAACTTCTATCCAATTGCCAATGATGTTATTCTTTCAAGGACTTAAATTTCTAAATCAAGGACCTATCAATTTCTAAGTCTGAGTGCTATATAGAAAATGATATTTTAAGCAATAAATTTCATTCTGAATAGCAGAAGTCTCAAAATTTTATTTGTAAGGAATAGTACACATTGTCCCCATCACCCATATTTTCCTCTCTAAGGTTAAATCCCATTAAAAGTAAAAAAAAAAAAAAAGCTTGTAAAATTTCTACTGACCTATAATCTCTGTCTCAAAGGAATGATCAATATATATTCTCTGAATCAAATCTTGATCAGGAAATATTACAATAAAAAATAAGAGGCTTCAAAGTTAAACAGCTAAGTGTTCAGCTAGTCACCATAGGTGTTTAGAAATCACCTAGAAGTGTTTTAGAAATCACCAGAAGTCTCAAATCAACATGACAAAAAAGAGACAGAAAATCAGAGTTAATATAAATTGTTGAGTATTAACAATGGAAAATATGAGTAGGTAGAAAGGGAAAAGGTACTTTAAGGAAATGGCAGAATGCAAGTAATTGATTTGGAAATTCATATCTTACAAAGACAGAAACACAGCACAATTTACCCAGTGTCAACTCCCAGGGACTTGAGTTAGAGTAGCTAGAGAGTAGGACTAAATACTAATACTCTTGAGGAACCCTAATACTCACTAGTACAACAAAGTTGGTCTCCATTTCAATCAGAATATTCTAGCATTCCTGGTGTCTGGTCTTGAGCTAGAAAAATAAAATGTTAACGTTATTCCTTATCTTATTATAGTCTTAGGTATAAATAAAAAAGTGTTGTTGTTGTTGTTGTTTTCCCCCAATGGAGAACCTCAACAAAGGGCTTTAACAGTTTGAAGAAGCATTTTATAAGGGTTAACAGGACATGCCAAGGGAGAGGAAGGCTGATGAGCATTCTCAGTAACCCAGCCTGCTGTGAGAACACCTAGTTTGGAGATGGATACTTCCTGTGAAATATTAGTGATTTAGAGGAAACATTTTCAGCTTAATCTTCTCACTTGGAGTAGTTTTTTTGAACAATTTCAAGAATGGCACAAAAGACTGATGCATAATTAAATCTTTGTACATTCCTGATAAAACATAAAAAATAAGGAAAAGGAGTTTGCTACTTCGTGATGTAAAATTGATTGGATTTTTATGATTGTCATTCATTCCGAGATATTTTTCCATGTTCTCAGTGTTAAAATTAAAATAAATTTATTTTATGAAAATGGAACTACAGTGCTGATACATTTAGAAATACTTGGAATTAAAAAGCACTTTCAATTTTTAAAAAAAATATTTTCACACATGTTTATAAAAATAGTACTTCAAGAGATAAGAAAAAAAATTTTCCTCCCTTCTGAAAATAGAGTTATAAAAAAGATTTCATGAAGAATGTGAGGTTGCTTGTTTGCTTCTTGGTTATTTTTAAAACTAAATTCTAAAGAATGGAGGCAGATAACTAGAAATGATGTAGAAGGATATTCCAGGCAGAAATAACCTAATGGGCAAAGATGGCAAAGGGATTTACATGTTTATGAGAAAGTGAATCTTTCAGCTTATTTCTAACAGAGAATTTCTGGAGGAAAGAAATGGGAAATGAAATAAAAAAAATTAGATAATACCAAATCATGCATGATTTTGAATGTCAGGATATGTATTCTGAATTTTGTTAAGAGTAGAAATTATTAATAGCAGTTCTAGATAAAATCTATAGACACGGAGCTGTCAAAAAGGAAAAAAAAAGAACCTCATTCTTTCTTTTCTTTCATAAAAGTGTCTAATAAGATGCAAATAAGATGACATTGTGACTCAGCCAATGAGCTCTGACCCTTGTCTAGACTGGCAGTTCTGTCCCTTTTTATTAGTGGCACAAATGGAAATTCCTTTTTCATCTTTGCCTATTAGGTTACTGCTGCCTGGAATATTCTTCTACATCATTGCTAGTTACTTGCCTCCTGTTCTTTAGAATTTAGTTTTAAAAAGTATCAAAAAGAAAACAAACAACCTCACATTCGCCATGAACTCTTTTGCATAACTATTTTTTGAAAGGAGGAAAAAAACTGTTTATCTCTTAAGTACTGTTTTTGTAAATGTGTGTGAAAATAGTTTGAGAAAAATTGAATGTGCTTTTAAATTCAAAGCAGGGCCTCCCAACAACAAAGAAATTGCCAAATGTGATTAACGAAAAATTTCTTAAAGACCATTGTGAATTTTAATTCCATTGAGACTGAAAATAAGGCCATCTGATAATGAATGTCAATCCATTTCAGAGGTAACCCACTTTGGATTAAGTCCTATAAATTGTACCCCAAAATTGCAATAGCTCAGGATGTCCCCTCATTAACACCTCCCTCATCTATTTTCACCTTCCTACTGCCCCTCAGCTCTCTAAGATTGGTCCAATATTTATGAATCCAAATTTTGCTGGCTCCTTCTTGTGACAGTGGAAGGAAATTAGCCCCTGATAATATCAAATATTGAGGAACCTCATTCAATCCAGCTTGGGAATCACACTTCACCATTTGGTCACTGAAATCAGTTCGTGGAGATGTTTTTAATCCACTCATGTTTCAGAGTCGTAGGTTTTAACATGTGAAGTTTTCAATTATGATTCAATCCAGGAGTGGGGTTTTTGGAACATCCCCAAGCCCCTTAAATTGGTTTCCTTCTCACCCTCTCCCATCACCTCCTTTCCCACTGAGATTAAGGAATGTATAAAATACAACCTGTTAGTGCCAGAAGGGATTACTACTATATATTATCACTCACAGCTCATTAACCTCAAAGCCCTGCTAACTAAGAAAATCCTCTCTAATGAGGTTTCCCTTGACTGCACTAAAGAACAAAAGGTCTAAAAGTTTTCCCTATTACCAATGTTCCTCAAATTATTGCACTGTAATTAAAATGTAACTTTGAGGCCAAAGAAGGAAAAAAAAAGGTTTAAATTTGGTTTAAACTCTGAAAAAGACCTTGTAAAAACTTCTGTTTGTCCTTTGTTAGAGACTAAGGCACAGGCAACCACTCAAGTTGGAAGAGGTGACTTCTCTTGGTGTACCTGGATTGTTCTCATATCACTTAAGAGAGGTAGTGATGGGTCCACACAATTCACACTAATTACTTTGGTGATATAGAAAGTAAAAGTAAATTTCCAACTTCCGTGATCTAATAGACAGGAGTTACTCATGGTAAAGTAACACCTAGATCACAGTACAAGTGTACTGTCTCCTTGAGAGAGACCTAGAAAATGGAATTAGGATGAGTAAAGTGATGGGTCCTAATGCATTTCTTATTCAAAGCCCTAGAGTCAGGGTTATTTGTATGGGTGCATCACAGGAATTTTAAGGAGTAGAGTTGTAGATAAAACAAACAGAAGGAGCTGTGCTCCCAGGAGAAATTAATAATCTGGTGAAGTAGCTAGAATTAAGTATCCTCACCTCTGAGCTTTGAGTTTTTAAATGCCCAAAATGCAAATAATAATTACCTCTTTTAGCTTCCTTAGAGCCTGATTTATGTGTGTAGCATATTCTCAGAGGAACAGACTAAAGAGTTTGGGACTCAGTCTGGAAAACGAAGGCTGAGAGGGGAATACAACTACTGCTTCTAAAAAGGCGAAGGACCAGCTTGAGGGAATACAACCTTGACCACTGAATCCTGCAAGACTAATTAGCAAATGGAGGCTCTCTTGAAACCCAAACAATTTAAATTTAGGACATTAAAAATAAGTCTTACTCTACAAAGGAAGAGTAAACACATGGCACTCATTCAGTCATTAAGCAAGAACATCATTGAAATATGAAAACAGAAAAACCCAAATTTGGATGGTACTTTCATAATAAGATTCTTAGGATACTAAAGTATTTAGGACACATGTTTGATCTTAGCATTTAGGTCAAGAAGAAAATTCTATGGACCATTCTAGAGTGCAGCAATAAAATTCAGGGTTATAAATAATACTAGATATAGTCAAGGGAGTGTTATTCATGTCTTCCTTGGAGCTGCTGCAGAAATGATCTATTAAGGGCTAATGTCAAAACAATACTATAGGAGATGGATTCACTGTGTATGCAGAGGGGGAAAGAAGAAAAAATCAAGCATGGTAGACATCATACTAAACAGTAATCATTAACACTACTGTCTTCATATTCACATGTATTTAACTTAAAAAAATATTTTCAAATGCACAAATAAGCAACAAAAAACAAAACACACACTTTGTACTCTCAAAAAGTTGCATTTCATTGCATTTTGTGAAACACAAGAGGATTACGAACCCTCAAATATCTACCCTAGTTGCACTTGTACCACAAATTTATGTTAATATGAGAAAGTGGCCACACTGGGCTAAATTTTCTTCATGCTCTTTTGGATATAATGATAAATTTTTCTATATCATCAGTTAATTAAAATAATAGTATATGGAAGTGCTTTTAAAAGTAAAAGACACAAACACTATAAATGAAAAATATATTTGTTAGTAACAAATTACCTTCTTTATTCATAAAATTTCCCTTTGCTTTGTTTGTGCTAGTATTTAAAGACAAAACCAAACCAAACCATAACAACTATGAGCAGAAAGACTTTTGTATCATGAGCAAATACTTATTGCAAATTTGTTCTTAGAATTCTAGGAACTGTGTGTCCTTGTCTATAATACCTGAAGCCTGCCTTACATAAGCCCATGATTTATGGAGAGAATACAAACAACTCTTTAGCTGGAGAGAAAAAAAATAACTTGTTAATTATAATATAATTAAAGCTGCTATTTAGTTATTGAAGCTCTGGAGCATTTGATGGGGAATACCAGAGATTTGATGGGGTGAGTATTCCTCACCAGAAAAGGAAACTGTAACTTCACTTAGCCCAGGACTGTACTCGTACTGCTACCTGGTGATTCTGTAGTGGCAATCATAGGTCTTGTCCTAGAACTGTTTTTAATTTCTTATAGGGAGACAACTGACACCCCCATATATGATCAGAATTCAGTATAAGAAAGTATAAAATTAAGTAGTCATTTTTGTTGGGCAAATTTTAAGGGGTCAGGAAAAGCAAGGAATTATGAGCTTTAATCTTCTGTGTTAGAGCTAGTGGATCTCTAAATATTTGTGTTTCCTGCTTGTAGTTTCCCTATCCATCATGAGTTGTGGCAGGAGGCTACTTCCCATCTGGGGCTACCCAGCTTGTATGAAGGGGGGACCACATGACCAGGAGACAGGGGTGGCGAGCCTTCTTTCACACAAGCATTCAGCACAGGGCTCAGGAATTAATAGGGGAAGATTAATTAATCTTCATGTCAAGAGGCCAGAAATCCTGGATCAGAGTCCAAAGGAAAGGAAGAAAGGAAAACCTACATCTCTTAGTACCTATATAAGAGCGTCATTGTATTAAACGTGCATATTTGGGCTTTGTGTAATAGTTAGGTTTCCCTAACTGACGCATTAGTCACTAAACACAAAATAAACTGGAAGTGATTGTTCCTTAGGTAAAAGAGTTATTTTTTACAGAAGGGTCAGTTTACAAAAATTGATGGTTTTGTGACAGGACTGTACATCCCTGAAAGTGGAGGGACCAGATTCCTCCCCAACCCAAGCTGAGCAGTCAAGTGAAGATATGGTAGACTTGGAGAGACACAGGAGGAGAGAAACATGGAGGAGAGAGAGAAGTGCTTGCTTCTCAGCTTTGGGCTTGCACCAGGCAATTGGATAATGTCAAAGAGAGAGGTGGAGTTGAGGCACATAGAGACACCTGAAGTGGACACATGGGTGAGAGACAAATGGAGAAGCTCATAATGGCAAAACCTCTGTTTTTATTTGTGCTTTATCCCCTTCTGCCTTTCCTTTCATCCCCTTTCTGCCTTTCATCCCCTTCTGCCTCTTTTTTATGGCTCCCCACCAGAAGGAGCATTACATTTGTGGCAAGCTTTCAGGTCTCAGCAGCCATGATTTGGGCCAAACTTGTTTGGCTGGGTATTTACTCATGAGGGGATGAGCAGCTTTGGGTGTTTTACTGGGAAATAATATCCTTTTTTTCTACCCTCTGTATGCAAAATCATTCTATTCATGAAATTTAACATTAAGAATATTTGTCTTTATGCAACCGATCACAGAATCTTTTAGATTATGCAAATTTAGGGGTCCTCGGGTACCTCTGAGACTACCTGTTAGCAATTTGAGGGAACCATTTATTCTATCAAATTAATATAGAGTTTTGGGGATTATTATTTCAAACAGAAAGTAAAAAAAAAATGTCAAATCCAGAATTTATTTAACAACCTTTGGAGTGGGATATGAAGTAGCAAATTCTCAGTTAGCATAATGGTTTCTGTTCAGTATCCTGGGAAAAGAATGCTCCCAAGAATCTCCCCACAACCTTCTATTAGTCTGAATCCTAGAGGGAAGTGTAAGAGTCACTGAATGTAACGTTTAACAAAATCCAAAAGAGAAAATACAGATGATAGAGGTTCTGCCTTCAAAGAACTTAGAAAAAAAAAAAAACAAAAAAAACAAAGGAATACATGCAAAATCTGAATGAACAATTATACAATTTGGGGGAGATTCGAGAAGTGGTGGTTGTTTTGGAACAGTTTTCCCAAGACAAAAGTGCTACAGCCCAGTGCCCTGAGGAATATTGCTGAAAGGGAATAACAATGGTGGCTTTGAGCTATTTAAATATAGGACCCAAGAATACTCCATGTCTGCTTGCATCTCATGTAGTGAGCTCCACACTAGTACGAATACTTAAGGAGCCCCTGATAGTTCCAGAGAATATTCTCACTGCTTGATATCAATTAGCTCTAGGGATAATTTCTGGATTAATCAACTATTGATTAAAAAATACTTTGGTACATACATATGCATATTCATACATATGTGTATATATATACATCATATAATATTTATGATATTTATTTACATTTTAAAATTTTTTATGGCATATCTACTGATACCTAAATCAAAGTAATGCTATTTACTGGATGAAGTGTGTGAGAATATATACTCTCTCACACACACACACACACACACACACACCCAAGCACCTATATATGCACACAAGTATTGTTAAGTGAGCATATTTAGTCTTGAAAGGTACTATAACTTGGCAACACGTATTGAGTTTCTTACCAGTAGGCACAAATTACTGTTATTTTTCTCAATGTTAAATGTTTGCTTAGTGGTGCAAAAAGGCATGAAAACAAATTTTGGGGAAAACTACAGATTTCCTTAGCAGTTTTTTGTGATTTTTTTATAGTCCACCCAAGGAGGGACTGATATTTCAGCCCTTATTTACAAAAACACTGGGTTAATAACAGGAGAATAAATAATTTGTGGGGATCTAAAATTCAGTCTAGCATTCCAAAAATGATTTGGTTCTTTCAGGTCCCTAGAAAATAGATGTTTTGGGGCCTCCCTGGTGGCACAAGGGGTCAAGCACCACACTATGAAGCCTCTGCAGCCACTGCAGCATGAGTTTGATCCCTGGGCAGGGAGGGGACCCACTCAGAAGACCTCTCCTGTCTCCCCTGTTGCTCCCCTCAGCAGTGTATTTCAGTCATTCTACCTGTTTCTGTTACTCCTTTATTATTGTTGCTCTCTTCTAAAAATGCCAATAATATAGGTATCTGCTCCGCCCCCTCCCAGTGGCCATCTGCCTGACAACATTGTGGTAACTTTAAAATGAGATATACCTGATGTAAACCCATCTCAGTTTTGACTTTTAGAATTAGGATATTTGACTGACTGCTCTTGTGTAAGCAGAAAATATGACCTGTATCAAATAAAAATTTAATAGTCGCAGTTATTGATTTTTCGGAATTGAAAACATGTAAATATGAAAGGAATAAAAGGATTTAATGAATAAAATATCTCAATACTTAATGACCTAAAACAACACACATGCATAATTTCTGTTGTTGTGGTTCAGGAATCTAGGAAGGGACTAGCTGAGTCCTCTGCTTTGCAGACTCTCACAAGACTGTAGTCAAGGAGTCTTGTCTCACCTGAGAGATCACCTGAAGTAGGAACCACTTCCAAGCTCAGTAACTTGGTTTCAGTCAGATTAAATTCTTTGTCAGCTGTTGGACGGTTTTGGTTCATTGTTGATTATGAGAATACTATCAGCTCCTTGTCACTTGGGTCTCTACAATATCAGAGTTTGTTTGATCAAAGCCAATGAGAGAAGTAGACTCCTAACAAAATGGAAGTCATAGTCTTGTAGGTCTAAACCATCGAAGTGATTCACATTGTTTTTATGCTATTCTTTAAAAAAAAATTAGTTATTTATGCCTACAAGAATAGGGCTGTAAGCCAGAGTTATGGGAGGAGAGGATTAAACAGATTTCATGGGGAGCAGAACAGGCAGTGCTGAGGGGAGCAGTGGGCAAGGCAGGAGCCGTCTGCTGCACCATGTGGGTCAGCTACCTGGCCAGGGATCAAACTTGTGCCACTTTGGTTGGTGATAGCTTATAGTGCTGTTTCTTTAACTCCTGTGCCACCAGGGAGGCCCCACTTTTACTCTATTCTATCATTAGAAGCAAGTTGTATGTCTAGCACACACTCAAAGGGGGAAGGCTGAGTAGGAAAAGAATGCCGATAGTCAGTGATCATATGAAACTATGTAGAGGTGCCCTGCTACAAATTTTCTAATGATATAATAATACCATGAGTCCCTTTTCAAAATGCGTTTGATGCTAAAATTAAGCAAATGCAATGTTTTTTTTTATATTGCAAAAATGGAAATACAGATTTTTTTCCCTGTGTTCAAACTCTAAACTCATGTATTTTGCAAATTCGGAAATACAGATTTTTTTCCCGGTGTTCAAACTCTAAACTCATGTATTCTATACAAAATTGTACCAGCAAATTATAATTCATCCACTGGCAAAAAGCCACAGTGCTTGATGCTATAGGGAAGTCTAGATACCCAAGGCAATACCCCTTCCCTTGGTCAAGTTATAATTGAGAATGGAAATGAGTTTTTATATTTTGTAATTTAAATAATACCATAAGGTGTTTATAACTCCTAAGGCTCTACTAGGAAAATCGAATAAAAAAAGTAACAAATATATTAAATGCTGTGATTTCAGGTTTGGGAAAAACCAATATGGGGTGGAATAGTCTATGAAATTCCATGGAAAGGATAAATGTACATTTATTTTTATAACGGCTATACAGTATTTCAAACAAAAGGGGAGAGAGAACATCCCAAGTGGGAGGCAAGTGGGGGGGCAGATGTGCGAGTTCTGTGCCCTAGGGAGACAGATGGCAAAAGGTACATTTAAACTATAGCAGAGGGTTAATCCAATGGCATAGTGCATAGTAAGGGGTTAAGAAAGTTAGCATGACTACAGATTGTGGAGTATGTTAGAAACAGAAGTATGGGGTTTGGACTTAATTCTTCTAACATTGTGGAGTGTTACAAGTTTTGCGAGATTAGATCTGAAAGACAGCTCGAATGGCTGGTACTCTGAAGGATTAATTGTTATTTGAGTTAGAATAAATAAGTTTTATATATGGTTATCAGCAGAGCATAGTGTTAAGAAAGATTCTTTTTGGCATGAATAAAAAAAAATACAATAAAAATTAAAAAAATTGGAGCCTCCCTGATGGCACAAGGGGTTAAGCACCACACTATGAAGCATCCACAACCACCATGGCATGAGTTCAATCCCCAGCTAGGGAGGTAACCACATGGTGGAACCAACCTCTCCTGTCTCCTGTGCTGCTCTCCTCAGCAGTGTATCTCAGTAGATCTGTCAGTTCTGCACCCCACTCTGTCTCTGGTGAATACTCACCCCGCCCCCCCATACCTCTGGCCTGTCATCCACTTCTTGTATGCATAAATAAATCTTTCAAAAAATAAATATAAAAGAATTGGCTCTGCTACTTCAATGTTGGGTTATCTTGGGAAAATATGTAATCTTATTCATCTTATTTTCCTCATCCATAAAATGGGGGAACACTAGAAGTATTTTCCTTGCTGGGCATATATTAAGCAAAAGATATTTTTTTCAATCTTACTAATATATGTGCACTAAGTAAGTTCTAATTGTCAGCTTCTGTCACCAGCATCAGCACCGGCATCATTATTAATGATATTTTTAAAGAGTTAGGCAGTTGAATATTAAAGAAGTAGACAACTAAAGAGTTGTACATTAGGCCACCAAAAGTTGGTTCTATAGGTGAGAACTCAGTCATTAATAATTTCAAGATGATTCTTACACCCAAGTTTTCATTTTATTTTTGAAGTAAAAATGATGGGTCCTCAGTAACAGACAGAACTTGGAATTCCTGGTTGTTTTTCGTCAGTGTGACCCTGGGCAGTTCATCTTGTCTGTTTCAGTTCCTTCTGAGACATTCTGTCCAAGTTGCCAATGAAAACAAGCCCCACCACACTGAGTAAAGTGCTGTTTATAGGAACTAACAGGGTGCACTATTTTCATTTCAAAGAATTCTGCATCCTTCTCAGAATCAATAGAAACATGTATTCCTTGATATCTTCAGATATTATATAAGTAGCCATTTATTGCTAGTTGTATTGAAATAGTGACTATTTCTTATTATTTCCATATATATATGAATATATATTCTTTCTAGTCATGTCGCTTAACCTGAAGCTCAAAGTGTCTTAATGCTGGCAAACCATGCCACTTCTTTGACATTTTCCTTCTTGTACTAATGTGTTCTGAAATGTACCTTAGGAAATGGGTGCTAAATATGGGTGGTTTGTTCAGTGAGCAGATAGAAATGAAAATGAAAGAGGGTGAGAAGATCCAGAGATGATCTCCCCTGATTGGAAAAAGATGTCATCTCATGCATGCTTGGTGTGAGTGGACTCTGGTCTTGGATATGTTTTTGTAAACCAGTGTAGCTGTCCTAGTTTCAAAATTTAAGAGTTGTGGTGCTGATCAGAAATAGAATAACAAGGAGTAATTCAAGGTTGGAAGCATCCTTGAAAATATAGCCACCCCTCTGACATCTCCAACCTTGTCAGATAAATAAAAGTCAGACTCTGAAAATGTAACAGAAAATAGAATAACTTTGTTAGAGTTTGATAAAGAAGTCATCAAATGATATGTCTAGTATAACAATTTGGGTGCGTGTTAGAGACAATGCATTTGGGTTACTTCATCACCTGCAACAAAAAGGCCTAGATTTTTTTGTTGAATTTATAAATCACTACATTGTATCCATTAAATGATAACTGTAAAGTTAAAAATAGGAATTCTGAAATGTATTTCGATTTGCCTTTCTAATAAAAATAATGTTCCGGATGTGAGAGGCAGGTAAGTCCACCTGCCGCCCCACGTTCAGTAACATCACTGGAACACATTTCCTGCATAGATGTCATCCCAGCACTCTGTCAGCTATGTGAACTGTGATAGCAATCAAGGGGAAAGAAGTTGTCTCTACTACTAGGAAAAATAATGAAGTTGAGTGTTTATTAAGTTCCACAGTATATGTATGGGAAAAATCCCAACAAAACTTGTTGACTAGAATTTGCCGGGCTCATAAAGGGAAGTTAAATTGGTAGAATATGTACTCTTGATACAAAAACATTAAGTCCATTTGTCTCTGCTACATCTCCATGACTTTCTTGGTTATATTTCTGAATTGAGCCTGTGGGTATCCACCATACATCTTTATGCCTAAATGTGTTTCCATAGCTCTGTTTCTATTTACTATAAATATTTCACTGAAGATCATGTTTATTGAGCTTCCTTTCTGTACTGAAATCTTTGGTTTACCATGCAACTTTTTTTTTTATTCCTTAACTATTCCCAAGTGCTGAAAGTTAATTTATTGGATATAATAAAAAAGGAAAAATGTGAATAATTTTAGGCAGAATAACTAGCAGGATCTAATGTGTGGATGATATGATAAATCAATGTGGCTGAGAGACAGTACATCCAGTTTGCGTGAACAGAGTTCGAAATGTCATAATTCGTATCAGCTCTCACTATCTCTATATTACAATGGTATGTGATAATAATTTGATTTATTTTGGAATGGTTAGACTGATTTACTGTTCTTTAATTTGCTCTGAGTATGGAAATAGAACATCAAGACAATATTGTATATTGGTTAATTGCTCTACTTTTTCTGTATTTACAAATGTCACCTTAATAATAGCTGGGTGCTTAGTAGTGATACTTTCTAGTGAGATATCTTGCCAGCTATCATGTTGAAATTGCTTGATATGCTGTCATTTGACAATTCCAAGATGATTTAGTGACTCTGCTATCCGGGTATCCACGGCCATCTTTAGCAATAAGAAAAAAATTCTCAAGAAATTAGGGATATAACCCCATTCCTTTTGGAAACAAATTAAGATAATTCTAAAAGACTCAGGAGTGATGAATCAGGAACAATTTGAAGAGGCAACTCCCCCATGGAAATGGAAATAGTTACTTTTGAACAAAGAGGGAATATTTTGTTTGTGCTATTGGTTAAAATAGGGGAATTTAAAGCTTCTTAGAGCATTGTCTTGAAATTAACAGATACAAGGCTTCTGTTAAAAAAGAAGTAAATATAATTTCTACTAATACCAATGTTTTGGGGGAATGTATTGCAAAAATGTTGACGTCTGCTATCCCTAAATTATTAGCCTCATTATTCCCTTCTTTTTGGTCAGTGTTGATAAACAAATGAAAACTTTACAATAGTCTGCACTATATGCCATATCAGTTTTTCACTTTTTCATTTGGTTGGCAGATAAATTGATTTCTAGCAACTGTCAGCAGAGGCTACCCACAAAATGCAATGACAAGTTCTTTTTTTTCAATGTATACAGAACCCAAGTCCAGTGAAGAATTCATAAAAGGCCTTTCATTGTCCACAGTTGACAGTGAAAATTAGTTTAAGAGAATTTCCAATTCTGAATGCATCACTTAGACATGTATTACAAGGGTCAGCAAACTTTTCTGTAAAGGGCCAGATAGTAAATATGCAAATATTGTTTTGAGGACTTTATGGCTCAGTCCCAACTACTTTACTCTGCTGTAGTAATACAAAGACTGTTGGTAAACAAATAAGCATGCCCTTGTTCCAAACAAAGCAAAACAAAATCTTTATTTATGGTTATTTAAATTTGAATTTCATCTAATTCTAAAGTATGGTTAGATATTCTTCTTTTGATATTTTTTTATTCATAGTTTGTGAACTGTATGAAAAAAGACATTTGGCTTGGCTTTTGAGCCATAGTTTGCCAGTCCCACAGGTATTCTAATGCATTGCATTAAATTGTCTTGCTGTAGACCCTATGGCAACTGTAAAAATAAGAATCAGTTTGGGTGCATTATATAGTAAAAGTGAAAAGATATGCCTGTACACAAAAGTAAATTTTGTAGCTAGAAATGAAAGTAAGATTCAGAATCCTGACGCTAGTAAGGGCCTTGACTAGTTGTTACAATCAGGCTCCCATCTCTAGACAAATAGTTATTCAGGAATTACATACATTTTTCTCCAAGACCATTGTTTTAATCATTCACTAGGGAAAGAAGAAAGTATACCTTAGGATCTAGAAGAAGGAACATATATCACAATGTGAAGAACATCCTGGGATTTGTTGTTGATTCAAAAAATAATATACATTTTTTGATCTCAGAAGATTCTTGTTTGGCATCCCAACCCATTGCATGCCGTTCAGGTGGCATTTTGTAATGAACATTATTTTTAGTTTCTTTCTTATAAAATGTATGTTTTAGAAGTAAATACACCTCAAGGTGTCAATCTTTTGAATTCCAAAGATTGTGACATTTATGATCTATACTATATATTTGGAAAACTGTCTGACAATGCTATTCTGAAATGAGAATAGCAGAAATCCTAACACAACACAGAAGCCTAACGCTGACACTCAGCAAATGTTCAACAAAAGACTAAAGTTCTATCCCAACAATATATGCCAAATATTTAATAATGTTTACTTTGTATGCCTTAATTGAGTATTGATGAAAATGTTATAGGATTCCTTATTCTTTAACAGCTCAGATGTGTGTGTTTATTATCAGAGAAAAAAATACATAAAAACAAAATAGTCTCGTCAAACAGTAAACTTCCCTTTTCTTTTCTATTATCGTCCAGTGAGAACAATCCTTAAAATGGAACTTGATGTTGGTGGTTTTCTTAGTTTAGGCTTTTTTCTTTATTCTTCTAGTTCCAAACTCAGAGCCTTCATAAAATAATCTTAAAACAGTTTTTTTCTTTTTCTTGACACTGTTATACTGGATTACCCATAAAAGTATTTGAAAAATGTAACAAAAATGGGCTTCCATAATTACAGAGAATTTTTTTTTAAGTTGGGGTTACTTCTGAGGTTTTCTGTCAGTGTTTCAGCATTTCTGGTTCTACTCTTTTCTTTTATTCTACAAATAGGACAGAGTTCAGAGGAGGTCATAGTCTTATTTTCTTCCTAAGCATTTTGCACAGTCCAGATATGTTACTGGATTATAGTGGGTCAAGAATCCCACACAATTTTTAGATTTGATAAACTATGGCTTAAGACAAGAAAGAAACCAATAACATCTGAAAATAAAGCTTTGGTCAGGCAAACTATTTTTTATAACAAGGAGAAAATATGATTTTCTGTTCTACATATTTTTTTCTGAGCTATGTAGTTATCAGGTTCAAGCATAAGAGAAGAAGAGAGTAAAAGCTAATGGAGTCTTATTACAAGATATTAGGAATGAAAGTAGTCTGTCTTCTTTTTTAGTATTCTGTAAATGTGACTGTTGTGAAGTCTGTAAAAGTTGGAGGAAATTGAAAAATGTATCCTTCCATCTTTTAGAGAATAAATATAGGGAAATTAAGAAAACCAATTAAGATATAAAAACAGCAGGCTTGATGGTTTCAAAGCAAAAGATAACTGATCAAAAGTTTCAGGAAGATACAGAAAGCTTTCTTAGCTTACAGCAAAGAATAGCATAGGAAGTTTGTCAGCCTTAGCAGAAACTAATAGAAGGTGAGAGAGTAAAACAGAATGATCAGAGAAAATGAATGTGGACCTTCAGAGTAGAATATTGGCAAAGTTTTCCCATCGTTAATGGAAAATCACAAAGAAAGACAAAGAACAAAAGATATATTCAGGATAAAGTTTGGTAGATGCCCAAGTAACAAGTACAATAGTAATTTCCAAGTGCTACTACCAAATAGTTATATATCTTTTCTTCCTCAAAACTAAGTCAATTTTTGAAGAAAAAGAAAACACTTGAAGGATCAAAATATGTTCTAGATCTTCTCCAGTAGAAATATATGCAAGTGAGTAACCCAGACCACCTCTTTTAACTATAGGATGTGACTGATTATACAAACATATCAATTTAAGTGGAATAATCTGTGCTAGAAATTATATTGGTGTTTGCATAGTCTTTGTGGTAGGTTAAAAATCAGTATAAATTACTTGATACTACTTTCTTTGAGATATTAGTGGGAATTTGTGTCCCCTATCCTTGATTCTATCCTTGACTTTCTCCTACTGAATAGAGCACAAGAGAGGTGCCAATTTCTGGATCCAGTTCTTCAGTACCAGGTAGTTTCTACTTCCTGTTTTTCAAAACATGCCATTTTGAAGTCTGAAACACCATGTAAAAAGTCCAACTACCCTACAGAAGAGACTATTTACTGATGCCTTGAGGCTACCTGGAGAGGGAGAAGTACAGATGAGACTGTTCATCCAGCCATTATGCAAAGTGTAAATGAAGCCATTAAGTACTCACCAGATTAGTCTGGTTGTCAGCTCAATGTCATCTGACCATATGCAAGTTCCTGAGCTAAATGAAATTTCTGCTGTTTGAGGTCATCAAGTTAGGGGGCTTTTTTTTTTTTTTTTTTCCCAATTTCAGCAATAGACAACTGGAACAGGAGTGTTTCTTGTAATGGAGTGAAAGCATGACAAAATCCTAAAACATGTGGATTGAAGACTAGAGCGAAGAGGTTCTCCTTTATGAATACGTAAACTATTTGTCAACACTATTGCCTGTAGCAAAATAGGAAATAAAGAGGAGACTTAATAAACTCATGGATTTCAATGACTAGGTTTTAATGACAACATAGAAATTGACAACTGGCATAAGATAAAATATAATATGAGCATATTGAAAGAACTGTGAAGTTATTAAGAAGAATTATAGAAAATGTAAAGGAACCAAGACTTTAAAAGTTTGAAATATTTTTGATTTCTGATTTGTATCAGTAAATAGATTCTCAAAGTAAGAAATGGCTTTAGGGCAAATAACAAACTCAGTAGGCTACCAGAACAGTATAGTTTAATCCTAAATGTTCCCATGACATAAATATAAGACTTTTTTTTTTAATAATATGTATCTCAGCAAGAACCAAGGGCATGTGTAATAGAGCTTCTGAAGCCCTAAAAATTTTACAGATTGTACTTTATTGTTAAGTAAGAGGGCTTGTAAGAATTTTAAATGTGTTGATGTATTGTCCTATAGTAGCCTCATTAGGGCTTAAAATAGAATTTATTTTGAAGAGGTTAGCATTGCATAGACTAATTATATATTTTATATATTTTTATATCATTGTTCATTTTTTTCACAATGTTTGCTTTCTTTTCTCAGGTGTAGTCCCATAGAATTTCTATATCAGTTCACCTGTGCACCATCATTATGGTCCCTTGTCCTCCCCCTCACTTGTTTTGATCCCTCTCCTTCACTCTCCCCTGCATAATGTCTCTGAATTATAGTTGTCTATTTATTTATTTTGGTTTTGTTATGTTTTTTGTTGTTATTATTTATTTTCCCTGATGCCTTATTTGGTTCCCCTATACTACTCCTATAAGTGAAACCATCCAAAACTTTTCTTTTTCCTTCTGACTTATTTCACTGAGCATAATCCCTTCTAGCACCATCCATGTTGCTGTGAATGACAGTTTATCTTTTTTATTGCTGAAAAGTACTCCATCATGTATACATACCACATCTTATTGAACTAATCATTTTCTTTGGGCATTTGGGTTGTTTCCAAGTCTTACCTATTATAAAAAGTGCTGCAATAAACGTCAGTGTTCAGGTGTTCTTTTGAATTAGTTTTTTGTGTATTCTAGACAGATCTCTAGGAGTGGAATTGCTAGGTCATATGGTAGTTCCATTTTTAGTAGTCTGAGGAATCTCCATACAGTTTTCCATAGTGGTTGGACCAGTTTTCATTTCCAGCAGTAGTGTAGGAGAGATCCTTTTTCACTATATCCTTGCCAATATTTGTTGTTGTTGTTGTTTTTAATATCTACAATTCTTAGTGGTATAAGGTGATATCTGATTGTGGTTTTGATTTGCATTTCCCTGATCATGAGGAATGTTGAACATTTCTTCATATCCCTGTTGACCTTTTGGCATTGAATAGATTTTATCTAAAAATTGACTTATAATTTGAATTACAGAAAACTACCCATTAAAGTATTAGCATGTACACAAAAGTATAGCAATAACTCAAAATGAAAAGAGAATTCAGGTCCCCTATTATACTATACCAAAAGAAATTCAATAAAACTGCTTAGCTGCAAAAATAGAATATTTATGATAGGAACTAAAGTATGATTCACAGTGAAGAGTCAAAAGCCAGGGTAACACATTTCCAGGGAACAATACTAAGTAGTAATCAATGAACTGTCAGCATGTACCTTGTGAGGCTTCTGAAATACTATGATTCAATGACTTATATGTGTTCTAATTTGTCCCCTTTCTCAATGGGAAGGTCTACTATGGCTATTACAGCTCTTATTATATGCTGTATATGTAGGGTCATAGGATTTGGAATATACTTGTTATGTTGCAAGGAATTTCCAGGTGTTCCATGAAAAAGCTCACTTATAGAAGAAAGAAGAACCTTAGCTTTGTTCTCAGTTGACAGTCAACATCAACTTTCCAGGCATGTACATTAACCAGTTGGAAATGGATACTTCAGCCTCAGGCAACTGCCCAGCAGATATCAAGTGAAGTGAGATAGGCCATCCCCACCGAACCCTGTCAACACTGAAGAGCATCATAAACATAATAACAAAATTTACCATATAATAATGTAACAATAACTAATCTACTTAGTTTTATGAGGAAGAGGACACAATAAATCTACTCTCTCCATAATTGTACTTAGACAGGGCAATAAAGAAATCATAAACACAAACACATCACTTCAGATACAACTAAGCAATTCAGGAAGCAATGGGAATCCAGTGAAGCAATTGATACCGATACAGGTTATATGATAGTTACCCATGCACAGAGGTATGAGATAAAATATAATTCAGAAGTTTCATAACATTAATTATACATAAAAGACTTTAGTTGGCAAGGCTGGCACTATTACATTAAATTGTTGTCATATGTCCCTCAAGATATGAACAAATCGAGATAATCAATACTCAATGAAGCAGAAGTAGATAAGCTTCTGAAGTGATAATGCATAGCCTTACTAAAATGAAGAGGGGAGAAAATATCGATAAGGGGTGGTATCATAAACAATTCTGTTGTCAAAATCCTTTTGGTGTAAGTGGCAGAGATGATACTTGTCTTTAAGAAAAGTTTTGTTAGATGATAAGAAATGATCTAGTAATAGAGATTCTATAAAAACTACTAGTAAACAACTTGGAGATTATGAAAATCATGAAAAATGACAGTGGATTGGGTCTGTACCTGAGTATCATTTAAAATCTACTATCCCCAGGAGTTTAAGTAGTCTTATTGTATACACAGTGCAACTTCTGTCATTATTTTCTCTATGAATATGTCTTTTTAGAAGATAGAAGAAAACAAAGCAAACTACAGATCTAACTATCGTCACAAAAAAATGTTGGATCTTTCACACACACACACATACACAAATCCCTTTTGCTAATTATAACAGGAGAATATCCAATGAAGAATACATAATTATTGGAATTCATATTCTTTCATGAGAAAGGGATGTATTATCCCCAGCATTAAAGTTCATTCTGTTTGAGGTAGGGTCACATTTTATGGAATAACTGAAGTATATTTGAAAGGAGTATTGAAGAACATACTTCAGCTAAGGCTATCATTTAAACAGAATCAAGTCCAGTTAGGAAAGTAAATGTAAACACAGATGATAAACCTTGGCAAAAGAACTCTTTAAGCTCCTTAGGATAACATTCTATTCAAATAGCCTCTCAACACAATCCATGCTATGAAAAAATAATATGTAATATATGTATATATGAAATATTTTATATATATCTTATTCTTACATATATATTATTTTTAGATTGCATTAAATGCAAAGGCACTGAGTTAATTTGCAGCATAAGATTCAATTACTGAAAAAAAGATTAGGTTTTTACTTGTGAAACTCTTAAAGGTCCTGAATTAAATCAACTAAACTAGAAGAATCTACATGCTCATGTCATCAGAGGCTCAAAATTTCTCATCCAAAAACATATTAAAGGTAGGCTAGTGATGGTATATGAGTTGGAAGGAAACCTTATCCTTTAGCCTTTATATTTGTTTGCTCTGTTACTCAAATTGACTAGGTATTCTCTCAAAAAACACCCACATCCCTTCTTTGGAAGCTGTGTTACACTGGAATTCCCTTATCCTTGGTCTTCACATCCCTAATTTTACCACAAATAAAAACACTGTTAGTGTTATTCACACACCAAGCAGCATGTTCTAGTCACTTGTTCTTTTGTGATTGTCTATCTCTTCTAAGATTTATGCATCATCCTCCCAAATACATACCAGATCTTATACAAATATTTCTAACATGATTAAATGACCAACAAATAGAAATATATTAAAATATTTATTGAAAATCTATATAAAATCATTAGGTAGAACTTCTTTTCTTGCTAGAATTCTCATAAATATATGATTCTTTAGTAATATATATTTTTTTCTTATAACATAAGGGATTTTTGGACATAGTGATTTCTCTAAAAATCATTAATTTGAAAAGTACAAATAATATCTTATTTGTATTTTACTTTGACAATTGAGAGGATGAACATTTTTGTTGTTTTTATCATTATTTTCCATTCTACTTCATGGGTAGGGTAGATAGTACCTTTTATGACTAAACTAAAAGTGGATAATAGACATATGTAGTGGATATAAAATATATCCTTCTCCTTTTCTTATTTTCCCTCATACTCTAGGTTTTCACTAGAAAACTAACATGTTTCTCTACCAGAACCAGTTCCCCTAAGACTCACTACTCCTATGACAACACATTTCCCATGTCTTTCTAAAAATTCATCAAGTTTCACTGTCCCTTGGTCCCTTTCATTTGATGTGTATATTATGGATTTTACCAGCTCTAGAAGAATAGGTTTACCTCAAGGGAAAATTCAAGTGACTATGTAAATTTTCATTTAGATGAATGATTAATCAGTACTATGGTCTGAAAAAACAAACTCAATATGGTGGTAGATAGCAAAATCATGTTTGAAATAGAAATAACCACATATAAATAAGTTAAAGTTTGGAGATTAGAAGTAACTTACAATCTAAATTGAGCATTGATGAATTTTGATTTTAGGCTTCCTCTTATGTTAAGTAATGGCAATATTAGTGCCTTTTTAAGTTTCTCATGGGGTATATTGCAAGAAGCCAGTGAGATGCCATCCTATGAACATAAAGCTGCTGAGTCCCAGGATTTAAAAGTATGTTATTTTCAGGGCTCTCAAATGCTTTTGAAGTGTTCAGTGATTCAAAAACATCATGAAAGTGGAAGCTGCAAGAGAAAAAAATGATATAAAATATTTACCTTACTTTTCTACCAAATCTAAATTAACAAACAACCAAATAGTTTTTAAAAGTTTGTTCAAGCTATCGTATCTATTCTTAGTTGTTCTTATAAAATATAGTCTTCCTTCATGTCTCTCAATGGGAGATCAGTGAGTTTCAAGGAAAATATAATACCTTTCTATGAAAGTTGTATTTATTATAAGTTATTTCTATTTAATTTTTACCATCCTACACCCAGCTTGTTAGTTTTATTTCAGACTCATAAAAGAGGACGTGGAATATTGTGTTCTTGGCAGAGATGGGGCATGACTCATCACTAGTTGCTGTTCTCTGGGAAGTGTACCTGAAGGGCTTCCATGAAGTAGAATTATCTCTGCAAGGCCTGTTGCCATTTAATCTTTTGGGCCATTTAATCTTTTGGGATGAGGACAAGATGTGCCATTGCTCTGTCTCCCTCCCTAGAGTCTGAACTAACAATATCATTTGGGGAATATTCTTGCAGATTAGGACTCCATAAAAAAATTCTATTTTCATAGAGCCAATTTTCGATAGCCCATGAGTGGGCAAATGGAGGAAAAGTAGAAATGTTCTATTTGGGGAAGGAAAGGAAATTAAAAGTTGGATCAGAATTCTCCTGGCTACTCTCTGGATACATGCTTTTGTAATCATAGCTGACCTGAAAATAAAGGAAAATTAATCATTATGGGGATTTTCCAAAAGGGTTGATATTTTTAGCTACTTAAGGTATTGGTATATGTCATACATTCCTCTGGGAAAATCACAATTCACACAGAAACCAGAAATGATGGTGCCTGCCAAAGAAGGCACTAAGCAGACCATGCCCAGGATAGAAACAACTTTATTAATTGACTTTTGAATATGTTTCTAACAGGAATGAGGGACACAATTCCAGGGTTTATAGTAAAGAGAGGCCATGATAAAGATGAGAGATTCTAACAAAAGTCAGTAATACATACATTCTAGAACAGAACAACTGGGGTCTATACAGGTAACTCTCTCCTTCACCTTGGGAGATAAGTTTATTTGTGTCCAGGATTTACTGGGTAGAAAACAGAATGAACCAGATGAGAGACAACAGCCTAGACCTGAGACTAATCGCAGAAAGAGTGTCCATCTTTCTAGGTTCTCTCTCCTCAGTGTCTGAGGGAGTGAAAACTGCTGAGCTATCAAATGGAACTATATTCCTTCTAAACCACACAATGCCAGTATTAAACTTGGTTTCCTCTGTTGCCCTGGAAAGAGATTTCTCATTAGGACAGACTGTTCTAAGTCTGAGCGGTAGAAACACAGTGGTCAAAGGTCAAAACAACAAAAGCAAAATCAATATTTTGGTCCATTGGGGAGTAACAGGACATCAGGCTCCAAGAATTTCAGCAAACCTTAGCTTGGTTTAATTTATTATTATTTTTAAAGATTTATTTATTTATGCATACAAGAACTGGGGTACAGGCCAGAAATGTGGAGGGTTAGAGGATTCATCAGATCAGAGTGGGGAACAAAGCAGGCAGATTGACTGAAATACACTGCGGAGGGGAGCAGCAGGCGAGACAGGAGAGGTCTGCTGTGCCATGTGGGCCACCTCCCTGGCCAGGCATTGAACTCATGCTGCAGTGGCTGTGGATGCTTCATAGTGCAGTGCTTAACCACTTGTGCCACCAGGGAGGTCCTGGTTTAATTTATTTTTGAATAAAATTAAAACATAATTATCTTTCAAATTCCTTAGAAATTGGTACCTGTGATATTGAGATGCTTATTTTTTCTACCAATTTTTTCAGTATTTACTAGTAAAACCTAAGTTTGTTTTAGGGATAGTCAAGATAAGAAAGAAATTTTAAATGCTCTGATTTTTTCATTGACTCTTAGAAGAAATTAGTTCATATGAATATGACATAAACACGTTAGAGCCAACTCTTACCAGCTGGTAAGAACTGATTGTACACTATTTTCCAACTCTGCAATGTGATGTCATGTTGTTAGCTTGAAATCAGTCACAATGGAAGTGTTTACACCAAATTGGGAAATGCTACAAATTAGTATTTATACCCCAAGAGATAGAAAGCCTGTAATTAAATGTTTGCCAGCATACAATTATAATGGGTGATGGCATATATATATCAATCATTAAACCCTGGAATAAAAGTAAGGTTTTTAATGAAAAAACAGCTTAGGCTATAAGTAAAAGGAAGAATGTTTAATATAAGAGACTGTTTGTCAAATATATATGCACACGTGCATATGTATATATGTATACATATATATTCAAACAAAATAATGGGTAATTACATACTTCCGAGAAAAGAAAAAAAAACAGTATTTGTGATTTATTGCACTAAATAGCCTTTGTATAACATTTATCATCCAAATTGCTCTAGCTTTACACACTGAGCATTATTGTCTTCTACATTTTAGAGATGAGAAAACTAAGGCTCAATGAGGTCGAATGTTGCCGAAGGTTGAATAATTGAGATATGAAAATAAAACAATTTTTCAGTTGATTTTCATATAGCTTGCTGCCAGAGAAAGACATGTATTTTATGATTCAAATAATGTTCCTAGAAGGGAACTGATTTTTTTTATATTATTCTCGGTTCATTTTATTTTCTTAGGTGTGTGTGAGGAGATGAGCCCCAAGCTCATTCTTTTCTATTGCACACACTTAGCTTCATTGAGGTTCCGCACTGGTTGTCCACCAGATGTTCAATGTTATCTCCCTACTGAAGGTTGTGACAAAACCCCAGAGAGTAAAACGATGGCAATCTGTCAACCAGTCATCATTATATATTTTTTTCATTTCCCATTATTCTCCACCTTATGTCACTGTTTTTGGTGTGTAAATTGCTCATTGTTTATTTTGCTCATTTCTTTCATTACTATTTTTAATTCTAATGACATTCAACTGCTGAGACTATTCTTCAGAGCAAAGCTACACTTTTCTTCTATGAAAAGAAAGACAACAAGGACATATTAGTTACTGGAGAAATCCAGAGGTACAGGGTGTTTTGCAGTGAACAGCAGGAAGTGTAATGGATTTTACATATTACTAAGCCTTACATTTTAATCCCATCAGATTGTTGCTGAAAATTATGATAGAGTAGTTATTTACCCACAAAAATGTTTGCATTTGAAAAAAGGTTGAATTTGAATCATCCTGCAAGCAACCAGAATTTCAGTTGAGTCCTTAGAAATATGAATTGTTAAACGATTGCCTCATTTTTCATTCTCTTTTGTTTGTCTCTTCTGTCTAAATTTAATTCCATAAATCAACAAACTTTCTTAATCAAAATTATGTAGCAGTTAATCTGTTAAATACAGGCCAGATAAACATAAACGTATCAACAAAAGTCCTACCTTAAACGGAGTTATGTCCCAAGAAAATTATAAATAGAACTTTTGTATTAATAACAAGATGTGAAAACAAATGCATTAAAGATAAATACTAAATGACTATGGGATAACAGAAGAGGGGGTGATTAATTTTCAGCAGAAACTTAGAAAGCCCTCACAAAAGTAATGATATTTTATCTGGACTTTGAATTATGAAAGCAATTTTTCTATATACACAAATTAAGAAGGGTGTTCTGTGTACCGAGTAAAATATGGTTGAAAGTCACAGAGGGAATGATCATTGGTCTGATAAAGTAGTATGCAATAGATTTGGTACTATGGAAGGAGATAAGGATCGGAAATTTAATAAGTGATAAATTGTGAAGAGTTTTGAATATAGGTTGGTTAACTTTTCAGAAATTTAATAGGTGTTGCTGACTCCAGGAAGTTTTTAATCATTCCCCTGTTTATGTATGAGAACCACTAAAGATTGGACTTTAATCTCATTCGCATTCATACTCTGAATGTTAAGTAAAAACAGAACATATCCTTGGTTGAATAACCCTTGAATAAAATTTTTCTGTTAAAAAAATGTATACATATATTTTCCAGCAATTCCTCAGTACTTCAGATGCTTCTAGGTAATGAACTATCATAGGGAACAGTACAGACAAGGGAACAGTAAAATGACATGAAAGGGTTCTGCAAACATTTAATAAAACTTTTCTGAGTATTCATCTTACCGTGCAGAATGATTTTTATTGAAATGTTCAGTATGTAGGAAACTTTGGGGGATTCAGAAAATCTTTATAATTTTCTACATTCTTGGCATTTGGAAACCAGCTTACTGTTGCTGAATATGATTAAACCTCAAAATCCATTAGCCAGTATAGGGGTTGATTGGTATTAATGTATTAGCACATATAACTGACTACTATTTATTGAATGATTATTAGAAGCTAGACCTTGTATTTGATAATAATTTAGTTGATATGGCCTTCTAAGGAGGTGGTTATTTTTACCTCTACTTTGTATATAAGAAATCTGAGGTTCTGAGTGACCTGATAAATTGATTTGTTCATAGTTGGTAATTTCTGTAGTTAAAACCCTTAAATTTCTCTGGCTATAAGGACCAAACCTTAACATTTTGTGTTTGTACTTATCTGTATCTGTTTATTTGTTCATAAATTACATAGGGAACTAGGTAGTTTAATCAAATGGGATGGGAATAGATCTTTCCATTTATGTATGTGTATATATATATATATACACACATATATACACTAGTAATTAAAAAAATATTGAAACTCATTAAACACCCACTAGTCCATCTAAAAATATAAAGATTAGATGAAATCTAAGTGATGTGATATTCATTGTTTCTCTGGGAAGTGACAGATAATGTTTGTGGAACAAATCAAATCTGTTACATAAAGCTGAGTCTCTTCCTTTTAATAAGAAAACTGTCTCAAAAGATTTGTAAAATCTTACCCATTTGATTAAATCTAAGTAATTCCTGCCTGATTAACATTCAAAAATTAAACTTATTCCTGCCAATTAAGTACAAAATTCTGCTAATGAATAATATTTATGTTTAGAGCAAAAATATTGATTTTATTACACTATAAAAGATACATACCTAATTGAAGAATTATAAAAACTTGTGTATCTTATTAATAAACATGAAAAATGCATGCAGCCCTGCCTAACTGTTTGATTCTAGAAAGTAGATTTCACATAAACATCTAGTTTTCCTTTTCATTACAAAAAAGTCAGAATACATAGATATTGACAGATGGGTAGGTAGGTATTTGAAAGATGAAAACCTAACGAGTAAAGTATCTAGGGATGGTTGTAACATTTTACTGTCAATGGTACTTTTCTAATTATCTTCACTGTGATACAAGAAGTATTAGACTTTTTATACTGTATTTATTAGCTGAAATTTTATTCACAGTTGTCTGTCTTAGTTCCTTAAGGCCCTTTAAACATCAGAGTAGTTCTTGCTACTAAGGATAGGAACTTAAAAATGGTATTTTGAATGTAGATGCAAATTGAGTTTGCCAAGGAAATTCTGCTTACCCATTCACTGCAGGCAAGTTTAATCTTCTTGTGTGGGCATTGCAGTGTTAAACATGGGAAGTGCAAATTTAGACCTGCTGTATTATCATCTGTGATCATTATAAATATAAACATGAGAAACCCTGGAAATCAAAATCAGAATGTCTCTACTGGATCTATTAAACCAGCTCCTTTTGTTGACTTCTTGAATTTTCTATTATTTGCTCACTTGAGATTCCATACCATAGCTCTTCCCAATCAGGAACTAAACTCTTAAGAGGTGATAAAATGACTCTACCTAAAGATAAACAAAATATATCAATTTTAAGTAGAGACCAGGTTTCTGTCTTTAAGAGTATTAAAATAAGAACAGTATAAAAAATCAGTGAGTTCTAGCACATTTGATGAAGACCTGACACTGGATCCCCATTAGCTGCTGGTGGATTTCAGTGAACATTTCTTTATCTTTATCCCCATAAATGTCCCTTAACCAAGAAAATCAGGTTACTTTAAGTCCATTTTCCATTCCATGATCATCCTAGGAAAGGACACCATGTGCTATTCTTATTGCTGGACTTCTCAGATTCAGTTGCATGCATTAACCTTCATGGTATTTGTTGAGTTATTCAACTCTTTGTATATCATGAATAATTTCATAAAACAGTTAGAATTTACCCACACTATATCTTTGTGTATTTTTAAATATTTACAATTTGTAATGCCGTATAAATATGTAATAGGTGGGGCAGGGTTTCTAGGTTTTAATGTTGCTTAAACCTGTCATGTACTATAACCTTTTGGGGCTTATATAATATTCAGCTTCTTAATTCAGCGTCAGAGCTGTTATCATATGTTGATGGGAAAATAACAGCCATGTTGGAGCTCTCCAGTCACTAATAATTCCTATTTTGATTTGATTAGCATATAAATGTTCCTAGATTTATGCAGTGTCAGGGGAAAATGTATTAAAAATACTCCTCAGGGTTTTCTCTTTCTCTCATTTTAATCAGGCATGAGAGAAAGAATCTTGTCATGCATGAAGCCTAACTTGCATTTCTTCAAATCCTTGACTTATGGAAGTTTCCAAAAAAAATTGGTAAAGATGACATCAAAGAGACTTTATTTCACAGTTTATGAGCAAAAACCATTGATGAAATAGACTTTTCCTCATTTTGTCTTTCCCAGCATGCCTGTAATATGGTGGAAGAGTGGTTACATTTCTGTTCATAGAGATATCTCAACTAATCTCTGGATGGATCCTCACACAAATGGCAAAGTGGTCAATAGTCAAAAATTGGGGTCCTGTAGGTTTGCGGTCAGATTGCCCAGACCCAAAGCATAGGTGGCCCATGAAAAAATATTTCAGCAAAACTTCAGGATGTCTGGCATGAACTAGCTATAAAAGATTGGGGCCATGCCCTAGGTGATGGTTTCTTGGAATTACTAATAATTAGCTGATATTAAAAGATCACTAATGAAGGTATCCAAATGATAACATAGTCAAATACTCCTGATATTCTGGAACTCAGTACCACTTGTGCAGTTTGACTTCATAGGAAGCTGATACTCTTAAAGACGGCTTAAGTGTATATATGAGTTCTTGTAAAAAAAAATACAGAAGATTTCTAACAACTTATGCACAGAAAGAGGAAATGAAGACAAAGAATTATGTATATATAAGTGATCTAAATGAACAACCATGTAAGGATTTAAAATTAGTAAAATTGGGCTTCCTTGGTGGTACGGGGGTTAAAGTCTCAGAGCTATCAATCTATTGCCAGCTACTGCAACGTGAGTTTGATACCTGGGCAGGAAAGTAACCCACATAGCATAACAGATCTCTCTTGTCTTGCCCACTGCTCTCCTCAGCAGTGTATTTCAGTAGATCTGCCTGTTTTTCTCATACAAGAACTTGTACTCCAGCTCTTGTATGCATAAATAAATAAATCTTCTAAAAAATAAAACTAGTAAAATTAAGCATGAGATATAGTAGACATAGAGAGTGGTAAGGAAGTAGACAACATATATAACTAGAGAACAGTAATTAAAAACACACACTCAAGAATATATCATGTCCAAGTAAGTGTCAGAGTATAACACTAGATCAGTATTCAAAAATCAGTTAATAAACTACATCATAGCAATAGACCAGTAGACTAATTAAGGAAAATCAAATGACCATATCATTAGATGCAGAAATGCATATAAATAAATATACAATTATGATAAAAAAATCTTAGCAAACCATGAAGAGAATAGGGCTTCCTGAACCTAAACACACACACACACACACACACACAACTCTATAGCTAACCATTCCTAAATTAGGAACAGAGCAAGATTATTATAACTCATTCAAGATAGTCTAATGAAAGTCTTTCTCTCTCTCTCTCTTTTTATTTTTATTGAAGTAGCATTACAACATTTAAATAAGTCTTGGGCTTGTTGCAAAAAGTCCAAATCTGTAACATTGTCCACTTCTTCCAGGTGTACCTAGAACCCTTCTCCCTTCTCTTCTAGTAACCACTAATTGGTCTTATAGTCTAAAACTTTTTTTTTATTTTATTTAGTCTGTTTGTTTTCTCCATATGTCACATAAATGAAATCATACAGTGTTTTCCTCATACCTTATTTCACCATGCATAATTGCCTCTAGTTGCAAAAGCCAAAAATTTGGAACACAAATGTCCATTCATTGTAAAAGGATAAAGAGATGTAGTACACACAGGAATAGTACTCAGCTGTATAAAAGAGATGAAAGTCTGTTTTACACAATAACATGGATTACTTTTATAGCTAGATGTTCTTCTGCCAATAAAAAAAGAACCTTGTTGCATCTCTCAACTTATACAAAATTAACATAAAATTATGTGAGGTTCTAAATGTAAAACAACACATTAAAAGTAAATGGAAAATCATTGTGACTTTAGGTTGGTGATTGTTCTTTAGATAAAACCTTAAAAACAGTTTCCATAAAATAATTGAAATAATTGAATTTTATTGGGATAACAAAGTTTATTTTGTTAAAATCATAAATTGAATCGTTAATGACATACTTAATTATAAACCATGCATCTGATAATTAGACTTGTATTCTAGACTCTTATAATTCAGAAATAAGGAAACGCTCCAATTAGAAGAGATGGACAATAGAATTGAACACACTTTTCAACAAAGAAGATACACAGGATAAATGAGAACTAAGCATATACAATTGTTCAATGTCATTTGATTTTAGAAATATGCAAATTAAAACTATAATGAGATAGTACTACATACCTTAATTACTAATATCAAAAAACACTGTTAATAGCCAACTTGTGGCAAGTATAGGAATCACAAAAACTTTCACTTATTGCCGATGGAAAGGCAGAAATTATACAGATAACATCAAAATCACTTTGGCAATTTCTTGTAATATAAAGATATGAGTGCATATAACAGACCTCAGTCTCTAGATATTTCCCATAAAAAACAAAACTTAAGTTTGAACATATTTTGAAATGTTTGCTCATAATTACCCAAATGGATAATATTCTTCAATAAATGAGTAAGTATGCAAGTGTGCTACAACTCTATAATGGAATGCCTCTCAGCAGTGAAACAGAATAAACTATTGTTCACACATAACATGGATGAATCATAAATGGATTTTTCTTAGTGAATGAAGGTAAATTCAAAAGGCTACCTATTTCATGATTCCACATATATGAAATTCTGAAAGTGGCAAAACCTGAGGGGTGGAGAACAGATCTGTGATTGTTAGGTCATGATGAAGGTAGGGGCTAAGGACAAAGGGGCCCCACAGGGGGCAGGGAGGAGTTTAGGATGATGAAAATGTTTTGTTTCATACTGTGATAGTAGATGCATGACTCTATGCATTAATCAAGACTTTAAGAATTGTACACCACAAAGAATGAAATTCGCTGGAGGTAAATAAAATTCAAATCACCAGATTATTGGGAGGAATCCTAGATTAAAGTCCAGTGACAAATGAATTTAATTTTATTGCAAATATAAGACATTACTGTAGGGATAGGAAAGATAGTGAACTGAGTAACCTTGGATAAATAGTGTTTTGACAAGATACTGTAAGACTAAATGAAAAACAACCATATATGTGCATTGCATTATAGTTGGTAAATTTGTTTTCCACAGAAAATAGATTAGTGATTCTGATATTATTTTACCTATACACCAGGAATGGGCAAAGAAATGAAGAATTTGTTGATAACAGGAAGCAGTTTTCTCACTGTCAGGAAAAAAGTTATAAATAAACATGGGGAGAAGACTATAATTAACCTCTATTGCTGCATTCATGTGTGAGCATGTGGATCCCTCAGCGTATGTAGGTGCCCTTTCTTGGTACACGGAGAGACTAGAGGTGGTGGCATGCAAGTAGCAAAAGTACCTTGAATGCTTGGATCTTGGTTTCCAAATCCAGTTCTTTAGATCAAAGACGCAGAGATGGCTAATGCTAAAGTTGAGGCAAAGAAATCCTGGAAGAGTGATCCTGGAGCAGTAGTTCCAGAAGTTAAGGAAATGCAAATGAAAAAGGAAATGATATATAAAAAGACACAGGGGTCAATCTGAAAAAAACTTCCAAAGCAATAATTAGGTAACAAAATAAATCCAGAAGATATTGGATTATAATGGAATGAATTTAAAGGTATACATGAATGTATACCATATAAACTGATGATTGGATAATAATTAATAGCAATTAATTACATGACAATCTCCTCCTAGAAATATCTTGATAAATAAATGTAGAAGGAATGAGAGAAATAGAAAATATCATTAGTACACTACAGTAATCATCACTTCAGGCAAGATCCACTAATGAAAGCTAAAATTAGTGAGTGAAACTTGAAGGAGAAATAGGAAATTTGCATATCCTTAAAGTGATTATCCATAATATGTATTAATAACTGAGGTGGTGTTAACATATATTCACAAATTCTTTGATACTTCTCTCTCCAAGAAGTGGAGCTTCATTTCTCTGCTTTTAACTATGAGCTTAGTCTCTTATTTGCAAAGCATAGCATATGTAACGTGAAAAACAGCTTTGTTACAATGGAGAAAATCTGGCAACATCACCATAATCAGGTGACTAAGATTAATATCACCTTATTAAATAATTTTATATTAAGTACTCCTTGATATGATGTAATTAGAAGACTTCTTCACCTTTCTTCTATGATTCACAAAAGTATGTATCTTTATTATAATCAAGAGAAAACATCCCAGCCAAACTTAAGGACGGCCTACAAAACACCCAACCAGTACCTTTCCAAAATGTCAAGTTTATTACCAAAGAGGAAATACAGAGAAACCATCATAGATTCAAGGAGACTAAGGAGACAGAATCATGACAGTTAAATGCTATGCAGCACTCCAAATGGGGATCCTGCAGCAATGAAAGAACATCAGTGGAAAAAGTAATGAAATAATATACATATGTAAAGCTGCTAGTTGTTTCCTAGTGTTAACTCCCCATTTGTCTCTAAGAAATTCATCAAGTTGATCCATTTGCATTCAAACTAGGTGAAGTTTATATTCTCCAACCTCCTTGCAGCTTTTCTTGACTATGTGACTGTGTGCCTCAATGAGATCTGTATAGATGCAATGTCCATGACTTTAGAGAAATTCCCTCCAGTTAAAGGGCACCCCCTTCATTCCTACCACCTATGACCTAGAGCAGAACCCATCCTGGGTATGAAATTAGAGGTCACATCAAGGGAATGGCTGGGCAGACTTTGGGAGGCACTTGGGTTCCTTCCCACTGCTTGGAATTCAAAGTCCCCAGCATGCTTTCTTTCATAACAAACAAACTCTCTTGTTTAAGACATTATTTTTTTACTGCTTTTTTCTTGAATCTTAATTTTAGATGATCGATGTTACTTTTAGAAATGTTTTATGCATTCTTTTATTTTTATTTTCCTTAATAATACTGTGAGCCCTCAAGTACCCTTTTAGAGGAAGACAAATCTCAATATGTAGTTTCATAGTAATAATTAATAAAAACATATCAAATTGATAAATCGTCATTCTACTCCCAAAATATTTAAGGTCAAGTCTCCCAACTGTGGCAGAGTTTTGAAATAATTCAAGTTTGTGAAACAAATTTAGGGTTTACATTTATCTGTGAAGTTTCACTGCACTGCTTTTTAGTACATGTATGAAACTTCCACTCCCCCACTTCTCAAGGTATCTCAAATCCACTTAGCAAATATTTAACTCTATAATGAGTTCACTGTTAAGAACTGAAATGGCTATTTGTGTCTCTGTTCATATATTGATATGGCAGTATTTATTGATTTGTATGCTCTGCTTATCGCTATGACATTAATCCTTATTAACACTAAAACAGCTTACCATAAGTCTAATTAAGATTCACCAGGATAAAAATGAGATTGGGACAATTCTTATTTTTGCTTAAACCAGCTTGTCCATTCCCATTTGTCGGACTTTCTCTACTCATCAGTTGGAACTTGCTTTTCATTAACTCTGCAAAGTAATGTGTCGTTTTGATAGAATGGTGCTGAGAAAATCAGATGTTATTTTTAACATTCACTTATGAAAATAGAGAAAAATGAGCATAGGAAGGGAATCAAATATTATTTTATATTAATAGTATTGTTATTAATAACAATAACTACCTTTGAGAATTTTTCTTCATATCTGGGAATTATATTAGCCTTAAATCTAACCACCTGGATGCTAAATTGAGACAATCATAGATTTTACATCTTGGGTAGGGTGGGGAGTGGTTTATGATAGTGTGTCATTTACTCACACTATATGATTCTGAAAGTAGAATTAAATTTAGGTCCACATTTGCATCCATTAATTCACCAGATGTGTGTTCCTACCTATTACCCATTGGTACAGGAATCTTGAAATATTTTTTTCTCTGAATTTAAATTTTAAATATAATCTATGTGCTACAAAATATTACATTACATAATAAGAGGTTTTGTGGAAGTCCTTGAGTCTTTGCTTTTCTATAATGTTCTATCTAAACCATTCTATTCATGTAAACTCTGTATAGAAAATTTCAGAGAGAAAAGTTATACCGTTTCCAAACTATGCTATTCTGTCTGAGGAGGGGTGTACAACCATCACTGTATTTGGTCCTCAACAATAATGAGAAGATTATTTCCAAGAAAGGTGCTAAAGGGTATTGAATTCTCAAGATAATTTTTACTCGAGAGGCATTCAATCACATTTATGAAGCTACACACAGGTCTTCTAAAAATATCTGCAATAACTACCCAAATTCTTTCTTTAGTTATTTTTTTTGCTTATTTTGATTTTTATGTGTTTAAGTGAATTTCTTATGTTTTAAAATTAGATTTTTAGACTTAATGCATAAACACAATATAAAACTCAAAAGATAAAAAAAATATAAAGAACATTGTTTCTTCTATCCTTTTCTAATGCAATCTAATTCCACTTCTTGGAGTCAACCACTGTGACCAGTTTCACATGTGTATGAACATACACAACTTTATATAAATAAATGTAATAAACATATTAGTATACTGATGGTATCAAATTATGTGCTACTTGAAACTTTGATTTTAACATTGAGCAATAAACTTTGTAACTGTATAACTACAGGGGAAGATGTTTCATTCTTAATAGTACATAGAATTCCATTAACAAATGTAATATTTAATTTGATGCTAATGTTTTTCTAGAATCTACAATGTGCAAAGGAAATGCATGTATAAATTATATTTTATTCATGTGTGAAGATATCTGTAATTAGGAGAATTGTGTTCACTAAGTCAAACAGTGTAAATGTTTTCTTTTTTAAAATCTGGCGAGATGTTAAATTGCACTCCACATAGACTGCACCAATTTATAATCTACCAGAACGTCCATTGTCTAGTAATCTCATCAACACTAGAGTAATATTTTGTTCTATCTTTAAGGAAATAATCTATTTTTAAAAAATTACAAACATGTTTTTTAATTTAGTTGATTTTTACCTCATACGATCTATTCAGAAAATTTGATTTTTATGTAACTTAATGTTATCAATATTTTCTTTTAATATTCCTTTAGTAGTAATACTTCTAAAGGCATTCCACATTCTAAGAGATCATTATTTTTTCCTTATATTAAAATTTTTGCTCATTTGTCTTTTATATTTAACTTGAAATAGGAATTAAGCTTAATTTTTTTCTATAATCTATTTTTATAGTAATTTAGAACAACATCTTGATCATATACCAAATATATAATGTAAAAGCTAGTACCTAAGGACACTTACTATTTGCTGGTTCTATCCTAAGTATTATTTTTTTCATGCTATAGTTCATTTTATCCTCAAAATCATCCCACTCTAAATGTATAGGTATGATGAGATATGCTGAACCTGACTTGTACTGGTTGCCAAGAGCAAAGCATTAAATTTCCTAGATTTATTAAGCATAGCCATTAATAAAAATTAATTTATGGAAACACCTAATTACATAATAATATTTAAAAGTAACATATATTTAAAACTTACCTCTTTCTAATTATTTTACAAGTATATATGCTTTTGAGTTCACTTAGATTTATAGATCTGTGTGATGGAAATTCTATATAGTGATGTGCTACTACATGTGCCTTTCCAATTCTGTAGTTGTTGCCATCATGTTTACATTTTGGAATTAACCATTATGGAAATATTTATCACATTTGTATTGGCAAATGCGAAAAATCAAACTTTGCTCTGTCAATCTGTTGTTAACTATTCAGGAGCACACAACTGTAATTATGTCTGTGTTTTGGTCCTTTTGTTGTGTAAATGCTGCCTATATGTATATCTATGTATGTAAGAGATATGTATATGAATGAATGTGTGTGTTTTGTGATTTATATATTCCCAGATGTTCCAGCCTTTTCTGTATTTTGTTAGTATCAAACAATTTTAATCATTATATCCTTAGAAACAAATGTTTCCATATCACATGATTCACAAATCACTATTCTCTACATTTTTATATGCAGAGTTTTTCCTAGATATTAATGCTTTACAACTTTTGCATTATTTTCCTCTAGTGTTCTTTATCACAGCTGTGCTATTTTTAAAATTAGAATTAAGTTGAATTTATAGATCACTTTGAGAGATTGACATGTTTAGGGTGTTAACTGTATTTACCAGGAATAAATGATTTGTTTTCTTGTATTTTCTTTTGTTTGACTCTGAAGCTTCTCCAAGTCTTTGCTTTTCCTTTGGACCCTTTTAAATCACCTCAGTGTTATTTGTTCCTTATAGATTTAGTTAAATTCTTCTTTTGAACCTGGACCTATTTTTCTTGTTTGTTTTGTTTTCAAGTATAGGAGTTGGTAATGGGGATAGTAAATCATTTGGCTATTTTCTCTTTTACTTCTATGGCAATTGGTCTGTTTAGATTTTATTTTCTGGGTTCAGCTTTAATAATTTTATATTTGTCCTGAAAATCATCCATTTTATGCACATTCTCACAGGGATCTGAGCAAAGCAGTTCACTGAACAGCCACAGCCAGTGCCTGCCGTGTCCTTCAGGGACACCTGCATCTTCAGGCTGCACCTGCATCTTCAGGCTGCACCTGCATCTTCAGGCTGCACCTGCATCTTTTGTACGAAGCTTCTTCTAAGCTGGGGGAAGCTCCCTGGCAATGCCTAGGAATTAATATTTTCTGGGAGCAACATTCAAATGATGGTTTGCAGAATTTGGTGTGTATTCCAGTTCCTTCACCCCATGAATGAGGTAAATGTGAGACTTATGCTTTAAACTATTCCCCAGATAACCTTTGTTAACTCCCCATGGCGATAACTGTCTTGATATTCCTTTATAGACAGCATTCTATTTGTCACATAGCACCTTGGACCCTCTAGATAAATTACTTATATTAGAGTCCTTGCCTGAAGATCAACTTCTGGGAAAAATCATACTAATATATAGATTAAATTCTTGCCTTTTTATCTGTATCTCTGGTTATTCACTAACCACATGGGTTTTAGTTGTTGGTAAATACAGCATCTTTTTCTCTCTATGATCATTATTATATCGTCAAGACATTTATCTTAATGATTCTTGATTGAGGGAATACCAATCAGAAAGCATCAAAAATGTATTGGACTTCTTGATTATAACAGGGAGTGAGGGGAGGGGAGAATGATATTTACTTCCCAAGGCCGCACGAATGCTAAATGTTCTTCATCGAGCATTACACACCCTCATAAAACAAATGACCTCCTGCCCAACACCAACAGAAACCCTACTGACAATCCTATATTGTTAAGTCTTCCAAAGAACCAAAGTGCTATTGATTTTCTGTTTTATAATTCACCAATTTGTGCTTTAATGTATGATCATTCCTTTCTTCTGTTTATATTAGATTTATTTTTTTTCGATTTGTATCTCATATAATTGGATTCTATTGGTTCACAAAAATGTGCTGTGTGAGATTTGAAATGGAACCCAGTCAAGGAGGGCAAGGAGAGACCTAAAAGTCCAGATTGGTATGTCATAGACGTAGTAAGTGAGAAAACCTATGTTATATAAAACATCTCTATAAAGGGGGAAGGAGCATCGCAGCACAGTGAACAAGTGCCATTTTCTCCAAACCAACTTAAAGTAGTTGCCTTGGAGTACAATTCTTGGTTTACCATGATCTGAACTTCTTAAATGGTGTCAACTGGGAAGGACTGTGGTGGATATATAAATGGAAGTATGACAGAGGAAGGTAGAGGATACACATGAAGGACAGACATTAGAGACATTTTGAAGAGGTGCTGGGAAGAGATACATGGATGAAAAACATGAGGAGACTATTGCTGGTTTGTAAGGGGAAACATGTTGCCATTACCTTGACCTCATGATGGGCTATTTGGCACATTTTGCATTTTGGGTCTTTCATTCTGTCTCTATCCTATGCTTCATTGGGCATCACATACCCTATTATAATCCAAATATATATTCATATTCATATTTCTTCAATTGTTAAAAAAAATCCTTTGTATCTAATTAGTTATTTTTGATCCATAGTCCAGTCCAGGTTCACTTATATGGATGCCAAGTTTCTTTGTATTTCTTTCATCTTAATAAAAATTGAAAACTTGTTTTTCCTGACATTGCTATTTTTGAAAATTTTTAAACTGTTGGCTACTTTCCTATCTTATAATTTTTCCCAACTATTGTCCCTTAATATCCTTAATATTGTCCCTTTTCCCATCCTCTTGTCCTTGCTCCCTCCTCTTTCCTCTAACCTCATAGACTTCACAAAGCTTGTTAATCCCTGCTGCTTCATGCATTTTATTTTATTTATACATCATCCACCATGTAAATGCCCACAATTTATTTGTGACTTTATGACTTGTTTCACTATTCATAATTCTCTCAAACTCCCCTCAATTTGTTGTAAATGGCTATTTTCATCTTTTCATACTCTATTGTGTGAATATGCCACCTCTCCTTGACCTAATTTTCTCTTGATGGACATTTAGACTATTCTCATGCCCAACTTACTATAAATAGTGCTGCATTAAACATTGTAGAAAACATAGTTTTTTTTGTGTTGATGGTTTTATGTTGTTGGATGGATCCCAAGAGTAGTATTGTTAGGTCATACTGTCTATCCTTTTTTAGCTTTTCAAAGTAGATCTGGCTTGTATTCCATAATGACTGCATCAGTTTATACACCCTCCCTCAGTGTAATCAGGTTCCTCTTTTTTTGTGTCCTCTCCAGTACTTGTTATGAGGAGTTTTTTTAATAAGAGCTGTTTTCATGGATATGCGAATGAAAGTCCATTTAATGTCATGCCTACATTTTCATCTTTTAGTACTTTATTTTGGAACACAATCTTTTCCTCATATATACTTTAGTTAGTTAGTTTTTGCTATTTCTAAGAATTTTGTTTTAAGTGTAAATTGAGTTTGCATTTTCATCATATATTTTTTGTACATTATTTTTCTTATACATAAAGGTTACTGATTTTGTAAGTTAATTTTGTATCTTGTTATCTCACCTCATTCATATCTCACTTGATACATATTTATCATTTATGTTCTGAAATTTTCAAGATACATTGTCTTGCTATATTATTTATAAGTGGTGATAGTTTCACTCAGTGGTGTGCTTGTGAATCTTTAAAAGCAGACTCCTAATTTGTAAATATTTGCCAAGTTGCATAGTGTAATTCTCATAACAGTTGGTACTGAACCAACTCATACAATTCTTGAAAATATAACCATTGGTTCTAGTCAACAGTGCTATCAGAAATCTATGGATTCTCAGACACACATTTTCTATATTCCTTTTTTCACAATTTACTGACTTATAATTTTTTGACTTATTAGATCTTCGAGTAATCTAGCTAACAAAAGTTTAAATAATAGTAGATATTGTGATATTAGTGCTTACATTAGCATAGATATTTCTAGTGGGCCAGTCCAAACCACCCCACTGTCGTCCAAGGATAAGGGGTAGCCACCTGTTCCCTTCCATGACCTGTTGAGTATTTAATGATACTCTGTGTCTAACAGTGTTCATCACCTTCCCTCTGCACATGATGATTTTTATTCAGTATTGGAAATAAAGAATAATCCAAATAAAGTCTCTGATTCCTCCCAACCTGGTTGATATCCTCTTTTTGGTTCTCTGCCATATAAATATATTTTTGGATTAGGCTGTTGACCATTTCTTTGAGTGCCCATGGTGTTCCCAGAGTAAGAACCTGCAGGAAAATGTGACTTTAGTATTTTCTTTGCACTGGGGACTTCATATTCTCCTGCCAGCACACACCATGCCTTCAAAAATGCAAAATGTGTTACCTGATGGTTACATATACACTACATGAGGGAGTCTCCAGTCTCATCCAGGAAGGATTTTTCTTTTTATTTTGTGCACAATTTATTGCTTCTCCATAGTTTTAGAAAAGAAAATGGGTTAGAAGCTAGTAGTTCCATTTTTTCCATTTGGGCATGTCTCTACATTATGGGATGAAAGATAGAAATTCTAGTATACTCTGTTTTAATATTATCTATTGAATACTAAAGGAGAAGAAATTAAAAATAGAGAGGTTACTGATAAACTTAAATTCATCTTTTTATGCAATCAAGGAAATTACTAAGCTCTTTATAAGACTCAAAATACAGTATCTAAATGTCTATTACATTATAGCTGCTATCATTTTCTGTTTTTTAAAATCAATTTAAGAGAATATATGCGTTCTCCTCATAGTTGGGTGGTGAGTCTTTATCCTATGTATACTTGTAACTTGGGGCAACATTCATAAAACAGAAATATGTCACTAGATATTGTATACTGCCAGATGAGTCAGGTTTTATCCTTGTGACATAGGGGAGGGAAATTTTGAGCAGTGCTGAATTGTTCATATTATTTATTGATATACATTCTTCTCTCTCATATGCACCAACTGGTCTAGATATTGGGTTTATTTTTGTAAATGAACTTGATAAATAATTGAATATGGAACTACCTCTGCTGTTCTGTCTTTGGACTCCTGGGGCATTAAGAATTCATACCTCTCTTGACCTGCAAGCTTCTACTACTATTCCAGCAGCCCTCTGTGGCATCTGAGACATGTCACTCAAGCTGAATTGTATAGTGTTTTTCTGATGTGCAAAATGTTGACCCGTGGGAAGCTTCTGGACTCATTTTCATTAGTGATAAACACAATTGGGGAATAGGGTAGGGGGTGGGCAAGTTATTATTTGCTGCTCAGCATGGCAAGGCTACCCTATTGTCACTGCCCAATGATTTAGAAGAAACCAGCCTCCTAGTCTGATTGTCACTTGTTCTGCATTTTCATGGGCTCATTTGTGCTGTTCTCAGGTTATTGGCAACCGTCAGTGAGGACCAGGTCTCCACCAATTAATCAGGTGAGACAGAGCCCCAGTGTGTTCATTGTGAGTCTTCCTTTGCACCTGTCTTGAGTTATGTACAAAGGAAGAGTGTCAGCTAGCTTTTAATAACAGCAGATGCAACCTTGTGTTGAGTACATTATTAAATTTGTTGCTACTTAATTATTTAGTATCTATGGACCAGATATTAATATATTAGAAAAATAAACTTGTTTCTTCCCTTGTTGGTATTCAGACATTATCATCCTTTGTCTTAGAGGTAGGCTTTAGAACTCAATTTGAGTATAAGACCATAATATATGCACTGCATTATATCAGCTTACTATGGTGTGAAGGAAAGCCGTGGAGTTATATATTTATAGTGACCTATAGCTGGAAAGGAATATTTGTGGAAGTGGTAAGCTTAGCAAGGATGATATCCTATAATGGGAAATGTTGCCCCAGACATTATAAAGGCCAGAGAGACAAAGCAGTGTCACTTCAGAGAGAATGGTTTGGAGAGTTTCACATAATATTTGCAAAGGAGAAAAACAAAACTTCCTTCTCTCGCATTACAGGAAAAGAAATACTTGGTTTTATCTTTGCAGTAGTTTATGTCATTTGTCCCAATCTTTTATCCGTAAAGAATTTTCCCACTAAATATTAAAAAAGAAAACAAAAACCCAAACAACATAGGGCCTCCTGAACAATGAAGCAAAATTATTTAAAGACCATTGGGACACCAATCATATTAATTTCCAAGTTGCTCCAGGAATGGTTAGAGTCAAATTCCAGCCTTCAGGAGGGGTATCTAGCTAGCCAAGGTTCAGCAGGTGCTCAATCATTCAATTCTTCTCTCAGGCCCTGCAGAGATGATCACTGGTCCTGGGTCTCAGGCTGACCTCTACTGCCCTCTGGCTGAGTACCTCCCAGTTACTTTCATTTCCTCTCTCTAACTTATCTTTTAACCAAGAAGAACAAACTTAAATTTATATCAGTTTTCATGGTTTTTGATACACGAGTATGTCCCATTGCTGGAAGGCAGGCAAATTCCTCAGATCTAGTGCATGAGGATCTTGATAGAAGGGCGGGGTAGGTAGTCCATGAATCTGCACTTTCCATTAGTATTCAAATTGACTAGGGTACTGTCATTGAGAACGTGTTTAGAACAACGCAGCTGTAAAGGAAGCCATCATATTATTTTCTAATGCTTAATTTTGTCAACATGGTAGAAGATGGCTTATATTCATCATCACATCTAACAGTCATGAAACCCTCATGAGTTAAATAGTATTAACTGCATGTATCAGGTGAGTGAAAGTAAGGTTGGGGAACTTTAAGTACTTGACCAAGGTTACACAGTGCACAACAGTGCTGGGATGAAAACCTATGTTTGTCTGATTCCACATCATGCTGCCTCCCAAGTAAGATGTTGCCAAGACGCTTGCCAATGAACCTGGCAATCTCTCACTCTGGCATCCTCCCTCTCTCCTCTCTATATCCTTCTGTGCCTCCATAATGACTAAATACCCATATATTTTTTGGTTTTGTCCCAAATAGTGTAGGTGAGGCCATAAAAAATTGAAAATACATTATCTGCTCTCTAGGATTGTGGATTTTATTGGCAAAGACAAATGTCAAATATAACAATATATACAAAGGATAAATGACAATAAGTATATTAATAATGGGATTGACTTGGTTTTGAGATAAATCCTATCTTGATTTTTTTAATTGATGTAAATATTAATATAATTTCCTACTTAGCAATGTATCAAGGCCAATCATGTAAGCTCCTATTTTTTAAAAAGATTTATTTATGTACGCACACAAGAACTGGGGTACAGGCTGGAGGTGTGGGGGGTAAGAGGATTCATCAGAGACAGAGTGGAGAACCCAACAGGCAGATCAACTAAAACACACTGCTGGGGGGAGCAGCGAGCGCGGCAGGAGAGGTCTGCTGTGCCATGTGGGTCCCCTCGCTGGCCAGGGATCGAACTCATGCTGCAGTACCTGTGGATGTTTGATAGCACGGTGCTTAACCCCTTGAGTCACCAGGGAGGCCCTAAGTTTCTAGTTCTTGTTTTATGAATACAACCTCTTATTTCCTAAATTTTGTGGGACCCATTACTTAAAAAAAAAAAATCCTTGAGAAATAAAGGAATTTTGAACATTTCACAATAAAAATCATATCAGAGTTAAATACCATTATATATTTTTTTAAATAGCACTGACCACCTTCATAAAATGAACTGGTGAAAATAGGAATCTCTCTGACCAAAAATATGTGACCTGACTCACCGGCAACAAATATCAGCCACATGAAGAGTCAAGGGCAAGGAGTTAATGCAACAAGCTAGAATTTTAGAACCCTAGGAATACAAAGTAATAAAATGATCTGAAACACACTATAAAATAACTATACACGAAAGGCAAATTTAGAGTGGCACTCTAAATATGGCGATACATCACGGTACTAAATTGAAGGGGAAAATCAGGCAAAACATTTAAGAAGAAGACTAATACTCCACATTTTACAATAAACTACAGAACTTGAAAGCTACAGACTTGGAATCTGAAATTGGAGAACAGAGCCAGGTATAGGAGGTTGATCCTAAACAGGGTGTTTAAATTATAGCTGAATCTCTGGCATAAATACCAAGATTACAGATTTTCTCCATCACTTTGGAGAATTATTTTGTGGACATTGCATTGGTCTATATCTAGATCTTTCTAGAAATAAGAGATTTATTTCTCCAGCTACCTTAGTCACTCCTACCTGTCAGTTTCCTCTGCATAGGGCCTCTTGGGTAGGCCAAGAGATTCATTTGGCCCAAGTGACACACACCCATGTCTAGTGGCTGGTTGTTGGGGTGCAGACCTTGGCTTCTCAATCCAATTCAAAACAAATCTTATGGGTCACCACACCTCCAGAACTCCTTGGCAATCGTCACGGAATATTTCCATTGTCTTTTTTAATTCTGAAAAATAGCTTATTGTAAAGAACTTTTGGCTGTTTTGTATTCGGATGGAAAACCTATCTCTATACTTTCTTTCGACTCCAAAGATGCCCTCTTCCTTTGAGATTTATCATTATGGATTTTACTGGTCTTTGGATTTTATTTTAATTAATATTCTTTCTATTGTAATAGCGTGAATAAAATTATCTTGATTATTCGATATATTTTTTCTTTCACTGATTTGGTGCTTGATGGCCTTGTTCTAGGGCTTCAGCCCAGATAATTAGGTATGGTGGACTCTTTGTGCTCTGATCCTGGCTATTGATCCTAGACTTCATTGTGAATCTAGCTTTGTTGTTGTTGTTGTTGTTTGGTGGTGGTGTTTTTGTCATGAGTTCCTGAGTATTCATCTACTGAACTATAGGGAATGCATTATACGGAGTGTATTTTGATTCTTTGTGATTAATCACTTGATTTCTGGTACCAGCATCTTTTGACTTCATTGTCTGATTACTTAGTGATCTCTAAATACAGTGATGGTTTAAAGAGACCAAAGCAGATTTGTTAGTCTTTTCTGTTTCTATATTTTGAACTCAAATAAATTAAGAATTTGGTGCCCAATAAGAAATGTATATCTCTGTAAAAGGTTGTTTGCCAATCTTGTACTTTGAGCCTATGTTTGTTTTTGGAACTCAAGTGAGGCTCCTGGATAAAGCAGAAAGTTGGGTTTTGTTTTCTGACCCAACTGGCCACTGTGAGTTTATTGTTGCTTTTTCAGTTTCTTTCTATGCTCTCTAGGCTCAAACTGTAGGTCTGCACAGAAAGGAGAGGTAGGGGTGTACCTAAGCTCTCTAAAGTCCATTGTACACCAGTTCTCTGCCGAGATGGATAGATGGGCTATGCCCAGAGGTGCTATATTCTCCATCTGCAGAAGAGCAGGTGTCTGAATTTGTTCATTTCAGGTAGGGACAAAAAAAATCTGGCTGGGCAAACTGATCTCACTGTAACTACTTGCATTTCTTTTTATGCACTGTAGATGCACATAGGGTAAGAGTAGGTGGCCTCTTCAGCTCCCAGGGAAGACACACAAATGATCTTGGGACTACAGTGATGGCACCAGGGTACAAGTGAGTGATTCTCCCATTGCTGAAAGCAGCCACTGGCCATCTTGGGACCTTCCTGAACAATCAGTCTGTGTTCTGGATGAGAAATATGCACTCATTCCTGCCCAGTGCCAAGGGACAGTCCAGGGAACTGGCATGGAAAGGGCTGTTGTCTCATGTGAACTGGCACCATCTGACATAGTGTTTCCTATTCTGTCCCACCCTTTCCTATGGTTTCTGGCTCTCCTCTTTGCTAAGTCATGGTCCTCATATCAGCAGCTCCATTTCAGATATAGTTGTTCCCTCCAGATACCTATCCTTTCTGTCCCAAAATGAAGTGATGACTCAAGGGTTCTATCTGTCTGCCATCTTCCCCTTAATTATTTTTTCAAATGTTAAATTAGTCATGGCCATTTCAACTTAATTGCTTACTTAAAGGAAGTTCTGTCAAGAATAGAGTCATATTCTTCAACATATGAGGAGCTATAACAGTCCAGCCCCTGACACTTCCCTTTCCAACCTCATTTCTCTTCACTGACTCATGCCTCACCAGGATCACCCTCTGATGAATCAGCTGCAACTTGCCCTTGTCCCCAACTCTGCTCTGCAGTCTCAAACTAAAGTTATTAAAACGAGAAAAAGGAAGATATTGAAAACATGTCTGCAAAAACTCACAGAAGAATCAACTAGAGAATAAGGAAGAGTTGATTACCAGGGTTTTAAATTTCTAAAAATTAAAACTCAACATGGGTTTTCAGATTCAGGATTACAGTGAGTTCGGAGTAGGATAAAAACTAGTCCTCTGTATGTCCATTTTATTTGCTTGGGCAGATTAAATTGCTTTATAAATAGATCCTAAAATATAATGGCTTAAACTATTTGAGGATTATTTCTTTTTCCCTCAAAACAGTTATTCAGGGCAGACAGACAAGTTTTTTATTTTTTTTTTGGGGGGGGGCTCTCTCTCTCCCATGTTGTGATGTCGATCCCTATTCCTTCCATTTTGTAGCTCTACCTTATATTGACTTTCCATCCATAATGAGTCACTAGAATGGAAAAGTCTTGAAGAAGACAGACCTATTTTCTTAAAAACTGTTGCATCATAGAGAAATGTGTCCCTTGTCTGCACTTAACTGCAAGGGGACTGGGACATATGGAGATCCATGTGCCTGTCTATTATGTTATTGCTATAAAAGCAGGACAGATTATATTTTGGTGGATATCAAGTGGTTTCATCTCATGTATCATTGTGGCATAACAAAATAAAAATTGCAAAGGTAAAACCAAAAAAAGAAAAAAGAAATGCTGGCTATTTATCATGTACCACAGACAGATTGTTTAAAAAGGGGCAGCAAATAAATGAGAACATTTGCATGATAATTAACCTTCAAAATTTTGAGTGACATTCTCAAATATGAATTCCTAGGTAATTAATATTCAAAAGTGAGGGTATAGTATGACATTTTTACTGATGGAGATATTATTGTGTCTGATATCTACTACTGAGTGCAAAAATGCATAGAAACACATTTGAGAGTGGCAAGCTAGTAATACCTAAAGTATAGAAAATAGTAAATACTTTTTTCCAAGTTAATTATTCGTTTTCTGCTATATTGAGGGATATGTATTATTTTATAACAGAGGTTGGGTTTTGAGCAAATGACTTTCTCTATCTCTTGAAACCACCTCTGATTATCTACCTTTAACCTTTTAGTGCTTTGGAATATAGAAATAATTTTTCTCACATTAAGTCACTTTTCATTCAATTTAATTCCTCAAATATATGTCAAACATAGAAATTAAAAATATATATATACCTATTTTTTATAATGTATGAAAATGTTAACACAATATCTATATACAATATATAAATATATATCCACATAGAAATAAGGAAAACTTAAATAAATTAAAAATGAAAACAATAAAAATAGAATTCAGAAAAAATTGTAACAACAAATTTTATTTATTATTTATTCATATGTATTTGTCATCAGTTATAGTCCCCGTGGAATTTCCACCACCAATTTACCTGTGCACCAGCACCATAGACCTTTGTGCTCTTATAGCCCTCATTGTAACTCCTCTCCCTCCCTCTCCTCTGTAAGATGTCTCTGATATATAGTTGTCTGTTTATTTTTATTTGTTTTTGCTGTGTTTTTTTTTAATGTTATTATTCTCTTCCCTGTTCCCCTATATTGGTTTCCTTATATTCAACAAAGCAGAAATTACAAGTAAAAAATGCAAAGCTTAAATTCAATAAGCACATAAAAGATGACATTAAAAATTCAACAAGACACAAAATTAGTTTAAATAATAAAATTGAAGAAAATAGTCAAATTAAACAAAGAAATTTTGAGTAAATATAAATATGCCTAAAATTACCAGTAAATCTTCTAAACAATTCTACTTATACATTTCAAGATATAGATGAAATGAATAACTATTGAGGAAAATACAATTGTTGAAAAATAGCAATATTAGAGGTAAAGTGATAAATCACTAGAAAATAATTTGAGGAGCTAACCTATGAAAAGTAACACTTATAAATCAGTTGCCTAAATTATCATCCATACATATATAATGAATACATAAATGTGATTGAGAAACAACAGAAAATAAAATTGAGAGTACATTTCAATTATCAGTGTCGTCACAGAAATATTAAAGAAGATATAGGCAAAGATAATGCAACAGTCATTAATCTTTTTTGTTTTATTTTTTAGAAAATTATATTGTTTGCAACAATATCATATTTTCATTATTACAAAACCCAATCATATTATTACATTTAAATAATTTATTATCTTGCCAGAAAAATGTAGTGATGACCATAAATCTTCACAAAACTCTTGATAAAACTCAATATACTCATAGATTTCAGCACAACAGTAATCTAGTAAAATATTTAAGAAATGTTCAAAACTTTAATGAAACACTGCTAAAAAGAACAAAATTATACTCAGAAAAAAATGGAAATACAGCTTATCTTTGTCTATTATGACTAAAATAAAAGGTCAATTATTTTTGAGTTAAGCTTGATCTCTATGAAAATTCCAACTTGTTTTACAGTTTGAGAAGCTAATCAAAAATGTTTATGTAAATATAAAACAGAATAGTCTGAAAATCCCTTAAAATTCAGAGTACCAATAATAAGGTGGAAATTAAATGCAATATAGTCTCTATAAAATAAAAAAAAACTGTAATATTTGTGCATTTAATAATAGGCTATCAGGAAATAGAGTAAGTTGAGACATAGAAATAGACAAGTGCATTTAATAAATTGATATATAATTAAGTGAAAAACATTTTGTAGACATTTTGGAAGACAATTTGGGATTTTCTCAAAAAGTTAAAAATAAAACATTTAACTATCAATTACAATAATTCAAGGAAATGAAAACATGGGTACAAAAGACTTATAGTAAATTACTTATAGCAACATTATTTGTAATAGCCAAGAACTGGAAAAAATTTCATCAATTTGTGAATGGATAAAAGTAATGTGATATATAAATATAATGGAATGCTCCTCACCACCAAAAAAGCAGGAAGTACTAAAACATGCCACAGTGTGATGAAACACATAGACCTACTAAGTCTCGGTTAGTAGAGTTTTATGTGAAGGATCACATCATAAAATCATAAGATTTTGTAATCCATAAAATTTCCATGATAACTACCCTTATAACAGGAAAGTAACCATAGGTATTATGTAATGAATGGATGGGTAAGACTGTAAGTCAACATACCTTGATTTGTATAACTAGAAATTAGGAAGAAGTGACCTGTGGGTCACTGCTTGTTGATTTCTGTGCTAAGTCGAAAATCTAGTTCAAGAGATAACTTAAACATGTGATTCCTTAGATGAGATATGTAGAAAAGGTGTATCAAGGAGTACAAATTGACTGTGACAGGCACTGAAGGTATATTTTGGGGGTGATAAAAATGTTCTAAAATTGGATTTGGTGGTTACAATAGTCTTTGAAGTAGTTGTACAGTTAAAATTGATTAATTTTATGATGCACAACTATGCGACAAAATGTTAAAATTCCCTAAATACATAGTGGGTATGTAATTATAAAGTCATTTCACGTACTTTTCTATACTCTTAAAATAATTTATAATTAGAATGTGAAAAGGTAATTATATTAGGTCCAAACCCATGTACTGAATTAAAATAAGTCTCAGATACGTTATATTATTCATTCAGAATTACATATCCAAATAATTCAGAGTCAAGAGTCAAAACTCAGTCTCAAGTCTCCTGTTCATTACTTTCACAATGAGTTGCATGGAGCAAACAGACAATATTTTGTTCTCTGTTTTCCTATTGCTAAGTGTTCCATGTCACTCTGCTGCATAAGAAGCTAGATCACAGAAACAATAATAAACTTCGAGAAACTTGGAGAGGTAACTTTTCAGCATTAGATACATAAACGTTGTGTTTTGGTGGCATTTTATTCTTTGCTAGCCCTCTATTAATATTGTTAATATAGTAAAACTTGAAAGGCTTTTGTCTTAGTACAAAAGTACATTGAGCTTAAATTGTTGCTTATTTGTATTCCTGGGTAATTTTTGGCACCTTCCTTTAAACACTTAATCACAGATTAGCTATTAATTTAATGAATCAACTTTATAGGGTTTAATATTTTTTATTAAACCTATGCAATCTTTAGGAATATGGAAATTCTTTCAGGAAAATTTGTCAGCTTGACATGACATTTACTGCTCTTTGTGTGTAAGGTGTGTGTGAAGGTATTTGTGATTCCTACATCTTTTAAACAACTATGGGCCCCAAAATGAGTACTTTTAAAATTTTTTAACTGATTTAAATGTTAAAATATGCCACAACACAAAACAAAACTTTGATGGAGATTTGGTACCCATGATAGTTATTCATTATTAAACATCAATTGCATTCCATTTATAAGTTTGGCGTTGACATTTCTACAAATTGGGGAAAGTCATTAGTGTGATTTCTCTCTGTGTTGATTTATATGACTTGTTTCCTGGCTTGGTTCTAGGATATTGATTTCATTTCTCATAAAGGATAGTACAGACCATTAAGTTTAGCAATCTGTATCCCAAAAGTTTTGTGCCCAAAACATTATTTTTTATTTTGTAATAAATTTATTTTTGATAATATTTTTATGTATTAGTCTTTAAAAAGAAAGGAGAAAGACTTAGCAAACACATGAGTCAATTTCCAAATTGCTCAGCAATTGTTTTTCCTACTGAGCACACTCATAGCTATGCAAACAGAATGAGATTTGGGGCATATTGAGAGCAATTTCCCATTCCATACTTTTCATTCCTCTGTATTAAAAAGTAAAAATATAAAACAAAATCTAGTGCCAAGCTGAGTTAATTGGGATAAAATGCTGTTACTCATGCTATTCTATTAAGTTGGATTTGAAATTATTACTGTAGGAGATTAGGTCAAAATATAGTACAAAGCCAGCCAACTTTCATCTAAGTTGTTTATTTTTACTTTTCTCTTTAAAATGTGTATGTACACTTGTGTAAAAGTGCTGGCAGGATTTGAAATTGTACATTGGTCTTAAGTTGTTCTTATTTGCTATGGACACTTAGTCTCCTGGATAGACAAAATTTTGTAATTTAACCTTCTGTCCTAGCAATACTTTATTAAAAAGAAAAGACATTATTTTCATTCCCCTACATAAAATGGTCCCTCTGACTTGGACACCTCTTGACTAGGTAAATAATCTTTGAATTATTAGGTCATTTTATCTGGCAGTGAATTTTAAAGAAAAGCAAAGAACCAAAGATATTTTATTTTCTGTGGAATTTTAAGATTATCATTCAATTATCTATGGGGAATAGAACAGTATCATGGATTTTGGACACCCACCAAGCTATTTACTGAATGATTTTGAAGTGGGTATTGAATGTAAATTTATGAATTTGGGAGCTATTTTCCCAAACTAGAAAATTTTCACCATGTAAGGTGATGTATAGTTCTGAGTGGAGAAGAAACTCTGCATAAAAGTGGTGGGGGAGGTGGTTAAGAATGTACCTTATCACAAATGTCAACATAAATTATCAACATAAGTGTCAAGAGTTAGTATCTCTTTAATTATTTTTTTGCAAAAGAGTATTGTTCAACTTAATGACCTGTATCCTTACAACAGTCTCAATTCTTGTATGAGCTAATTTTCTAGTGTTTTACATTTTTTTTTACAATAATACTAGCACTTTTAAGTATAACTCATTTGATTAACTCATTTGATTATCCTAGTAATTCTAGGAGATTCATACTATTGTATTCTAAATTTACAGATGGAGAAACTGAGACACAGAGAAGTTAAGTAACTTGCCCAAGATCATCTCAATTTTATTAGACACAGAGAGATGGACATAGGCCTTTTCATTGAAGTTTACCTTTGTAAAAGTTGAATCTTTGTGATGATAAAAAATATTTGAAAGAAATACATTCCAGCTCTGAAAGCAACTCAAAGGGGCATTCTAGCTGTTTGAAATGTAGGATATTTAGTTGTCAGACATTTGGAAGGAGTATGTGTCCCCTAAGTTTTCCATCTGTGGATGCATAAAGCTTCATATGCTTTTCAAAATATAATTTACATCACTTTAGTCATTCCTGATGTTTATAAAAGTGAATCTTTCTCTGGGAAAGTATCCTTCACTAGACTCTTCCTTCATTTTCCAACCCTCTCCCCCTCACACACTCACACACCCTTCCTCAATTCATCTCTCAGTGTCAAAGTGTATGAGTGATTGTGTCATATTCTCAATAAATTCATTTGTACTGGAAGACTTTTGTAAAAATCCCCACCTCACTCCAATCAGCAAATCTTATCCACAATTTGTCATTTAAGTTAGATCCTGTAAGGACTGAGAGGAACCTTCTCTAACTTGGCCTTCAGACTGTCCTGCCCTATCTGTGTCAGTACCAGATAATCTGTATGTACAAGTTTAGATTCTTTGACCTCTGCTGAATGTGACTCATAAAGGAAGTCTGAATAATGAGAGCAGATTAATGCAGATCTAGGGCTAAGTCCTATGGACAATGAACTTCCCAGACTGGTCAACAAAACAATAAGACTCTTTCATGGGTCAGTGCTTACTGCTGATCTTGGTAGCCCTCAACTTCCAACTCCAAACCATCACATTTCACATACAAACTATACATTATAAAATTGTCTGGCCCTAGCATAGCAAAGCTCTACAGTAGTTGACTCTGTGACCTATTCTTAAAGTGACTCTTAGGGGTTGACTCCATGCTGTGTGCAGAGAACAATGTTTTCTCTTTATTTGTTAAACTCATTTCAGTCATTAACCTCTGGCTGTAACTCTTTGATCTCTCACTTCCACTGGTTACAGCATTTGAAAGAAAAATAACTGACCTGTTATTTGGAGCTACCCTAATAGGAAACCCCACAACAATGCCCCCTTGGAAGCAATTTCCCAGGTTGGGCATAAGCATTCCTGACCAAAATCTTGCCTCATTATCTTTACCAGAGGACAATTAAAATGTGCCAAACAGTCCAGCTACTTGGCAAGTTATTCCACAGCTTTCTTCAGGGAAGGAAATGATCGTACCTCTGGGACACAGTCACTATTTTTTACCAAGTATAATAAAATGAGAGCTTTTGGTAATAGAATGCATTTTTTTTTTCAAAGAGAATGCTAACGCCTCTTTTGCCATCTAGATTCCATGGTTGTGATGTGGGATCGATCCATGGGGGAAAAATCATATGAAAGCCAACTGGGATCAGTCACTGGTGCCACTTCCATTTTAACCTGAAAGCCATGAAGAAGTCCTCTGGAAGTGTCCTTATAGGGAACTGAGCTAAAGCACAAACACCCTTCTCAAATTTTTGGATTCTCAAATTTTTTGACTGCCACTGTGTCATATCTGTAAGTACACAGGGAGGGAACACTATTTCCTGACACTGGTGAGCACTTAATAAATAACTGCAGGATAAAGATTTTCATCCTGCAAATATTTGTATCTTTCCAGAAACATCGACTGTTTCTTGGCTTACTTAATTTTTCAAATTAGGAAGATGTTCTAGAAGTAGTGGTTCTCAAAGGCTGGAACAAAGAGCAGCAGCAGCAGCAGCAGCATCACTGGGAAACCTGGTAAAAATGCCCATTCATAAGTGATGTCTCAGGCCTATTAAAATAGAAACTTTAGGAATGCTTATTCCTTATCCTATTTTGGAACTCATTTTCCTTCTGAAAACTCACTGGGTCTCATTTCCCTAGATCAGGTCACTGGGTCTACAGCTCAGCTTCTTTTAAAGTAATTCCCTCCTGATCGGCAGTTGGCAAAGCTTTCAAATGAAAGCTCCAGATTCCGAGGATATTCAGAGCAATCATGGTATGATAATAAAGGTTGTTTGGTGTGAATATGTGTGGCTGTGTCCGTGTATAATAGTGTGTCCATGTGTCTTTAGTAATACTAAAATTGAATATTATGCAGAATATATTACATAGAATAAATAATTGCTTACTCTGTTTTCTTACACAGCTAGCCCTCAACTAATTTGGGTTTAAAAAATTACCTTTCTACCTATACATATTTTTGAGTTAGCCTTGATAATTACCAGGTATTAGGCTCCGAGGCTCACAGAGACACTCCAGGCTTTCTCATGGGTTCTATAAAACATCTGGTCTCATTGAACTAGGAAGCCAGGTTCTCACAACTACCTTTAAGGGCACTTTGGGGTAGATGATGCAGTTGAGATATTTGTAGGCCATGAAATGGCCCCATCTTTCTTGGCTTGGGACGGGTTTATGAGCCTGTTTCCATTTAGATTGTTAGTTGATAATGCCATTAAAGAACATAGGAAATTGGAGTTTGGAGAAGCCTTGAAAACAACTTGGCTATTTTTACAGTATTTCAGAGCACAGAGACTGTAAATTTTGGCTTAGTAAGAAGAACTGACTAGCCTGTTAACACATAATGTTGAGTATACATTGAATTAATTTTGCTCCCAAAAAATCTTCAATTAAAAAATAGTGCTCAGTACTCTCTCAGATACTCTTTCTACCAGCTTTTCACTTTCTTCACCCCCCTCATATATCACACACTTCTTTTGAAGGTCACTAGTCATCTACATGACTACAGTGTGTGACCAGGTTCTCTCCACACCCAACTTCTCTGGCAAATTCCATGTAGTAGATTTTTCTTCCTCCAGTTATGCTCTAGCAGAAGGACGTTACCCCTCCACCCTTCAGTGCCAGTTTTGTTAAATGATAATAAAGTAATTTCCCTCACACTATTAATTTTTTCACTTAAACTGAACTTGTTGAATCCTACTTAGTGTGGGACATGTTTTATTGAGATTGAGAGATACTCAAAGAGCCCAGGTAGTATAAGAGTGATTACAGGAAGAAATCTATTTCTGGTGAGTGGTCAGGATGGGCCTCTTCTGTAGGGTGACATTTGAGGTGAAACCTGAATGTTGAAAAGGAGTCAGCTATATAGAGACCTGGAGGAGAAAAACTAGGGAAAACGAGGAAACTATTGATACTGTAAAGAGGTCAAACTGCTGAGGCATGAACAAGTTTCTCTTCTTAAAGAAAAAGCCAGAATGCCTACCAAGTGCTACAGAATAGTGGTTAGAGGTGAAGGAGGTATAAGCATTAAGGTTCAGGGCTGCAGGTAAACTAGTTGCATTTTATTCTAAGTCCTTGGGAAAGGTACCTGAGAGTTTGCAGCAGCTTGCATGATTTGACTTAAAGGATCATTCTGGTTACTTGTAGAAGATTAGCAGAGGGGAAACTAAGGAAAACATGAGACCACTTAGGAAAATATATGTAAAAATAAGGCAAGGCACAATGATTTTTCAGATAAGAGTGGCAATGCAACTAGCCAGATTAAGCATCTGCTTTGGTGCCAGGGTTTCTAGACTCTGCTGCTCTATAACAAAACAAGGGAGTTTCCTCCCAGTGGAATTAGCCATTTAGAATCAGGCTCTTTAAAGCTGAAGTGCTTTAACTCAGATGAATGCATTGCTAATGGTGAATTTCTATTTTGGGGCATATTAGGGCAGGTGTCTTTTATAATCCCTCAAATAACACCCATAGGTGAACTGAGTGCCCTATTTAATGCTCACTAACTCACTTAACCAAATCCAACCTTCTCCTTATATGTGTGGCAAACAAAGGCTAATTATGCTTGCTAAATGACTGCAATTTACTGAGAAATAAATAACAAAAAGTCAAGTTACAAGGAAAAAAAAAAACAAATATGGTAGAGAGATAAGGAGGAAAAAAATAACAGTGCATCAGGTTGATGCATCCTGCCTTATGCTTAGGTGTGTCACCTTCCATGACCACCATGATTTTCCCCCAAGCCATGGCCTAGAGCATATTATCCAGGAATGCAGCAAACCCTGTTAACTTCCACTGACCTTCCTATAGCTTTGAAAACAACCAGGATAGCAACAGCAGTGGCAGTAGCAGCAGCCATAAAATTCCCTGGCCTGACTTCCCCTTTTATTTTCCTCCCCTCCTATGGCAGTGAACACAAAGGACAAATCTGTCATTAACTATTTTCAAATGATCAGTTATCCACTGCAGCTGTTTGCTCACCAGATCTCCATGCCAAGCACAGCTGCTCAGAGATGCCAGCCCAGTTTGGCTGGGCCACACACCACCTACCCCCGACTGCCCCCAAACTGCTTCAGGAAGAATTGGGGCAGACCAAACCCTAAACTGGCAGGATGTGCTGTGAGTTTCCTCTCCCATAGGATTTCAACATTCCCTCCTTGACCTACATGGTGAGATTTGCTGAGAGGCACTTGACCAGCGGTCTCATCTACCCTGGATACTGCTGGTCTGAAGACTGAGAGGTGCTAAGTCTTCTGCGGTTACTGGCCAGCTCCTAGGAAAGGCAGTCTAACTGTGTCGGTTCCTCTGGCTGCATTTTTTAAAAACAAGCAGCTTTGCGCTTTCACTTACTAATTTTCGCCAGCTTCTAAAGGTCAACGACCTGGCAAGCAGAGATTCACAAATAACAGGTGCAGAGACTCCTCCGCCGGCCTCCATGGGACATCGCTCTGTCACTTTTATTTACTGAATCAATCCACCAGTGTCCAGCAGGAGAACAACAGCTAAATGGCCATTAATTGTGGGCTGATGTGCAGATGAAACAAATCTCCAAAGGGACTGTAAACCTTTGTTCCTTCACCTCCTCCTGCTCTTGCTATGGGATTAGCAGTAAATCATTCAGCAGCCTCATCTCCTTATTATAAATTTACTATTAGGGTGTCCCAGGTGAGCTAGCACTAACCTCTCTCTGTCTTTTCTTCCCCCATCCTTCCCTCCTCCCTCCTTTTTCTCCCTTCCCTCTCCACTTTCTTTCTTTGTCTTAATCTTTTTCATCTCACCTTTCACACTTTTCTGTCTCTATTTTTCTTTCTCTCTCTCACACATAAGCTCATTCCAGAACATAATGGCCTTTCATTAAAGTTATCTCATTGCTCCAGGGAGTGCCATTCTGCTCCACAACAGCTGCCTTTGCCCTTTACTGTGTGTGTCTATGTAGACACTGGGATTCCTATGGAAGGAAAAAAAAGGCAGAAAAAGTTTTCTCCCTCTCGTCCTTTCTACCATTATTCTTCAGAAGAAATCTCTTTAACTCCTCAGAGTCCAAAGGGAGCTTAATTAAGGTATAAAATGGGATTCAAAAGTAAAGACTATACAAAAAAGGATACGCCAGGTCTGCGCTCTGTCATAGAATCTAGGGAAACACACTGCGAGATTTTCTACTGTCCTCTCTAAGCACCCACTGGGCTTCGTGGCCAATCTTCGTGCAGTTTCATCTGAGACACAAGAGAGAAGCCTCCTTGGACCTCAAAATGAATCCATAAACCAGTCTCTACAATGAACACAAATCCATAATTGATTTCAGGGCTTTTTATACATCCATGTTTTAAACCACCTTTTTCTATGTCTCTTTTGTAAGTGATGTGTATTTTATGTTTCTCCATCATCTGTACCTTTACATTAAGAACTTCTTTCTGCAGTCAGACTAGGATCCAGGGAGGTTGAGGGTGCTGATAAAATCGATGGGAGCAAAATAGTTTAGAGTCCAGAGAAGAGATGTTTCAACAGAGAAGTAGTGAAGAGAAGAGCAAGAAAGATGGAGCAAAATGGGTGAATTCTCTGTACTTCATGCCATGGGGGGAGGAGGGGGTAATTGTTTTGGGAATAACTTCCACTTTCAGTGGAACTTCCAAACCACTCTCCAATGTTGCGAGCAAGGTGTGAATCCTACTTGCTTAGTAATCTTTGTTATTACTAAAGTCTTATTCACATGGACAGAAGCCTAAAGCTGGTCCATGATTTTATAAATGCATAGTACACTGTCGGGGACAAGGAAAAGTCAAAACTGACTAGCACAAGTTATATTGGTGCTTATAATATTCACAGATGATATTTCCTGGTTATCCAGAATATCCAGAATAACCAGGCTTTAAAAATGTATATTAAAATGTGAATTTAAATAGTATTCCTAACCCAATAATTTTCACAAAGTGTTTTTGAGAGACCACAGTATAGTTTTAAGTATATCATCAAGGCAACCTGAGTTTGTATTCCACATCTTCCAAACTTTTTTTGTGTATTTTGCGCTTTCATTAATTTATTCAACAAATACTGAAAGTATATGATTTCTAGAATTAAAACAGTGAACAGAAGTTGACAATGATCCTGTTTCCATGACAAACAGCACACAGGTAGACTCCTGACTTATGCAAATGCTGAGGTGCAAGACACTTTGAGACAGAAAAATGGATTCTGTCCTACTGGAGGAAAGTATGTGGTTAGCAGTACTTCCCACCTCTTGGCTGTGGGATATCAAGGGGTTACAGGGGTGCCCAGAAATTGATCTTTTTAATTCTATCACTCTCAGGTAACTGGGTAGCTTTAGACTGGACAGAGCGCAAAGACAATTGACCCTCATTATACATTGGCATTTTTTCATTTATTTGTTCTTATAATTTTCTAAGTACACCTTGGGTAGACAAAGTTTGGACACAAGAGTGAAGGAAAATCTCACTGAGAAATTGGCTTAGGTTAAAATATGTGATGACACCATGTTGATTAACTCAAGGGAAGCAGTGAAAGTGGGTTCTAATGAGAAATTGTTTGTGTTCTGGGAATCACATGGCAGATTAGCAGAACAAAAGTACCAAGTAAAGGATAACAACAGTGGAAGGAGGTTGGGAGGAAATAGAAGCCTGAGGACGCAGGGCCCTGTGGCTGCTATAGGTGAGAGGTTGACCTCAGTGTGAAGGTCAGCATTTTAAACAAGGGCATCTGGTAGATTCCTTGAGTTGTTCAGTCTCTTAGCCATTGGACATGTGGGATAACTCTGCTGCAAAGTAACTTTGTGAACTTCAATAGACCCGACACAACCTTTGTTCCTCAGTTTTCTCATTACTAAAGCTAAGATTTTTAAAATATATTTAAAAAAATAGAAACCTGTTTCTAGGGCTACAATTCTGATTATCAAGGTTATTGATGAGATTTGAAAGTTGCTGTGGATTCATCTGGCCAATAATCTCAGTCACTAGATTTAGTTTTTTGTTGTTATTTTTTTTCTTTTCTAAGCACCTACAGGCATTAATAATTGTGCCATTTGACTCAGGAAAGTAACAGTAAACTAGAATCTTGCTATAGTCATAAAATGTTATCATTAGTGGAAACAGAGGAATTCCCAGGCTTCAGTGCAGCCTTTACCCCTGGATGAGAAAATCTATATAATTTCTCAAATATCTTAGAGTTCAGAAATAGAGAAAATTCAAAAATGAAATATTCCTATTAAAGTGTTGTTGTTAATTTTCAATTAAAGCAACCAAAGAACTGGAGGCAAAGATGTTGGTTCCATTCAAGGTTCTAGAAGTAAAAATTGTAGCCTGAGTTCCATGATCAATAGCTAATCATTTGAGATTTATATGTGTGCATAGAGTTAGTTTCTGATCAGTGATGGTTTGTGTCTGACCCATAGCCTGACATCTAAAATGAAGACATTTCAAACATACATGATTATAGGAAGCCCTTGGCCAGAACAAACCTTTGAAAATGTCAAGAAATTAGATGTGAGGAAGAACATATCTAATTGTGTTGGAAAGCCTTATGTTATCCTTCTGAAATGAAGTTACCTCAATTATTGCATAGTTTATGTCTAAAGGCCTCCTCCATGGACATTTTGGGTGGTAATTTCACTTTATTATCAAGTTACAGAAGAGGCAAACAGTCATGTTAGCATTCTCATTAGGAAAAAAAAAATTTTCTCCACTCTTCCTCCAGGCTAGAAACAGAAATGTTTTACTAGGGAAAAAATCTACCTGTGTCACTGGAAAAACATTAATTTATTTAATACTTTATTTGTCAAATAAATTTAAGTGCTTATCATATGCCACGTGTTGAGACTGACAGATAATATACAGTTTCTGCCCTCATGAAGTTTATAATCTGTCCAAGTACAGCCATGGAAACTAGTACATGTGAGAACATGTGAAAGAGAAACATAATGTGCTCTTAGAAGCCAGAAAAAAATCCTAAGAAGAAATGTTTTAGAAAAAAATCTATTGTAAAAGTCTATGAAAAAATGTCTGAGAACTTAGGAAAATTTCAACTTCCAAGCAATTGGTGAGCCAATCAATCTTGAACTTCTGTCTTCATTTCAAGAACATCATCTAAGATTCTAGGGTTTGACAGTGAGAACTTTACTAGGAGCAGTTTTTAAAAGTCTCTTGGGTATCTCCACATGCATTTCAGTCTCTGTACCATTAAGGGATTAGACATGAATATTCTTTAAACCTTTGATCATTTCAAGAGGGTAGGATGGAATAGGAGGAGTCTTTCATGCTAGAAATTCTTATGCCATTGTCCAATGTAATACATAACACACCTGTCATCTTCACAGTCAAAAACCGAGTTGCCTTTTAAAAATTCAGCCCTAAGGGTCTCTCCTGTGATATGTGACCTAGAAGACAGATAACTAGGGGGATTCTTTGAGTGAAGAAATCCTGGTGTTTTTTTTTTAAATTTTTTTAATTTCTTTTTTTTTTTTTTTTTTTTTGCTTTCGGATGTAACCACCTCCAGAGCTGTGGAAGAACTTGCTATTTAATTAGAGAGATTAAACTAGGAATGTGCTTTACTCCTAACAAAAGAAAAAGTCTGGTTATCAAGGGAGTTCTGGGGGTCTATACCTTGCCCAGAAGACAGGATTTTCTCTTTTTGAAATGATTGATCCAAATGTCTAGATCTGGCTCTCTATAATCACTTTGTTTTATTCCTACTTGTGAATAACTGTCCAGTGTCTGGGAAAGTGAGAGCACACTTATCTTGCTACCTTCTTTGATGTGGTTGAGCTTATAATAAAATGCATCTAGAATGCTTACTAGAATAGCCACAATAGAAGCACCTGTTTATATAAACCAGGACAGAAAAAAATTGATAGTTATTTTGTGGAATTTGTGGAGTTTACAAGAAGATTTCAATTTGAGAAATATGTTTTCCCTTGACACTTGTTTTTCCATGTTTAGAAGAATTGATGCACAGATTTAATATATATGTGGACTATAAGTGAAAGTGAGACAAAAAAGATTGAGATGGGCACAGCCGTGTTGACAAGTTTGCAGTATGTTTAGAGACTCATTCAGGGTTTTGAACCTGTGATTGTCATACTTCAACCTTCATTTTCATAATAGAGTAATAATAAGATTTGAGGCAAAATCCAATACAATGGATTTGAACACAGTGCCATATTGTTAGTATATGAATGAGATCCTTATGCTGATTGGAATTTCAGAGAAGCCCAGATGGCCTGGAGGAAACTCAAATGACAACAAATACAGTTGTAATGGCCACCATCTTGCTGCATTAGACAGATTTAATCACCATTAACTGTGACCAGAACAGTTTGTAATCATATGCAAACCACTCAACACTGCATTTCAACTACAAATCCAATTTCCATGTTATTCAAGACTTCTCATCAAGGTAACCGTACCCTAACACTCTAGTTCAGCTGCTGTTCTTACCCTTCCCAGTTGTATCTGATAGTCTAGGCCTGATGAAATCTATTCTGTGATTTTAACCCACGTACACTCTCAAATTTTCATCCTTTGCACACAGTATTCACTTTGTTCAGGATTTCTTTTATAGTCTTCCCTTTTGTTACCAGATTCCAACCTAACTTTAGAAATCAGTTCAAATACAGCTTCCATTAAAAAACAAAACAAAAAACACTTTCAGATCTCTTAGTTAGGCTTTATGATTTGATTCCATAAGAGCATTTTGTTTCCCATTTTAGCACTTAATTTAGCAATCATTTTTCAGCAGTTATGTTCCTGGTATACTATTATACTATTACCACTCAAGATACCAAGTGAACATAGATTATTTTTCCTTTTTTTTGTTGTTGTTGTTATAAGACCTCTCTACTAGGCTGTACATATGTTGGTGATGGACCCTATTCTAATTATGTACATTTCCCAAGGGCTTAGCATGGTCCCAGTTATTTAATAAAGTGCTTAATAGCTTCTTGTTTTGTGAATTGAAGAAGTCTATTTTACTGACTCTTGTTTCTAAGCATATTAACATATTCATTCCTTTGTATCGAACGATTGTCCTTTTACGTACTTTATACTTTAGGGGGTTTGTAAAATCATTTATTCATTTATTAAATAAGCTGTGAGTGCATACTTCAGGGCTTTTTATTTTTCTTTCTTTTCCTCATAAAATCTTGTTTGTTCTGTGTCCTCTAAGTCATTTCCATAGGAGGCAGCTACTGGGAACCGATTATTTACAAGTAGATAAAGTATCAATATGGGGTTAAAATAAGCCATGTAAAGGATGCACATATTCATTGCATTGTGGTGAATCATGTCACGGAGCATTCATATTTCAGGCAGCACTAGTTGGGGTTTTAGAATTTGAAATTACAGACTTAAGGAGATTTTGCAGTTTGCTCAATCCCACGTCATATCACAGGCTTCTGTCTCATCCCTATTAAGGCTTCGAGGCTCTATTTTAATGATTTCAATGAGGAAAGTCATACTGTATCATAAGAAATTTTAAACCATTTTAATTTTTCAGTAGTTTTACATGTCCTTATGTTCATAGAAAGTTTGTGTTCTCATAATTCCTCGGAACTGAAAACTCATTAGAATAACTAAGAGTTAACGTGTAATAAATTGCAAAAGATTTTAGGAAAATCAAACTTCTCACTTTCCTTCAAGGTTGTTGGGATGATCATTAAAGTCAGAGTGCAGTGTCTGAACTGAGCTCCTCTTTTTGCATCTATGTGACCCAAGATAAGGGGCTAAGCTAATAGTCCTGAAAGCAATTAGGGGCCCTCTTGGCATGTTTCTGCTCTGGTGCATCATAGAAGCTTTAACTCAACCCCTCTGGGTAATTAACTCGACTGTTGGATGTTGGCCATTGACACATTTTGCTCTTCCGGTTTGTGTCAGTTAATCAACACTTACAGAGAGAGGACCTGCTGTGAGCGCACGTGGTTCTGGGCTCAGTGGGCCCATTGGCCAACAGTGGCCAGGGAAGTTACTGCTTCTCAGTCACTCCACCCCTAGGTGCTTGTATTAAAGAGAAAAAGCAGGATATTGGAAACAACACCCAACATCTCATTCTTAATCTTCTTTCTATGGACTTTGTGGATCATCATCCTGAGGTCAATGACATAGCTCTTTAAGAAACTGTATACATCTTAGCTTACAGATACTTTAATCGACATTATTTAAAACATCCCTGCTATTCTCTCCCATTGTACAAAGGCATATGGGACTGAATGATCTAATTCTAGAGGGAAAAAGATAGGAATCTGAGCAAATTGGCCTTAGGCCTTGAATTTTTCACTCAACAGGTACCATAATTGACTGTACCAGAATCTGAATGCCAAAGGGTGTGGGACTTTATTGTTTATAGCTAACCTTCATGCTTTGAACCATCCAAACATTACATACAAATTAATGTGTATAATAAATTCTCAAGAATAAAAGTTTCATGGCTTTCATCAGAAAATATATAACTGTTAGTACAGCAAACTCTACAGAACCCTGACAAATAGCAGGTGACCATCAGCAGTACATTCCCTATGACCAATTGTTATTTCTTCAAGTGACTTATTCCTTTCTTAATCTGACTTTATCTTTTTGCTCTGTATCTAAAATGCAAAACAAAAACCATAATGACCACAACAAACTTTTGGTAGAACTGTCTATTACATCTCCATGGGAATATTGGGGCAAACAGTAAGTTATCTGGATTTTTAAAAACTGCATACTCAGTTTCAGTTTGGGGTCATGACAGATTCAGCATCGATCACGTAGTCCGCTATCAATATCGATCTGTTGAATATACATGTAGATTTTTAAATGTAGCAAAAAAGTACAGAAAAAAAGATGTGAGATACTGGTTAAAGATAGTGACCAAATAGGTCAGCTTTCAAAGCTTTTCTTGATAGATTTTTTTTTTCCAGTGTTTCATTATTTCTGGGGACTGTCAGTTGCTCTGGGGAGAGAAACCTCGTGCTGTTATGAGTTTTCCCGAGGAAGGGAAAAAAAAGGGCAGTTAAAAGGCTTTTGAGTTCAACAAATGTGTCCTGAGAGCCAAATGGAACAGGGGTGAAATCCTAGCTAAAACCCTTGGGGAATAATTTGTTGTTCACAGCATCTGGGAAGGAAATGTGGCAAGAGCTTCAGAGTTTTGTTTAGAGACTAAATGGAAGAAAAAGAGCTTTAAAAAAGGTAGGTTTGAAAGCAGGGGCAGGAGGGAGAAAGTGACGAGGTCTTGAATGAGTTTGGGGACTTAGGAAGGAGACTTAATAGACTGAATAGCAGGTCACCACTGAAGAAGTGAAAACCTGAGCAATAGGCATCAGTAAGAACAGACAGTGTTAGTACATGGACTGCAAACCTAAAAGCAAACTCAAATCATTTATTATTCCTCTGGCAGCTCCTACCACTAATCATGTGCTTTCCCTTAAGAACTGAGTACTTTGAAAATCCATATTAATCATGAGACCAATGTTTGCACTTCTCTCTTGGTGGCCTATTGTCAAATCATTTTAATTCTTGCCCTGCCTTCCTGGGAGACATCCAAGGACTGCAGTGGCCCAGGGTGGACTCAGCCTGAATGGAGGTAACCCTGACCCAACAGGAGCTCCCGGGCTCATCATGGGACAGAGACCACAATTGTAGTGTCCTGTCCATTCCACTGACAGGGAATCATATTTCAGTCATGGGGAAAAGAAAACAAAATGTCATACAAATTGAGACAGAGAATTGTCTCTTCTAAATGGTCTGGCCACTATCCTAGCCTTCCCTTTTCTTCTTACATCCTACCACCTCTCATTCACGAGGCCATCAGAGTTAGGAAATTGGAGAATTTGAGAACTTGTGGTCAGGTCATGGTCTTACAACTCCGCTGGCCAGGTAGTACGGTCAATGTCAAGGCTGTGAGCTCCCAAGTCTTCCCAGATCTTGGCACTTGGTTCTTCAGGCCAGTTCTTTCCAGACAAATAAGAATTACATCATTCCAACCTGAGGGACTCTCACCCTTCAATGTATAGGACATAGAGTGCTAAAGGATATGGAAAATCAGCACAAGACAAGGTCACTTTTGGTGCTTATATGTCACATTTCTTTTCTCCTAACTGGAGCATCTGGGCAGCTTTCTCTATCAAGTCTAACTTCTGTTTACTGCTAAGGGACTCCCCAGGATGCTTTATTTGAGTAGACGTAGACATATGCTGGTCTTGTTATGGGTATTTGAATATTTCAGGAGGTTCAACCCATTGACAGCTATTCGTTTATTGTGAAAATAACATAGTATAGTGTTCACTGAGTCTGAGATTTGATTTTGCTTATGGATTTCCCACTTACTGGCTAAGACTCCAGGTAACTCACTAAATCTCCCTACCCATCAGTTACCCTATCTGTAAAATGGGCTGTTGCAGGGAATAAATTAATTTATCTACAGTGTTTATACTAGTGGCAGAACCTTAAATCTCACTATGTAGATATTACATGTTATTATTTATCAGTTTATTATTTATTACAGATTTTGCATAAAGCATTCATGTTACAAATTTTATCTGAAGAATGTGTGATCTATAGGTGTCTATCTATCTACCTATCCATTTATCACTTTATCATTACTTCTGATCCAGTTTCCACATCTGTAAGAGGCAGAGCCACACTTAAACTTAGGTCTATATCTTTCCAGATCCTGTGTTTACCTTCTTGTGCAAGTATTTTGATTGCAAAGAAGTTACAATATCAACATGTCTATCATGATGACAAGTGACAGACAATGTTTTAGATAGCTGATGAGATTTTAGATAACTAGTAATATATTTATAATTTATTTCTTTTAATTATTGACATCTTTGATTACTATTCCCATTTTACAGATGAAACATGAGGTTTTTAGTAACCTACACACAGTTGTAGAGCCTGTATAGGATAAAGAATGAATCTGCACACTTACTCAGAGCTCACATTCTAACCAAAATGTTTTTGGTAGAAAATGACAATTTCTGTGTAGTCATGAGACAGTAATTGAACAGAATGAAATATTAAGTGTTAGCTGGCATTGTTGATGATTAAAGAAGCTCAGGATTTTGTGGGCAATGAATTTCAATGAGATTATTTAATGAGACTTTGGACTGAATACAAAGTTAGAGGTTCAGTTCCATGCTTTTTCCCTAATTTTCTAGAGTATTATTATCATCATTACAGTCATCATCATCTTAACAATAACCTTAACAATGTAGTTTCCCTTAAGAACTGAGTACTGAATTTTATATATTTTTAAATGGCCTCATGTACAATATCTAATGTCTCCTTCACTACATATCTTTTAAATACTTGGCATTATTCCTATTTGAGACTTATGGAAACTGAGACACAGAAAGAATGGATGATTTGCAAAAACTAATGAATGTATGGTTGTACTATTTTGATCATCTACTCCATTCTCTTAACATTTACTCTGGTTCATTTTTAAGAACTATACAAAATAAATGAGCATTTCTCCTTCCTATCTCTCTACCAAAACTCCCATCTAGTGGCTAAGATTTAAAGTTTATCTATATGAGTGTGAAAGTTAAACAATGTGGCAGAATGATAAATCCCTTTCTTAATTTTTCTTATTTGTAATTTTAGTGTTTTCATTTAATAACCATAATTTGGGAAATTGCTCTGTACTAAAGAGATTAGCTGCAGAAATACATAGGTATGCTGTTCTTGACATCTGATCTCAAGAATTTAAAAGTTCACAAGTAAAATAGTACAGGCACAAATAAAAGGCATTACCATTATAGTGGCGCTATCAAGCAGGGCTATGAATCTGCAAGAAATGAACAATGAATTTTGCCTCAACTCTTGGGAGGCTTCAAAGAGGATTACTCCATCTAGGACTTGCGGAATTAGTGGGCATTAAAAGCAGAAAGGGGATGTAAGGAAGTGTAAATTCCTTCATAGTGTGTGCAAAGGAAGGTGTGTGGCTATTACCCAGATCTCTTCTAATTAGAAAGAGTTCAGTGGTATTAGTGCCTGGAATCACATGACCATAGTCTATCCTATTTGCTTTCTTGTAAAATGATTGAAGAGCATAGCCTGCCTATCAAGAGAAAATCCAGTTTTATATCCCTATCTTGTCACTAATTGGTTCTGTGGCCTTAAGGGAGTCACTTTACAGTTTATGACTGCTGTCTCCTCATCTGTAAAATAAGAGAGTTGGTGTTCTATAAAATCTTTTACTATCTGTGCAAAATCCTGCAAACCACAACAGAAGTATTTTTTCCTCCACTGGATTTGGTGTGTGAGCAGATGATCATTGGACCCAGGTGCTTCTGTAATTGTGATAAATTGAACAAACACTGGGTAGGCAGTGGCCTTCAGATCACATCCTACCACCTGTGTGGGCAGGCTACCCTTCTAATAGCTGTGCAGGAAATCACCCACCCACTTCGACTGCATTAGTTATTTTAGACATGGAATTTTGTGAAACTTTATTAGGTTAACATTTTTCCAGAGTAAAAATGCTATTTATTATATCATTAGTTATTTAATTATTTCATTGGTGAGTTAAACATCATGCTGTCCTGTGGAATAAGAAATTGCTTTAGGGTAAGGAAGGTAAAATTATGACACAGAAATAACTTGAGATTTGCAAAATCCCAGAGGAAAGAGAGTCACCCATGGCAAATGAAGTAGAAAAAAAAAATCCTCTGGTTATCAGGGAAAATGAGAAGCCAAGAAAAAGGGTGCTGGAAAGATTGATAGTTGAAAATCTGGCTACCCTAACTTATTCCAATAAGGAGATCACAAATAGTTGATGTTTATTAGGGTAAACAGCTGATTATGTTTATCGTAATCCACTGCAATTCCCTGGATCCTATTTGTTTTGCCCTAGCCACAGTGGAAAAATAAAAGGGGAAAGTTATCCATTTATTTGGCACTTACTTGTTGAACATTTAATCTACCCCAGTGATGTCTCTTCCCATGGAAGCATGCTTGTCATTTGAGGTTGGCATGAAAAAACAACGGAGATTCAGAGATGAATGCTGATGATATTCATTACTTTACGATGATACTGTGCTTGCAGAAAGCCAGAAAGAAAAAGATTTTTACCTCAAACCAAATATTCTGACTTCTGTCCCTGTTTTTCCTTCCCATTTCCCCCCACAATGCTGCCACCACTAACAGCACCATCATCACCCTTTCTTGGCTAGACCACTGAGGAAGTGTTGGTTTATACTGCATACTCAAGATTGCACACGCTTTCAGGAAAGGGGAAGTTGCTAGGTTAGTACAGGATACAGTGAAGCTGAGATATAAGCAATCTTAACAGTGTACACCATATAATTCCAACCAAAATTTAGACCTGCATTTGAAATTATATCACTTCGGTTGAAGAAAGTTAAACTTAAATGCATGGGAGAAAAAATCTAGGGAAAACGAACAAAAAAACCCACAAAAATAATTATTACTGTGGCTACATTAATATGACCTAGATCAGGGTCCTCCCTGGTGGTGCAAGGGGTTAAGTCACAGCACTGTTAAGCTATCCATAGCCATTGCAGCACGAGTTCGATCCCTGGTCAAGGAGGGGATCCACATGGTGCAGCAGAATTTTCTTGTCTCATCTGCTGCTCCCCTCAGCAGTGTATTTCAGTTTATAGACCTGTTCTGCTCCCCACTCTTTCTCTAGTGAATCCTCCTTCCCCCACACTTCTGGCCTATACTCCAGTTTTTGTATGATAAATAAATTTTTAAAATGACCTAGGTCACCTAACAGGCTCGGTAGAAGAAAGGGTCATCATTTTCTGATTTCTAGGTAACATTTACTTTCAAGCCAGGTAATTTTTGAGGGGGACCTTGAAGAAATGAATGATAACTGAACAAGCAGAGAGAAAAGGATATAAAATTTCAATCAAGTGAACATCAAGAGAAAGGCAAACTGTGGTCACAGCCCCGGAGTCCTTATAGAACTTTGAAAAGTGTTTATTTTGGCTGGAATAAAGATATGTGAAAGTAAAGAGAAGCAAAAGTAATAGGAACCTTTAGGGTTAGAAAAATCAGGTCTTGCCACCCTCCCACCACTGTGGTGATGGACGCTTGTGGTGCTGCGAGCATTCCAGGGTGGGCATGCGCAAGTGGGCGCAACTGAGTTGGACACGGGCATAAGTGGGTGGCGTCATGAGGATGCCAGAACCAGCAGGACTGATAGTACTGACGAGCAGCAGCAATAGAAAGCAGCCGAGAGGGTGAGATGCGCCGGGGGCTGGGAGCACTGCCAGCCTCCCGCACCCTACGCCCCACCCCCCACCGCCCCGCACCCATGCCCATCATGTTACTGGCCACCTCTGACAATAAAAAGCATGAAAAGCCACCGAGGGCTCCAAGAATCTCCTTCCTTGACCTGTCTGCCCAGAACCATGCCGAACCTGCCCAGTGTGCCGCCCTTCCTGCCGCTACAGAACCAATGACACCTTTGAACCAGAAGGAGCAACAAAGTTAAAATCCCTTCGCAGAGGCAAAAGAAAAATACCACACGGTTTCACTCCTAGGAAGAATAGAAGGGAACCAAATAAGGGATCAAGGAAAAGAATAATAACAATGAAAAAAACCACAACACAACAAAAACAAAAAGACAAGGACAAATCAGAAACACTGTGTATGGGCGGGGGTGGGGGGGGGCGGTGGAGGCACTGGGATAAGGGCAGAAAGAGCACAAAGGATGAGGTGATGGTGCACGGGTGAAATGGTGGTGGAAAATAGGGACCACAAATGATGTCAAATATATATATATATAAATAAAGGAAAAAATTCCTTCTCAGAAAGATTATAATGGAAGCAAAGCCTAAGATGCGTAGAACAGGATAGTGATTGGCATTATGGGCACTGGTGATAAAACCAGTAGAAGGAACCAGAAGAAAAGAGACAATGGATGCTATGCAGGTAATTAAAATGAAAAGTAGCTACTAAATGGGAAATGTTTAAGCAAGAGCAGAAGTATTGGATTGAACACAAAGTCAATGTCACAGGCAAGGAAAAAGAAAAACAGAAAAGGTAATGGCAAAATAAACAAACAAACAAATAAATAGATAAATAAATAAAAGAGAGAACCCCTGGGAGTAGTGTGTCTTTATGTAGGAAGGGGATGCACAAGCAAGAAAGTGTTTGCACGTAAAATTATATATTTCCTCTGAAGTGTATTGAGTTGTAAAAAGTCTGTACCCCTCCCCAGTAAGAGTTTTTTGAGAATGTTAAAAATTAGAAGTGTATTTCAAGAGACCACTCAGGGTTGAAGCATTTTTCATAGAGGTGAGTTCATATTTAAAAACAAGATTTATATTTATATTTAAGTTTATATTTAAAAACAAGTGAACAAGATTTTTTCATACAGTCAGTATAGAAGGACAAAAACAAGGGGGGCAGATCTTTAGGAAATACATATATTAAGCACAGGATGAAGCATAAGTAAAAGCAGAAGGTGAGACCAAGAAAGTCTAATGTCAGAGAATGAACTATAAATAAAAGTTGTTAGGTGTTGAAGGACACAGAAAAAAATGTGAATAATGGGAATTTAGAGAAAATATATTTTATCTTGAAGGTATTGTAGCCTTCAAAAAAAAAAACATGGAGAGTGGTGAGGAAAAAGCAGCCAGAATGTGACATTAAGAAATCTTTGGTCAATAAGCCATGCAATGCGTAGCTGTATCAATCACCCATCTGTAAAGGGGAGAACCGTCTGGAGATGAGGAATCTCTGAGGTACAGTACCAGTAGATTTCTTCACATTTTGCATCTGATTTGAATAGAGTTCAGGTCCTACTCTTCTAAAATCATGGAAAATAGTAATACAAAATTGATTTCGAAAACACTTAAAAAATCATTCTGAAAATACTATGTCCTATACGATAAAATGTGCCAAAAATTTCATCTATCGGGTACCGAAATAGAGGTCAGTTAATCGTATTAATCAGAGCTGTGGGTTCAATACTAGATTTCTTTAAATCTTGATTTTTAAAAAATATTTGTTTATTCATACAAGAATTGGGGTGCAGGTCAGAGGAGTGAGGAGGTGGGTAAGAGGATTCACCAGAGACTGAGTGGGAAAAGGAACAGGCAAACAGGACTGAAATCCACTGCTGAGGGGAGAAGTGGGTGAGGCAGGAGACCTGCATTTAAAATTATATCACTTCAATTGAAGAAAGCTAAAGTTAAATGCATGGGAGAAAAAATTTAGGGGAAACAAACAAACAAAAAACCCACAAAAATAATTATTACTGAGGGCCCCTTCGCTCAGTAATAATTGGGATCAAACTCATGTTGCCAGTTGCCAGAGGCTTAAAAGTATGGTGCTTAACTCCTTGTGCCATCAGTGAGACCCCTAAATATTGATTTTAACAATAATTTATTATTTTTTAAAATAAAGCAACAATTTAATTAAAGCCTGTTTTTTTATCTAAAAAAAAAATTATTGCTCTTTTTTTGGCATAACTTATTTCACCAGCTGGTTTTAACCAAATTCTAGTGTCAGTAGGACACTGATTGCAGATTAAGGGTGATGAAAATAGTGACGGTAATTATTACTACAATTTCAGGGGCACCCACCATGTTTCAGGTGACTAATAGGTGACTTTTGCATATTATTCTTGTCTCCTGCTTGGGGAGCAGGAAGGATGCTATGCTTTTCCCAGATAACTTGTAGTTGGTGGGGCAATCTCCCTCTGAGCTCATTAGCCTTGAACAAACATGACATTATAGTAATACTATTTAGCACTTCCTATCTTTGAAGTACTTGGCAAATATTGGCTAATTAGTTCTTCAAACACTCATGGGAGTTTTCTAACTATGTAATATAGTTCTTATTACCTTGACGCATATGGAGGACAACCACCTATATAACATTTCCAAGGAGTTGAGAAGAAGCCAAGATTCTAACTCAGAAAAATTGAAGTGTTAATGCTGTGTTCTGACCCCAAGATCTTCTGTCCCACTTTCTATGGCAAATTTTTACTAATATTTACTAATATGATATGTCTAGTCATGTACATTGGAAGCATATCTGATATATAATGACAAAACCTTAACTCATTTCAGAGTGTTTCAAAGAATGCCTATCTGTATCCATCCAACAGAGTGAAAATTATCTTTCTGTGTTGTTTGATGACTTTATTTCGAATGGTTTGAGCATTATCAAGACTTTATAAAGAAAAATGTTCTCATCAGGGGTCATGGGTGTTCTTGTCTTAATGTCCTCTTCTAATTTACTACATCTTGTTTCTGCCATTCTTTACCCAGGTTTTGATTCAGTAAATGATTCCATGAAGGAAAGTTTACATAACAAAGGGGAAGGAGGGACAGTGCCCAGTTGCTAAGAAGCCTTATTCACTTTGACTCAAAGATTACCTGTAGAAGATTTTATGTGACTTTATATGACCCTCAAACTATATACCCAATTTTCTGGTTTCATATATAAGATCAAAATTAGGGCCTCCCTGGTGGCGCAGTGGGTTAAGCAACATACTATGTAGCAAACCGCAGCCACTGCAGCACGAGTTCAATCCCTGTTGCCAGCCAGGGAGGGGACCCACATGGCAAGGCAGACCTCTCCTGCTGTGCCCGCTGCTCCCCTCAGCAGTGTACATACATCTGTTGATCTGCCTGTTCTGCTCCCTGCTCTCTGTGGTGAATCCTCTCACCCCCCCCCCACACCTCTGGCCTGTACCCCAGTGCTTGCTTGTATGCATAAATAAATAAGTCTTTTTAAAAAATTAACTTTCAAAAATAGCTTCAATAGTCCATCCCATATTTATTTCTAAAGTTTCTTTCCCAGTTTTATTTCTGTGTCTCTCAATTTGACATCACCCTCACTTGGTCCAAAATAAGCTTGTTAATGATTTTAACATGTCAGCTTTTTTCAATTGACCTGTCAGTGGTGCTATCTTTTTCCATGTTGCCTGAGCCCCCACAGAAAAAGAAATATATCATTTGTTCTCACTATGTTTTGGTGGTATGCTCCATCTTTTCCTTCTTTGTTTAGTCCCAAGTTAACCACTCAATATACCCATCAAAATAAGTTGCTTATTTGATTCAAAATGCCTTTTCATGTTTAAGTGAGCATATCATACAAACACACATATACATTATATGTTTATATATACATATATGTGTTATGTGTTCACATAAACAAGGACTACATAGATATATAGACATCTACATCTATGTATGGAATTTTTACAAATACTGTTTTTATAAACACATGTATATATATGTAAATTGTAGTATCCTGTGTGTTCTACCAGTTACAGTTTGAGATAAGTCAAGAGAAGGTAGGAAATCAGTGACTTTCTGAGCAAGCTAGTAAAAACTCCATGAATTTTATTAATGACATCCTTATCTTTCAACATCTCTGCTGTGCTGGAGGATATGCCCTAGAGTACCTTCTGATATCCTGATGAGAGATCTTCAATCTAGCAATAGAGAATTCTAACAGCCACGTGTAAACTAAAAATAAAAATTTGAAATACAAGCAAACAAAATGTAGACCAAAAAAGCTACCATCATGGAACCAGTAATAGAGAAACTGCTGTTCTATAAAATTCCTTTTTTAATATTAAAAATATATATTGACAGGACTCAGCTCCTGTGAATAGAGATTTTCTAGAATTAAAGAGGAGTGCAAGGGAGACATCCCATTCTTGTACATGTGAGTAGGTATCTGTTTTCTCGTATCATTTCCATCATATTTATTATTCTCAGTGTTTTACCTGCTGACTGCCCTTGTTTTGATTTGTTTTGTATTTGTATTACTTGTCTGTTTAAACTGGGTTTCAAGTATTGTTTTATTTATTTTTTTCCCTAAAGAATCAGATTCTATTGAGAGGCCTTGGTAGAGCAGTCTGCCTAAGGTAACTGAATCCTAGTTGATTGAAGAGCCCATTGGAATTGAGGATTAGTGCTTGTAACATCAATTCACATTGCTGCAGAAATAAAATGTCCAAGATGGGGCCAACTGTGTGCTCTTAAAAGAACTTTATTTTTTTTTCTTTTATTTATTTATACATGTCTCTTTTTCACTTTCTTGTTTACTGACATTTTGTGGAGAAACATCAGGTAGAAAATGGCATTTATCTGGGCAGTCTGATTACATTGATGACTTTCTTGTTAATTGGGTGGCTGTGTGTATATTCCTAAGTCATCAGTACTTCGCCTGCTTTTACACAATTCAGTTCTACGTTAGTATTTCAGTGTTAGCCATTGGAGTGTCTGTTCTTTAGGTTAGAACAGATTTATTATTGTTTATTATTATTTATTATTTAGAATAACATTTGCACTAAATGGATTTGGATAACATTATAGGTTAATAATACATTTTTATGAAATGAATATTTGTTATTGTGGAGAAGTGTATTTTGTAAGCCTAAATTTTTTGCCTGTCCCTGTCCCCAGGAATCATAATAAAATAATATGTAGAACAAGTTCTTGTTTTCAGGGCATGTTTTGAGAGAGCAAGGATATGTATGTAAACTAGAAAATATAAATAAAATGTAAAAAATATGCCAATTGTATAACTACCTGAATAGTTAATGCACATAAAGTACAGGGAAGATTTGTATGACTATTTTAAAGAAAAAAAATTATGAGGAAATGACAACAAAATTTTATACGGGAAATTTAAATAAAAGTCTGTTCCACCTTACCTCTTCCTCTGTCTTATTTCATCTCTCATAATATCCTGTATTTATTGATATTGATCAATTCAATATCTTCATAGGTAGCCTATTGTATTGCTATTATATGTAGGCGCGTGTGTTTCTAAATAGGTTGTAAATTATATTCATTCCTTTAATACTAACCTAGAAGCAAAAGAACTGCTATTATTGTAGGTTATTATTTCTGCCAAAGAGATGACAGGAAAGGCAGAAACTATTTGGAGCTCCGTCTAAATTGCAGTTTTAAGCACATCTGATGTAGTACATGTCTGGAGGTGGCATTTCTAACCTTTTTATCAACTGGGTTCCATGGATCAGAATAAATGATAACAATAGCTCACCGCCTTCTGCTGGACAGATTTGCTACTTGAAAAACGATCAGGGCCCTATTAAGAAAAGCCACCCGCCCTAATGGGGAGCAGATCACAGACCAGGTCTCTCTGGGCTGCATCTCTCTGTGTGAGGGGACATGACCTTGCCTGTCTTTTTCCCTGGGATCAGTTGAATGATAGACTTCTTTTTTTTCCTTCAAATTGTTATAGCAAGAGGAGAGGAAGGATAGCAGATTTTTTTCTTTTACTTCAGAAAAGAGACATGGCCCATTTTAACATCCCCATTATCTCTGTCTGTCTACAAAAGCTCTATTTGAAAAGGCCCTATGGTTTCGCAGTGATGACAAGCCCTCTCCACCGTCACTCTCACTGTCCACAGCATACCTGGGCTGCGTTTTCAGACCTAGAATGGCAAGGCATTTACTAGCTGCCCCCAGACCTTCCTTCCACTAACCCACCCCTTAGATTTTGCTCTGGTCTTCCCTTTCATGAATCATCCTGTTTCCCCTTTTATGTTCATAGATTATAGTTCTCCTTCAAGACGTAATTCAAATTCTGCATTCTCTCTGAAGCAGTCCTTACCCATTCTGACTCACAATGCTATCTCCTTTTTGAACTACTATATATTATTCTCAAGACCCAGTGCAGATGCTAAAACTTATTACACCATGTTCATTTATTTACGGTGCAAGCGTGAAAGACCTGGTCTTATTATATTTTATTTCATTTTCTCTCCTTCATCCTCTATCTACCTAGTTTTATGTGTTTCATTTGTAACTTTAAAAATATATTATCCATTAAAATTTCAGAGTGTTATTCAATGGGTATATATATATTTAAATCTATATAAGTAGTATTATATATTGTTTTTATTTTCTTTCATATATATTACTATGCTTAAAGTCAGGAAAATAGCTAGATGATTATAGATAGATGGATATAGAGAGAGATGAATAGAGAGTAGCAGACAGACAGTAGGTAGGCAGATCAAAGAAAACCTGACACACTCATTTTAAAATTCCAGTAGAGCCAAGTAGGAGAAGGAAATCAAAGCCTAACTGTATAATTCACTATCTAGTTTTCATTTTAAACTTCAGTCACACAAACAAAAGAACAAATAACTGGAGAGTCTTTGACCAGCCATAATGAAGTAATTCTAGGAAAGGTGGATGAATTAAAAAGAATGAATTATGCTTTTGGTTCTCCTCTGACATCTGAGGTGGCTGTCTTATCTGTGTTTTGGTGGGTGTGTCTGGCTACAGTCCGGGTATGAATATGGAATGTCCACGTCTGATCCTTTCCCAACTCAGGCTAATAAAAACACATTTCTGGAAGATTCAGAAATCAAACTAATTCAAATATAAATAACTTTATATTATAAAATGACGATAGTATTGCATTTTTGCTTCTGTGCTTTTGCCTTTTGGGTCTCTTCCTCCATTTTATATATAAAAAATCAATAACATGTACTGTATTTAGTGACTGTTAGCATAAGATGAATAAATTAACTTAGGATGAATCCATTACTTATTGTTATATTCAGGTTTTCTTATTTGAATATAAATTAAAATAAAACATTTTCCTGGCCTATAAAATTCTCATGGACCTTTGCCATTTAAGCCTCCTTTGTCCATCTTTGACAGAGGATAAAGGGGAAAATTGTCTATCAGCCAACTGTATTAACAATTCACAGTAACACTTCACAATTTGTAAAATATTTAGGTATTATTTGGTACTTACAAAAACTCCATGTAATAGGCATGCATGGCACCAGTTGTAGAAATGCCAATGCTAAAATTCTGTTAGTGGCAGTGCTATTACAATTAGTGAGACAATTAATGTTACAAAACTCATGTTTAATTCTTAAAAGGCCAGTGTAATTTCTTATAGTTTCCTCATTGTACAGTCAATGTTTGATTCATACTTGCTTCTCTTTTATGCTTGGACATCTCATCTTTTCACATTACAGGCAAACTAATTCTCCCTTTTGATATAAAACTCAGGCTTCTACTTTTCTCTCATGTAATATATGTATTCATTAAATAAATATATCACATTAAATATATGAAGACAAACACAAGGAATACTCTTTTATCCTCATTCTTTTATTTAGGTATTATTGGTTTTCAAAACTGCTTATGATTTAGAGATATAGACTCACACCTCTTCAGATGTATGCTGTATGTTATTACACCACACCCATCACCAGAGCATCTTTAATCCTCCACTATGGTTCTTTGGACCTTCTTTCCCTTACTCTCTATTCCCCCTCTGAAAGCCACAATTTTTCAGATAGATTTCCAGTGTTTGGTTTGCTTTATTTTTGTTTTCTCTTTGTTTTGTTTCTTTATATGCCACATGAGTGTAATCAACTGGTATTTGTCTTTCTCCTTCTGACTTACTTAGCATATTCCCCTCTAGTTCCATCTATATTGTCACAAGTTTCAAAGTTTCATCTTTTTTTAATAGCTGAGTAGTATTCCATTATGCATACATACCACATCTGCTTTATCCACTTATCTGTTGTTGTAGGGAGTTTAGATTGTTTCTGTAACTAGGCTATTGTAAATAGTGCTTCAGTGAACACAGGAGTGCATATACCCCTTTGAGTTAATGTTTTTATATTTTTAACAACTGGTATGTTTACCCTATCATTCCCCCACCAAAAAAAAAAAAAGTGAAAATTCTAACTTTCCTCAGGGACATTTTTTTTTGAAAAATTGCAAGTAGCTCAAAGCTCCTAACAGTTATGAATTGGCCTGCAAATGTAATATGCGTTTGAGATACACCTTTTTTTTGTAAAATATCTCAGATTTATAAGCTTTGTTCCAAAGTGAAATGTAACTAACACAACTTTAAATATTTTCAGGAGTGTATATTAAAGTAGAACTCTTCCAGTTGTCTAAGAGTTTTTTTTTTTTTTTTCATGGACGAAACTATGTAATAGAGCCTCTGCCTTTTGTAAAACCCACCATTCATCTGTCAGCCTCTTTCATTTGAAAATAATAAGCAGCCAAGAGTTTGAAAAACTAAATCTATTACACATATTTATGCAGGAAAACTATCACTAAACACCTCCATTCACTCATGTAATGAGATTGGCATCACGATAAAATTCTTGTCTTGTAAGATAATGATCTTATAGCTTTTTCTGGCTCTTAAACCAAAGATAATTGGGTTAATCTCTGCGGGAAGTCCATCTGTTTCCAGTAAACCATTTTAATTGTGGATGACTTTATTTCAGAAATGTGGAAAAGGTCTTGCCACTCACTTCCTGATCTTGGGAAATACAAGAAGGGATATCAAAATTCAAAATTTAGATGTGTGTGGAAAATTGGACAATCACAATGGATTTACCAGTCTGGAAATAGTGTGATACTGGCAACATTCTATATTTGTTGAATGCTTTTCACTAACGGTTTAAATATTTAGTTTTGGATATTAATATTTGTGCAGTGTTCTCAAGACAAGGGCAGAGAAATCTGTTATTGTTGCACAGGTAACATGAGATTAAACACAGGCAAAGTTATAAAGCTAAAACTATAGATTACAGTTGCACATCAAACATAAATTCTGTTATGAATATGTCAACTGATCATATGTTACAATATATGGTGGTACATTCTAATTGTATTAAATGTAACAATCCAATTTGTCCAAATCCATTTTTTAAGGTCTTTGAAGTTAAAGTGTATATGTGTATGCCTTATACTTAGCCTACCTCTTAGGCATATTTCACTTGCTTCATACATTTTTAAATATTTTTTTTTCTGAACAGTGGATTAATTCATGGTTGAGTTAGATAAACAATATTTTTTTAATGCAATAGAGTTACACAGTTAGCTAGAAAATATTCTCAACCATGTTCACTTTATTTTATGTTTTATTTTCATATTACTATAACACCACTAAATGGAAATACATATATATATATATATATATAAATACCATTCTCCTTCCCAGACGATGGAGCTAAGCTTTGGGATTTAAATTCCAGCTTCGCTACTTACTAGCAATGATAAGTTACAACAGTTTTAGGATGACCATGAGTTGCTTGCATGCAATAAACACTATATGTACATTGCACTTGCAATAGCTATTGTCATCACATAACAATCATGACTTTTCAGAGTATCATGCCTGTGTACAGACTTTTTGTTGCAGGTAATTTGATAAGAATTCCATTTCTTCTCTTAGTCTGTACCTACATAAAAGGAAGCTAAATCAAGATGTTAACTAGGCCCTAACAATTTTTTGCTGCACTTTTTAGAGTTGGAAGAAATTCTTTGTCCTATGTTTCTCTTTTACATTTTGGAAAGTAAGTCCTGGTGAAGGGGATCTGGATGCTATCCTACAAATAAGAGCCAGAGCATTGACAAAGAGAAGTAACAGGGAGCAGGAGATAAAATATTTGACTTCTCTCATTCAATGCATATTTTTAAAGTGGCTACCCAGTAGCTGACACTATAGTGAAAGCCAAAAAGAGAGAGTAGTCAGGGAAAGCTCGTGGAGGAGGCACAACTGGACTGAGCCTGTTCAAGAGCTCAATTTGGTTACATGGAGAAAGACGAAGAACATATCCCAGGAATGGCTGCGTCAATGTTAAGAAAATGCCAAATTAGTCCAAGGCCACAGTAAGAATTCAGAAATGGATAAGAACTTTGTCAAGGAAAGAAAGGTAATGTTTTCACATATATTTAGCTGATAATAAATAATGCAAGAGCAGAAAACCAATTTAGTGAAAGACAATCCTTCTTTCAACTTATCCCCAGTACATCCTAAAATGGTCGAGTTAGACACTCTTTCGTCCTGAAATGACTCCATAGGGATCAGTGAAAATCTTTTAATTTGGAGCACCATACCCAGCTCAAAGTGAAAACGAGTTCCCATTTTCTAACTGTTTAATAATGTACTTGAAAGTCTAGAACAAATAGCCAGAAAATAAATGTTTTCTGTAACATGCTGGAAAACTCAGATCTGACTGTCAAGGAGCTGAATCTACTTCACACTGCCGGGAAAATTGCATTAGTATCTGGAGCAGCTAATATCAGTAGGTGAAGGAGATAAGTAATGAGGCAGAAAAAGAACAAGAAGAAGACTGGATGTACAAAGCAATCCATGGTGAGGCAAGATATTGATTTGAAATTACAGTTGATTACACTGGTAGGGGGCAAAGAAGGCAGTATTTTCTCAGATGTGAACAAGTGACATTTCAAAGCACTTTTCATGTGTTTGAACTCAGACCTCTCATTGGGCCCCGTGTTGGCACATAGAGAGAAGAGAATGGTAATTGCATGAGGTCAGCTTCCTTTGTTTAGAAAAAGGCATTTCCCAGTCAGAATCTCCATTTGGAATTTCACAGATGAAAATGTATTATCAAAAAGCTATAGCATTTTTCCTTCAGCTTTAATTGCAAGTTTTCTCAAAACTTTCACTTTACTTTTATATAGGCTTTACCAATTAGCTAATTAAAAATTACTTCCTCTAAATATGTCATATTTCTAAGGTGACTTCCCCAGAATCCAGTGCAGAATGTAGTACCATATGTCAAATTTCTAAGGCTACCTCCCCAGAATTGAGTACAGAATGCATTAACATAGGTCCTTAGAGTCAACAGAAAATATGTGTTCTATTACTTAAAATCTCACTGTAGACAGATGGGATTGGGGAGTTATGCCTAGCAGAGCCTTGGAGATTGAGAAGCATTGTCTGAGCCCCAAGAGAAAGTGTGCTTCAAGGAAGAGCAATGTGAAGGCGAGGAAGGAAAGACCATGAGAATGAGAGTCAATAATCACCACACCTCTTTCCAAAAGATCCTGGTTAGAAATGAAAAATGAGGCTCCATGAGAATTGACTCAGGATCCAAAGAAAGGGACGCTTTATCCTATATGGGTATATGGAGTTGGTGATTTTTCAGAATGCTAGCCATGCTATTTCATAAAAGTTTTTTTTAAAAAAAATAAATTTGACTAATGGAAAAGAGAAGGAAGGGAGAAAAGTAGAAGTCAAAGGGGCAAAGGTAGACACCGTAGCATTGGTTCAGAAAAAGCATTGGTTCAGTGATGGACGGTCAAGCAGAGTAGAGCAGATGAGAGCTGCAAGTCATCAGAACCTGACCAGCCTCTCTCCTGTGGATGCAGTTTCTGGCCTCAGATAAGAAGGGTTCAGTCCTGTGCAGAGTTCAGAATTACAAAGTGAGAACTTTCACTAACTGAGGTGGGGGGGAGAGAAAGCCCACTGCTGACACAGAAACTATGGCACTCTTTCGAAGGGCAGCCCTGGAGTCTTGAAAACAGGAAGCCTCAGAGACAACACTGCTGAATGTGGAGGTCAGGTGTGCGGTGAAAACTCCTCAGATCCCACATTGGTGGCAGAAGAAGACAGGGATATAGTCAGGTCAAGGACAATAGTCACAGTTCCCCAGGGCTCCTGGATTTCATTTGTGTCAATGGAGTCTGGGTGCTAAAAGCTGTTTTCTCACAGAGGCAACTTATTCCTCACAAATCCATCTTGTCGTTCATTATTTAAGCACCTATTCAATCAAAGGCGTTGATCCTACAGAGATAAATATTGCTGGGTTTTATGTAGTGACTTTTTCTTTTACCTGAAAGATAGTGTAGGCCACCAGAGAGACTGGACACTCGGGAGAACTCAAATTATTCTTGATCTAACAGCATCTAGGGCACTTTATAAAAGATAAGAAGTGACCAACCTCCCATTTTTCCCCTCCCCTCACCCCCCACAGCCTGGTTGATTAAATTAGAATCTTTGGAGTGAGAAGAAGAGCATTATTATTTTCCTCATGGTCTTTGGTGGTAGGCTTGGGAATCTGCATTTCTGAGCAGTACTGCATTTTGGGAACTAGTAATTCAGATGAAAGCAGGTGCTTTTGACCCCAGTTGATGAACTCTAAATAAGGTCTGGATAGGAAGTCCTTAAAATGAGCTGTTGCTCTGAGTATTTACCTTGGGATTCTGAAACAGCAGAAGCAGCTTTATAACTCTTCTCTTAAAAATCACGTTGACATCACTGGGTCTAGAGGTTACATCCTGAGTATAGGTTGGGTCCTTTAGCTGCAGAAGAGTTTTCCCAAAAGCTGCTACATCTTTTAAATAAATAATAACTGAAGTTCTCGCTGTCCCAAAGGAGTAGCCTTAAGCCTAACATCACAGTCATACATTTACTGTGCATCCCCATCTGTTGGGGATGGAGAAGGGTGCTGGGGACACTGGTGTGAAATACGACTTTGTGCTAAGGGATATTGGAGTCACATCAGGAAGAAAAGTTAAATACAGAAGCTATAAAACATGTATTTGTTTTGGCTTTATGTTTTAATGTTTCAGAGTTGGAAACTGAGGCCAAGATTTGCTTTATTCAGGTTTGTTTTTTTTTTCATTTTTTTATCAGTCACATTTAACAGATCTTTTATCCTAAAATCCCTGCTAATAATATCTAATAACTGTCCTATGACTAAGGCAACAAAATGTATGTAATGTTTAAATAATAATTGTTTTAAGAGGCATAATTTTCTTTTTTTTTTTTTTTTAAAGATTTATTTATTTATGCATACAAGCACTGGGGCACAGGCCAGAGGTGTGAGAGGGGGTGAGAGGAGTCACCACAGAGCTGGGAGCAGAACAGGCAGATCAACAGAAGCACACCGCTGAGGGGAGCAGCGGGCACAGCAGGAGAGGTCTGCTGCACCATGTGGGTCCCCCCCTGGCGGCAGCAGGGATCGAACTCGTGCTGCAGTGGCTGCAATTTGCTTCGTAGTGCGTTGCTTAACCCACTGCGCCACCAGGGGAGGCCCTTAAGAGGCATAATTTTCATTCTGAAAAGAGATCATAGTCTAATGATCATGGCTATTAGATCCAAGTCTGTAGGTGCACCTGCCTTAATTATAGTCAAATTATTGACCAAATAAGAGGTCTTTAATTCCTTTCTTGCATCATTTTGGAATGTTTGGCTTTATCATGTTTACATCATGTACATATCTTTCTTTTTAAGGATTCAAGTTTCCTTCCCTCCTTCCCACCTATCCCTCTCCCTCCCTCCCTCTTTCTTTCTTTTCTTATCTACTATTCATATCACAAGAATAAAACCCATTGCTTTATCTTCTTCTGTTCTCATTTTCTGAGCTTGTACTTTTTAGCATGCTTCAATTACCTTCTCCTCCCTATACAGTTAGTAAACAATTTCCTACATTCATGAAGCCACTTAACGATCAAATATTTTATATTTACTGCACATTGGAATCTAAATCATTATCATAATCATTAACCAACTGCTCCAAAGCACGAACCAGTCCAGCACATACATTGAGCAGAAAAAAACATTTCCCAGCCATGGGCAGTGGAAGGTGGATGAATGAGCTCAGTGTAAAAGAGGACAACATGATTGGACATCAGACTAACAGCCAAGAGGCCATTGGTGTCTGTCATTTTAGTTGTGCCCCTAAGGAATTGATAAAAATCTAAGGATTATGTGCAACCAGACTTGGTTTAACTGATTACCAGGAAATACCACCAATCATTTCTAGTTGATGATTGCATAACATTGTCAACAAATATACTTATCAGATAAAGTTTCTCTCAGGGAGTAAATGAGAAGTAAGCTTACATTGCTCATTGTATATATCATATATTAATTTGTTAAGTGACCCGTATCGACATTACCTACCTATGTGTTTTCTTTTATTTTCATATTTGGTTTATTATTAGCTCAATTATTATTTGAATCTCTCTTGTTAAGAGGAAGCATTTTGCATAAATATCAGACAAAACTATTATACTACAAACCTTCTCTCCCATTTTATTTCTTTCCTCTTTCTCTTTTCATTTACCTTTTATTTCAATTCTGTAGCTTTCTGAAGAAGAAATATGTATATATTTAAGTTTTCCAATATATATTATATATACATGCATGCATGTATGTGCACATTCACAAACATACTTAATTTTCTATAGAACGAAAATTTCTTTAATGTAAATACCCATAGATTTATATTGGGCTCTGAAACTTTCCATCAGTATTCATAGAAGCTACTAGCAACCAATAAAAGCGTTTAGTTTTGGTGTTAGTAGTGGGTTTTTTTGGTGTGTTTTGTTGTTGTTGTTTTTCACAAGACATCATCTCTTCAAAAGAAGCCTACAGAGACTTGTGCTAAATACTAGGTAGGGTGATGAGAGTATTGCATCTGAATGAACATCAGGTGAACAGAACATAAGTAGCTTTAAGGCTTACCTCTCCATATTGTGCACATACAATCTCATCTCATGGATTTATTTACATTTCAAGCACATCTTATTTCTTAATTTTCATACAGGCCTTAGGTCTAAGAAGGATGTATAGTGTAGTAGAAAGATACTTGCCTAGGGAATCAAAGACCAGAAAGTTACATGTTTGATCTTGGGCAAATCTTGACTTCTGTATTTCGCATCAGTCATTCACTTACCTTAAACTAAATGATGGCATTGTGGGTGAAAATAAAAGGATAAAAATAACAGGGAAAACAAGTCAGGAAGCAAGAGAAAAATATTGGGTGGCTTCACTATTAGGAGGAATATGAAAGAACAACATCTACAAAAAAGAATAAGCTCAAGGAAATGGGCCATTATAATCAAAAGCAAACAAAAAACTCAACAAGACCAAAAAGCCAAGATAAACCAAAGGGACCATGGGGGAGGGGGAAGGGAAAGGAGGGGAGGGCGAGATGGGGATGAGGGCAGAAAGAGCACAAGGGACTGAGGTGATAGTGCACGGATGGAATGGTGGTGGGTACTCCCTGGGTAATACAAGTGATGTCAAATATAATTAATTAAATTAAAAAAAAAAACAGGGAAACTAGATTATTTTTAAAATGATCACATAAATACACAATGTATATTTAATATATTTGAAATGATATAAAGTATAAAGGATGACTTGATAGATGCATTTTTGCAATAAGCAAGTGATCAGTCTCAACTTTCACCCCAAACATCTTCATCCTTATACATTGTTTTGTTGTACTTCAAAATTGAGACTATGGCAAACCTATTTTCCTTTCATCTCTTCTTTTGATTGCTAGTAGCTTCTCTGAGTATTGATGGAAATTTCAGAGGCCAAGTGTAAGCTCAACAGAGAGAGTGTCTGGTGAGGTCAGTGAGGAGTATCAGGAATTGTTAACCATGTACCTGAAGATCCTGGTCTCAGGCTTGGACACTATCATCAGTACAGAGTAACAAGTTTACATTTGGAGTTTTTCTCTTCTATTATTTAATTTATTTTCTAAGAGAAGTCTAAAGGACTATTTTAATTATCTGTTTAGCAGTTGGGTAGCTTGGAGAATGGAATGAATAAGTGGCAAATCCTCCACCCCCCCAGCCCCCATTGGAATTTGAGTTTCAGTTTACTAGGAAACTGAATGGGTGAAAGTAATTCAGTTGGGAACTAAATGCAGAGAATAGTGAGTATAAACCTCAGACTAGATACCAATGGAGGTACTGTAATCATTGGCATAGGAAGGATAAACTAAGACTAGAATTCATTTCAGTTGTCAAGATTGATGACTTCAAACATACACTAAGAGATTATGAAAAGTTTATTGTGTACATAATGAGGCTTCCTGAGGAGAGAAGTGCAAACCTCCTCAGGTGGCATGAAAATGGCTTGAGATAGTAAGGAAATAAAGAGTGGTTTGGGGTTTTTATTATGAGTAAATGGTAGGGCTAGAGTGGAGATTTCTCACTCTGGATTAAGTTTGCATGATCTGAATCTCCTGCTGGCATAAAGGAGGCAGGATATCTACTTTCTTATCAGTTTTCCCAGACATATGGGGCAAGAGGAAGGGGTATGGTGGAAAAGCTGCCAGTTATCAAAGATCAAAAATACAAGTCAGACTCTTTAATTCATGTTTAAATCATGTGGTCAGGAAGCCTTATAATGTAATTATCACTGTAAATCACATTTAAATATTTTAAATGACAAAGACAAAAAGTACAGTTAATGTCAACTGGGTTGTGATTTGGTTGTCAAGATATGTTTCAGCTAACAGGCAATATAAAAATTTTGATAATGGTTAGATTGGAAACTAACCATCAAACTTTGTCAGAAATTGTTCTAAAAAGTAAGCAGATTAGACAGGATTTGCAATGTGGCTAGGATTTGTCTAAGTCAAGAAGATAGGAGGAGATTGTTCAAGCAAAGTGCCCTTCTAGGCCGCTACAGAAATGTGCATTTTGTGCAAATCTATTTTTTTTAAGATATAAGTATATACACACACATTAACAAAATCATCTTTGAAAAAAGTTTATGACAGAATAAACCACTGTGCTTGGAATGTTCACAGAGACAAAGAAAAACATATTTTAACTTTTGAATTGGGTAGTTATTATTTTTATGATCGCTTCCCTTTTTTCTTTTTTCATTTCCCTCTGCATGTTTGTTTGGTGATTCTTGCAGATAGGTGGGACGGTGGGTAGGCATAGATGTCCAAACCATAAAGCAGCTTTCCCTAGGGTCAAAGCAAATCACTGCATAAATCAACATACATGAGAATTTCACAGTCTCTCAGCCTCAGGAGGACTTTTGAAAGCTGACATGCTGGAGCTTTTCAAGTTGCCTTTGTATAATTTGCAGGGTATTCTCAGCATTACTCTCTCACTACTTCCTACAGAAATGTTAGAAAACTTCAGACGGCAGCTTTTGCCTTTGAAACTTTTGGATATTTTTCCACCCACAGCTTTGTTTTTGAAACTCAGCTGCCATGAGCAGTCTTATAAACTGGATTTCCAGAGCTCAGGGATAGCGCACCCCCAGTCGGCCAAATTTGAAGGAGATTTTGCTAAAGATGTCTCCTGGTAGGCTCTCCCTACCCTGGAATGAGGATTTGGAAAAGACTCAAAAGTGATTCTTTTCTCAAAACTGGGCCCATAGGACCTTGAACAATTTGTAAAACACAACAAAAGGAATCAAGATAAAAAAATTTTTTACCCTACGGCAGGGTTTTATGCATTCATACACAATTTCAGTGGGCATTCTGTAGTTCTATGAGGGGAACTGAGTTGGAAGGAGATACTTTCCTTTATTTTGTTATTTTGTTTTATTTTAATGTACTTTTGAAAGATAAACAATTGCATTATTTAGGTGTTAAATTAAATATATATATATATTAAAGATGCTAGCTTAGTTTCTTGTGCTCATATGATTTGTGGGACAGTGAAAGTAGTAAGGGAATTCAAGGAGGCAATGGGATTCAAGAGATAATCAAGGTAGTACCATGGGGAAATGCTCATGGTTCAAGTGAGATGCTGTTCTTTGGTTCTCACAACACTCTAGTCTTTCCCCATTATCTGGAATTTCCCCATTATCTGGACCTGTTAAAGGTCATTCAGCAGATACTTATGGCCTATTTGCTATTGAATTTTCTAAGAATAAGACAGAACATGTTTATTGTTTTTTGTTTTCAGGAAGCTCCCAATCTGGTGTGACAAATAGGTATATGAACAGAAAAGTGTAAATAATTTAAAGACTACACTAAAAAGTCAATATTTCTGGGTATGTGTCAGGTAGGGGAGTTTTTGAGGGAAAAAAAAAAACACAAATGATGTGTCATTCACATCAGGCAGAGGGATTAATGCTCAAGAACTCACAACCAATGGTATTGCTTCACCTGTTGTATTCAAAAGGTGGATGCACATGCACACACATACACACACTAGTTTGAAGTAATTGACAAGTGACTGTGAATTTGATTATGTTAGAAAATAATAATATATTTGAAAATATTTTACTATCTCAGAGGTCCTCTGAGAGACCTATATTCTTGTTTGACAAGAAAATAAAGTGGGCACAATTACAAAATATTTAAGGAAAGTATATTTTGACTTCCAGTCTTCTGACCTATTGAAGGTTCCTTCTTTTCTACACACTCACCAACGTGTTTTTGTTTGTTCAAATTTTTTCCTCATCTTTTTGATAATGGGTCATTCTCAGAAGGGTAAGATTATATCTCATTATGATTTTGAATTAAATTTTCCTCATAATAACTAATAATAAGCATATTTTCCTGTCCCTGTTGGCCATTTTTATGCATTCTTTGTAGAGTGTCTATTTAGCTCTTCTGTCCATTTTGTTCTTAGTTTGTTTCCTTACAATTGAGTTATAACATTTCTTTGTAGACTTTGGATATCAGCCATGTTGGAAATATGGTATGCAAATATTTTCTCTCATTCATTCTTTCCATTTTAATGACATCTCCTTCACTGGGTGGAAGCTTTCTAATTTGATGTACTTCTAATTGTTTATTTTTACTTTTGTTTACTTTGCTACTATAGTCATCCACAGAGACAGCATTGAAGCCAAGGTAGCAGAATGTTTTGCCAATAATTTCTTCCATGTATTTTATTGTTTCGGGTCTTACATCTAGATAATTAATATATTTTGAATAATTGTGTGCAGTTTGAAGTAGTCTAACTTTCATTCTACTTTTTTGGAGAAATTTTCTGAACACAAGCTGTCAGTGATTATTCTTACAAGAAACTCATATGTGGATACCCACAAAGAATTTGAATTAGGAAATATTACATGTAGATATATGAATAAATTTGAAAAGCTAGGATTTGTTTTCTATAAAAGCATATAAATAAATAATTGTAGTAAAAGATATCAATAACCTAAATAAATTTAAAAAACTGTGGAACAATTTTATTAAATATTTAATATTAAATATTTAATAATGATTAAATCCCAATTCTTTATTTTTGGTGTTGAAAGTTGAGACTGAATAAATCCCAATTTCAGTGTAAATAAAATGTTAGTTAAATTATTAATCTTTAATCAGAAACTGTCAAACTCAGAATAACTTAGAACAAGTTGTAATTTTCTATGGTAATTTCTAAATCACTCAATTTATTTCAGGACATAGAACAGATTACAAAAACTTTATCAATTCACTTCATAGCTTAATATTAATTAAGAAATAGAAAATGTTTAGTATATTTGTATATCTATATATAACAAGTATATTGTATTTATATATGTATGTAAACAAATACATATATTCTGTACCAAAATATAACTGTATTTCATTTTCACTATGAACCGACAGCCAAAAAAGCCTAAGAGTATCTAATGACATTGGGTTTGTATGTTATGTTGCATGTAATTTCACAAGTATTAAGATGATTCTTCAGTTATGCTTATAATTATCGGTATTATCATTGTCATTTCATAAGTATGGAACTAATTAGAAAGACTGAAACTTTGTATCACTTTCAGTAGTAAAACCCAGAGCTAGAACATCAGAGGTGTGATTCAGGATCTGCTTTGGTCTACTAAAAGCTCAGTCTTGTCACAGTTATAGAATGAAACAGTAGTTTGGTCTCTGAAGCACTCAGTCCAGTAGTGGACGTGGGGTGAAAGCAACAGAATTTGTTCTTGCACGGTTGCCAGGGCTGACTCTTCTGGATGTCTTCTCCCTCTGATGATGTCAATCAGTTTGTTATTTATCAGACATTATTACATTGGCTAGTTTTCTCTGGCACTAGATGACCTGACGCAGGATTAGAAGCAAGCCATAAAGTGGAGATGTGAGGTAAAGATCATCAGTTAGAAAGAACAAAGTAGACTTTTGGTCATTTCAATGTACTGTGGCCTAGTGGGTCTCCAACATTTTGATAGATGGTGATTGGGAGGGGTCAGAAACAGGATGTAAGTACAATATGTTTTTCCTTAGGTGAGAGTATAGCAGAGTGCCAAAATAAATATTTACATCAGCTATTACACACTATTAGTGGTCGTTTCAAAGTAAGCACCCGACATACATGTCATACCTTACCATTAATTCATGAAATATATATATATATTTCTTACTGTTGTGGACTTTAAAAGAGATAAGGAAAATAGTCTGAAACAAACAATATTTTTAAAAAACCTACTGAAATTTTGTTCAAGTATGGGCCGCTGTACTAAAGCTCAGCAAATACTTGGGCACACTTTAGGTCATAAGATTCCTCAGAGGTTGTTTAAACTCTCCAATCTTGTATCTTCTCCTGAAGAATAGAGATAGACTATTAGCAGTCATGAACTCTATTATTGTCCTGTTGAGATAATATGTGTGAAAGAATATTTAAAGCAAGTAGCTCCTTTGTTAGTGAATGTGATTATTATTAGTGGTATTATTTTCAAGATAATCAAAAGTAAGTATTTTGAGAGATAAATATGTCTTTGTTATTTCAAAGCCATGTGGTGATAATATTTAGATTTTATTCAGGGAATAAATAGATTAATGTTAACATTATAAAATCACTATGGAGTCATAAGAACATAATTATAAAGATGAAGTTATTGTTGAGCAAGCTATATATTCTTAGCAAATATTAAAATAGTCTATTAGTACTTTTTATAATTATTATTTTTATTTATTTTGTTTTAAATTTTGACCATATGATAGGTAACTAATTATTACCTGAAGTGTGGATGAGAAAATAACTAGAAGATGAGGGTAGAAGTCAGACTGTTAGCTAATATGATCATGTATTTCAACAAGAATTGAAAACAGTTTAAGAAACCGTCATTTCTGTTATCTGGTAGTAATTGGCAATAAACCCAATCCATAAATGGAAATGAAATTAGAAACCCAGGGGAAAATGTCAAAGTTAAAATGAAAGCAGATTGTATAGAAAACATTACTTACATTATATCAAATAAGAGAAAACAGTAAAAGAAATTGTCACATGAATAAAAAGAAGAAATTTAATTTCTATTTGTATGTCTAGACTCCTTAAACGTAAATGCAAATCTGTAAACATAACATTCGACTCTTCTAGATTTGCTCATTTCCCCTTTTTCCATTAGTTTAATTGACTATAGTACAAAAGCAAACATCATTTTTGTATGTTTGATGAAAATAATTGTCTCATTGTATAATTCTGTGACTATCATAGTAGCATCCTCAGATAAGACACAATATTATAAAGAGATGACAAAGCAGTAAAAGGGAGTACATTATTTACTTAGATATATTTAGCATAGATATTTGGGCAAATTTTAAGCAAAAGAATACTATGATTTGGAGAAAGTGTGAAACTTCCCCTTTAGAGACTCTCTTTATTCTTTTCTGGTCTCTATATACTGTAACAAAACTTACCTGATGGCAAAGTGCAGGGAATGAACACCTACCTTCTCACCTCAGGATAAAAAATAAATCCCTTAAGTTATTACTGTACAAATAAATAAAATAGCACTTCACAGTTCATATGTTATTTGTGCACTGGAAAACCTACTATGCACTTTTTTCTAATTTTCAAATCTATTTTTAAGTCCAAAGAATAAGGAATACACAAATTTAAAGTTAGCTTCTTTATTTTTTTTTTTAAAGATTTATTTATTTATGCATACAAGCACTGGGGTACAGGCCAGAGCTGTGGGGAGGTGAGAGAATCCACTAGACAGAGCAGGGGGCAGAACAGGCAGATGTACTGAAACACACTGCTGAGGGGAGCAGCGGGCCAGGCAGGAGAGGTCTGCCTGTGCCATGTGGGTCACCTCCCCAGCCGGCAGCAGGGATCGAACTTGTGCCAGAGTGGCCGCGGTCTGCCTCATAGTGCGTTGCTTAACCCACTGTGCCACCAGGGAGGGCCCTAAAGTTAGCTTCTTTAAACAAAATTAGAAAAATATCACAGTAACAGCACTTATTGTTTTCCCTATACTTAAGGCATTGTCAGTAAATTGATTTACTCTTTTCATTAATTTTCTTCTCATTCTTTCATAATCATTGCTTTTATCCAGAAAATATTTCTTATTAGTGACAGTTAATTAAAATGTATTTTAATAATGAGCATTTACCATTTTTATTTTTAAATAGATTTAATTTTATTACAAATGAGTACATGCAGATGATTAAAATCTTAGAAATATGTAAAGAATATAATGAAGAAAAACATTCCCTGACTTCCACAATCTTACCACAGGGGGAGAAATACATTTAATATATTGGTGAACTTAGTCCTGCAATTTTATCTTCATATGTCTAGTATGCCCTGGTATATGTAAAGTTGGCCATATGGAATTCTTAAAAAAACTTAATTTTTCTTGTAAAAATTATCTAATGCTGTTTTTATGTTTACTGGTTTATATGAGAAAACAGAGGGTAGCCTAAAAAGAAGCTTTTAACAATTTTTCTCCAAAAAAAATTTTTTTATGCTGAAGAATATTATCTAAAATGTCAAAATTTAAAGGACTATCTGAATTAGATCTCTAATATGGGTTATAAAAAATAAAATTCTTTTTTTGCTTACATCATGAATTCTATATTTTTGAGTCCATGATATTGATTCTCTAGTATCTCCAGTGGGTTTTGTCTAAAACCCCAATAACAAAACTGTTCTAGAGGGCTCAGAGTATCAAAACTAGGTCACAGAGACAATTCAAGATATTATGATCTCAGCTTAAGGTAGTTCACAATTTCAACATTATATCACATACATCTTTGTGAAACTGATATTTTTTGAAGATGCTATGAGTGAAAAGTAAATTTTGCATTACAATAATGTTTTCACAGAAAAGAGATCTATGTCATATTCATTCCCAGTCCAATATTTGAGTTTTACAGTGCTCAAACAGTACAAACATTCCATTAATGAGAAATGGTGGTTATTTACTAATAAACTAAGAACATCATTTTTTTTTAATTTCTGAGTATTATGTCTCCAGATAGTTCTAAGTTTTAAAACAAATACTTAAGCTATTTGATGCTATTGTTTTAGTAAAAGGAGCTATTAGGTACTTATGTTGGTAGGGGTACTATAAAAAATGTCTGAGATATTAGGGTATCATTGGGAAAAATTGGGAAACATTGACTTAATGTGTGTATTCAAGTAAGAGTTATCAAGTTTATTGAGTCAACTTTAAAAAAATGTACATATTTATTATGTATTTCTAATGTGTTTATTTTTGCAAGATAATTCAGCTGGGTATAAAGTTTTGAGTTGTAAACTTTCTCAAAACTATAGATTTACTCTCCCTGTTTTCAAACACTCAATGATGAGGTACATTTATACTTCAAAATTATTTTTATATTGTAAAAATTTGGCTCAATATAAATTTGTTGACAGAACAGAGACATAAGCTATCTACATTCTAGTATTAATATTTTCCTATGAGATCTGTATTGCTAAGATTACATCTCTTAATTTACTGAAATGCTGTGTATTTTTTTGAAAGAAGCAACAGTTTTCATTAATTTTCTAGGAGTTCTATTGTCAGTCCTGCTTTCTGTCACTAATTTCTTTTCCACCAAGTTTTATAATTTTACAGATTCTAAAGCAACATGTATTCACTTTAATCTTCAGAGCATATTTTTAATAAATTGTATTATCCCTGCATTTCCTTTGTGTCAAACATGCCTTGTATAAATAAATTGAATAAAAGGCATGTGAATATTTTTTCAGTCCTCAATTTTCTTGCTGTCTTAGAGTAAATGTGGAGAGAGAAACTCACAATATCATTTTTCTGGTAAATTTAAACATTGTTTCTCTTCCTATGTGGCAAAGTAAGCAGCAGCAGCAGTGCTAGAAAATGAATGTGTTAAACTATTCAGCAGATATGACCACAAATGAGAAGTTTAAAATGAAGTCACAGAGAGAAAGGATTGTACAGACACAGCTTGTTATAGGAAAAGCAATTTGCTGTTCTCCACCTTCATCTTTAAAACCAATTGCCATCCTGCATAGGTTCTGGAAACTTTGTGGTTCTGGCAATGCCCATGCTGCTAAAATTCAGCATACTGGATTCATTGATATTCATTTAAATTACTCATTTGGGCTCCCAAGGGCCTCCACTTGAGTTTCATTTTGACTTTCAGGCACCACTGAACCAAAAATAAAAAGCAAAGTACAGCCAAAACCATAGCATCTCATTTCATTTTGAGATTGAATTTGGGAATTTGCAAGAGAAATGATCTTGACACAGAGGAATGCTCAGCATTATTGGGAATTCTTCTGAAAGCAAAGAACCTTTTCAGGAACTGAGCCTGATGATTTGGTTGATAACATAGTAAAGAAACCAGGTAAATATCAGGTGATTATCACCTGATTTGGGGTTTTGCTACAAACATTTTGCAGAGCTCTAACTGTGATGTGCATTAGTCACGCTACTGGAGCAGAAAATCAATAAAACGAGGTTCCAAAAATAAAATATTCTTTTGGAATGTTTCTCTGAACTAATTAGCAATGAGTCATTTAAAAGGACTTACCTGTCATTAGGGGGAAAAAAGGTATTTACCAAAACCAGTTTCCTGACAAAATATTTTTTGAGATTGAGGGGGAAAAAAGATTAAAAACTTAGATTCACAAAGTGACTTTTATTTGGACAATAAATAACACAGAAGTCACATTGTGAAATGAGAAACTTAATCATTTTCCTGTCATGCTATTTGTCAAATAGAGAGAGGGAAAGTGATAACTCATAAATAAAAGATAACTTTATTTCTTTTTTGCTCTTTGAAAGTTATAAAGAATAAAAAAAGCTTCATTTGTTGATGACTTGGGATCACATACAAAGAGGATAAAAACAGATCACAATTGTTTGCTTTTGCACTTTGTTTGAAGTTACACTTTTTAATTTTCTAAGCCCTCCAAGTAGATAAAAATCATGTTTAATCAAATAATTCTTATAAACTCATTTGAAGAGTAAAATTTAATATTATAAATATGCTCTACATAAATAATATTTCTCTCTCCAAATATATATTTATGTAAAGTTAATGGATTTAGCATTAAAAACGGTTTTTAAGTAATTTTAAATTGGATTTGATTCAACTGATTTTTTACAATTAAGAAAATGATCTTTGAATTGTGGGATTTCCATAAGTCTTAGAACCAGTTGAAATAAGTACAACGTATTTACTATTAAACATTCCCAGTGATAAAAATCATGAGGATAGAGATGAACAGAATTTCAGATTTTATTTTAAAAATTAGATTTGAAGTGAGTCACTGGTATTTGTATTAAAATAATAATAAAGATTCTAATATTCTGAGAATTTGCAACTTCTCAAAAAGAAAATGACAGCAATCAGCAAGAAAACATTAAACTGCAATTATTCAAGAGAGGTAAATATCTACCTGTTATTTCTTTCATTTCTTTCTAATCATTTGTTCAAGACTACTTCCCAATGTATCACCTCTGAAACACATGGAAAAAAGTAAGAGCTTAACTTACATCTTTCTTTCCATCTCCTATTCCAGTCAACTTCCTATCTCTTTGTCTCTCATTTCCTTCTCTACTTTGGATATCACATTCTTATATTCCTGTATTTCTCAGAGAGATTTCTTTGATTACCAACACTTGCAGCTTAAATTAGTTGACCCCAATGCCACCATCACACACACTTATGGACACACATCCACACCCTGTAAGTATATATGCACGTCTGCTGGACACACCCACATTTTAAATTACTTCTCCCCTTGCTGATTTTATAAGAGATGAAGAAACACAGCAAGTCCAGGAGAGTCTTAGGTCCAAATACCTGGGGAAAGAGGACCTTAAACTATGAAACTTAAAGGGAAAATAGACTAAGAACTAATTGTTGGGGGTTGGTGGGCAGCTGAGTTGTGCGAAGGAGAGACTGTAGAGAAAACCCCCAAATTCTAGAAATATTTTTGACAAAACCACTGTGGTTTCAAACTTAAACTCCTGTTATGAACACTTATCAGTCCTGAACATCAGTGTAAGCACTTTTTATTTTCCTGGTCAGAATCATTTAATTCAAACAGAAAGTAGGACAGTGGACCTTATTATCAATATGCTTTTGATAGTTTATAGGTTTTGTTGTTGTTGTTACTTTATTTTAATGGTGCTATGAAAGACTATGGGTGTATGGGGGGATATTCAACTTTGTAACTTAACATTTAAAAAAATATTGTTTACTGAAATCTCACAATAGGCACCAACCACTCTGTTTGGATATATATGGAACTGATTTTATGAATCAGTTTATATTAGAATGAAAGAGAATTTAGAAGATAATTTGAAAAGATCCTAGGACTGAAAATTGGCAAATTTGGAATTTACCATTCCATTTATTTAACAAAATGCAGCAAAGAACAGAGGGTTTGGAGTTATGATCAAAGATTAATAATGTTATTATGTGCAAGGGAGGAAATAATATATGAAGCATAATTTGTATCAGATGACGTGACAAAATAAGCTTATAAAAAAGAGAAATATATGAAATGTATTTGATTTTTAATTCATCCTTTGATATAGGGTTTTATAGAAGTTTGCTTGAAAAATAGTTTTGGGGCCTCGCCTCTCTGGTGGCACAGTGGGTTAAGCATTGCAGCCACTGCAGCACAAGTTCGATCCCTGCCTCAGGCCAGGGAGGTGACGCACATGGCGCTGCAGACCTCTCCTGCCTTGCCCGCTGCTGTCTTCAGCAGTGTGTTTCAGTTCTACTCCCCACTCTGTCTGGTAACTCCTCTCACCTCCTGTGACTCTGGCCTGTACCCCAGCTCTTGTATAAACAACATAAATAAATAAATCTTTTAAAAAAAAGAAAATTAGTTTAAATCTACTCAGGATTAAAAAAAAGGCACTTCAACCAAGAATTTACTGTGAGTGAAAAGACAGACTAATGACAGATGGTAATATATGCATTTGGGAAAGGTGCCAATGTTAAATCCTGCCTTATTTAATATTTTAATGAATTAGAAATACATGAGATTGTGGATCGTATTAAATTGAGGTGATTCTAATCCCACAGAGACTAGATAAATCTTCTCTGCTCACAAGTTTGAGCTTTCCTTTCAGCCTTCTTTGTTAATGTGATTTCACTCTAACTGACGATACCTTGAATAGAGAAGGAACACACAGCTTTCAAAGGGAGGGACTCAAGAAACTGACCAGGATATGTGAATCTCCTTTTGGGACTCTTCTTATTAGTTGGTGATCTAGCAAATTACATAGATTGTCACTTTCAATATTGTATAAGATGGGGTGAACAATGTCTTTTTTTATAAAGATTGTTTTAAGGATAAAATTACTAAATTAATATTTGTGTTAATTTTTAAAAATTGAATCAAGTGAAGAGTGAGAAGTGATGCTCAATAATTAGTAGTTTCTTGCACCCTTTACAGTATGTGCCTAGCATGATGGTTTCCCAGGCTGGTAAATGGGCTCTGGAGAAATGAAAACTACTGTTCAAGTAAACATGCATAAGTTACAGATCAAGTCTACAGGATATTAAATATGCTAGTCCCTATGCCAGAGATGTTCCACCTTACCCTTTAATCTTTGGTTTTCACTTCTTTACTCTCCTCAAAATTTTGTTTAAAAAAAAGAAACTCACAGTGGTAAATTCATTGTGGTTTTTTTTTTTTCACTTTAGTCTTTTTTAAGATCCATAAGAAAAAGTTACTAAACTGCAGTTTTCTACATCTGCCAAATAAAAATCTGAAATCTTGAATGAAAAACACTGCTAGAAAGTACCAAATATTTTTTCTTAAAAGTTTTACCTTCCAAAATTTTTGGAATATTTGTAAATATTTGTAAATATTTTTTTAATTTATAAAGACTCTTAAATTCTTAGAGTAACTGTGAAACCCCTCTCATTATTTATAAACATTTTATGACAAATATCACATTCTATTTTTAAATTTTTTACCATTATTTTTATAGTTTCATAACCACCACTGAATTCTAATCTTATCTCATATTCACATATGTATATATGGATTCACTTGTGTATGTAGGTATGGAAGTATTTTGATACATTTTAGTGGGTGAGTTTCTCAGTGTCAATAATTTCTTTTCACATACAATTTTCCTTCCCAATGCCACCATCTTTTAAAACTAATGTTATATTCATTGCCATAGGAAAGACAGGTCACTACAGAACATCACACAAATAAATGACAAAGAGAATTAATTTATGTCTATTGAGCATTAAAACCTAAATTCTGAGTATAAATAATTGATTTTAAAGAATATTTCCTAAACAATTTTGTTACATTTTTCTTCTACCTATGAGGAAATGCACTTTTCTAGATTAGATAAGAAATGATTCAAATACAAGAAAAATAGTGTCTTGATGTCAGTGTGAGCTTGTGAGCTCTTCACAGACCACAGATAACAAGTATGAACTATGAACAACATATAAAAAAATTACCCTAATGTTCAACAGAATTAATAAAAGTAAACTGTTATCAGTGATAATCTAACCTTGGAAGAAGAGACTAGCAGATGTAAGTTTCCCATTATTATAGAATTTACATGTGGGAAGATCTCACATATGGAGTGATATGGACCAGGGTGGCTCAAAGTCTCATAGAAAACATACTGTCTTTATGACCTGAAGAAACATGTGCCAGGAACAGGATCAACATAAGTACCTTGGATTTTAGGTTTAGGAAAATATCTTAAAGGAACAAAAAAGAGGGGGAAAAATTCTCATAAAAACTGTCTAAAATAGCTGCTAACCCTACAGCATAAATGATCAAAACAAATTAAAAGCAACCTTCGGATAACAGAATTAAACTGATAACTTGAGTTGCCCACTCTAGATGAGGCAGCTACACTGTTGTTTTAGCTAGATAAATGAAACAAGAAATGAAAGTCAAGAAAAAGAAAACAAACAAAAGCAAATAAACTTAAATCCAGTCATATTAATAATTACATTAAGCATTATGGACTGAACACTCCAACTAAGAGGCAGCATTTATCTGTATGGAGAATGAAAAGGTAATACCAAGTTGTCAAGTTTCAATTAGAAGAAATTAAATGTGATGGGGAACTGATTGTTGCAAAGGAAATGGACAATCTGTCCAAAAGACAGCCTGACTACTAAAGGTCATTCAACCTACTGGCTAACTGAACTCATTAAATTCCTCTACCACAATTTGCAATAAATATAAAGAAATATAAAATCTGCTATGTGTAGTCGGTTGAGAGAAATGCTTACAAAAACAGAACAGAATAATAGCTGAGAATTACACTCTGGAGTTTGACATTTAAGCCTTCACAAATTTTACCTTTGTCCTCTATAAAATGGTAAAAATTACCATATAAATTTCAGAAGACTGTTTTTTAAAAAAGTTTAAGTGATGTTTATCACCATCATCTTCATCTTCATCATCAGGACCATCATCAACATCATCATTCTCTTTGAAACCATGATTCATATCACAGGGAGGTGTTTCTGTCTGCTTTCAGCATGTTAGTATGCATTTGGCTTCTTGGTTTCTGTAAGAGTGTTCTTTTTCAAGAAAATCCCACTTTTAGACAAATTTGAATGGATTTTAGTTTATTGTGATCATAGGAAGTCTGTATAAAAATTCCATTTCTGTTTCAATTTGTATCTTTAAGAAATTTCAGTTGGTATGCTGGTTTTGTTTCTTGCTCATGTCATATAGATTCTGCTGATTTACTGTGCTGACTCCTTCTTATGAATCATTGCCCCCTTATTTTTTATCAGTCCAATTTCTACCTTTGCTTGCTTAAAAGACTAGGGGAAATGAGTTCTCATTCCATTAATCTGTATCTAATGCTCTGTATTCTCATGAACCATCCTACCTTCTAAAATATTTTGCCACTAAATTATACCTGCACCACAATTTAGCCATTATAATATACTTTCTTTTAGTTATTCTTTAGTTGATGCCTCTGGAAGGTCTTGATTCAGTATACCACGTACTACTTGACCAGATAGAGCAATACAAGAAAAAAAAATGTAGTCAGGATGTACAAATTTTAATGAGAATGACTATTCTATGAATCTATTCCCTTGCTTTTGCAAAGGTAATTGTATAACTGTCTCCAAAAATTGCTTAAAATAAGGGTCTTTCCCACAGATATCTATACCTATTCTTCTTGCTTAGATTTTTGTCATTTCTTTTAGAAAAGAAAATGTAAGATGTTTTGTTTGAGAAGAGTCGTTGGGACTTATTTGCTTATTTATTAATTTGAAGTAAAAAATTTAAAGATCACTTTTGTAGGACTCAAAGGACCTGGATTTTATATGACATTACTTAGCCACTGAATTATACAAACTTTTATAAGTCAATTAACTTTAGAGGGCCGGCTGCAGTTTCCACACCTGGTAAGAAAATTTAAAAAAAAAAGCGGCTATAAAGTTCAGTTGGACACATATTGTGGATTTTTAATACATGCTATGAAAAATGTAGTTAGAGTCTAAGATGGGATTTTTTTCCAGCTCTACCATCATATAAAATTATCTAACATTTTCTTTGATAAAAGAAGCATAATAATTCAGCTATCAAATATTTTAAATGAACTCACTGTCTTAATTAAGAGACTTCTTTTTTTAAATCAAGAAAGCTAAAATTCAGTTCAATTAAAAATATAAATAACTAATGTTTCCATTTACTTGACACTTTCTGAGAAGTTCACCCTATTCTGTAAGCTAATTAAGGAAAATAAATCAAATGGCACTTATTTAAAATAAGGTAATGAAAAAATAAGTGATAAATTCCAGAATTGACAAATTATACTCTTCACTCTGCCATTAAAAGCCATTGACTTTTAAAATGCTACCTTTCTTTATTGCTTTACTATCAATGCAATCCAAGGAGTTCCCTTTCAGGAATTTCCTGGAATAAACTTGCCCCAAATTTATCCATGTCTTTTCATTGTGGAAAAATTTTTATAAAAACGAATTGTTGTATAATTGATAAATGTGACATCTGTAGACTAAAATTCAAGTATGTAAGGAAGGTAAGTGACCCATAAACATTTTTATACTAATGACCTTAGCCTCAGAGTACAGTGTTAATTTAATATGTCACAAGGGCTGCAGAATTTATATATGTATTATGCAATGTAAATAGATCTAGGTTTCTTTATTTATGTGGGACTGTACAACTAGCCTCTCTCTATATATTAGAAATTATTTTTGAAGAGAAATACCACCTGGAAAATCACAACATACAATTTATGTAACATTAACTTAAGTCCATTCAAAAATGAGTATCATCATAATTTAAGAAAGGTAATGTGTCAATTTTATGTTAAATAAATTGATTATATTTTACTACATTTACCCACCATATCTGGCATAATCTCACATATCTAAACTCATAAAATATGTGAGAATCATCCAATATACTTTAGTATCTTTGAAAACTAGAGACTGATGGCTATTATGCAACAAGATTTGATTTTTTTAAAATTATTTTTACCCCCGCTGTTCTAATTAAGATTGTGTACTCACTGGTTTTGCATAATAGCCAGTCATTATGCTATAGTTTGTTATTGATTCAAACTTCTCTTGAATAGATTTCCCTGAAGCGTGCAGGCCAAAAGACTTAGGGCTAGCCTCAACCCCTTTCTCTTGAGGATCGCATCTACACATCTACAAATGCCTTCAGCCACATCTAAAAAATGTGAACTCCATGCACATCTATTTACTTCTACCTTGACCACTCCTAGTTTAAAATTTCAGTAGGACCCTCCCTGGTGGCGCAGTGGGTTAAGCAACGCACTATGAAGCAAACCGCAGCCACTGCAGCACGAGTTTGATCCCTGCCGCAGGCTGGGGGGTGACCCACATGGTGCAGAAGACCTCTCCTGCCTCACCCGCTGCTCCCTCAGCTGTTTATTTCGGTTGATCTGCCTGTGCTGTTCCTCACTCTATCTGGTGGATTCTCTCACCCCCAACACCTCTGGCCTGTACCCCCTTGCTTGTATGCATAAATAAATAAATCTTTAAAAAAATAAAATTTCAGTATTTCTTGGAATTGATCATCAGCCTAATCCCTGGTTTCCTTGGTTATAATTAGTCTTCTTTTTCCCAGTTGAATGTTTGTGTGTGTGTGTGTGTGTGTGTGTGTGATGACTTAGAGCAATCCTTTAAAATAGATGGAAGGCATATTATTTCTCTTGCTGTTAAAATTTCAAACTCCAAAGACTTCCCATCATGATTAGCATAAACTCCAAAATCTTCCCTGACATTACCATGGACTAGCCCAGAAGTACTCTTTTCTACCATTCTTCCTTTTTTTCATCCTTTTCATTCATAATATACCTGCCTTTTCTAGAACAAGTATTTTCATAACACTGGGTGTTTGTTTTATCTCCTTCCACCTCCCATTACTATATTTCATTCAGGCCTTTGTTCAACTGTGGACTTTACTCAGAGGCCTTATGGCACATCATATCTCAACAGTTTCTTCATTTCCCTTCATCTGATTTTCTTTATTTTTTGATATCACTCTTGCTCTCTGAAATAATATTTTAGTTATGTTTAAGTAGGCTGATTATTTGGTATATTTCATAAGTATATTTTGGAAGGTCTGTCCGTCTATTTGACAAATTTCAACATCCTCTCTTGCTCTGGCCACACAAAAAAGTCACTTATTTGTGTCCCTTTTAATACTGGCAAAGTGACTGTTTGCATCACAGATGAGAGATGCAGGAATAGAGATGAGGGCATACTAAAGAAATAAAATGTTTTCCTCCAAATGCTGTTTAGCTAATAACATAATAAAAACATATAAATGCTTATCTTGCTCACCAGTGACTGGTGGAATAAAACTCGTAGCACTACTCTCTTAGAAGACTGAAGCCAATATTAACACTGTTGGTGGGTGCCAATGTGGTGATACCTGGGGGAGGACACTGCACTCAAAACACCAACAATAATAAGTCTGTGTTGCTGCAATTAAAAAATTAAAGTTTTATTATTTTTTTTAAATTTTCTAAGGCTGGATGAAGCTTTTTGTTCTATGTGATCTATAAATCATCTGCAGTGGATGATCCTACAGTTAATGGTGAGATTTGTTCTGAGAATGTTATGGGGCAACAAAAGTAGAGGCAAAGGAGTAGAGGAAAAACATGGTGTTTTTATTTATTTAGTGTTTTGTCCTCAGCTGAACAGTCCTGGAATGAGATTTCTTTGATCCCAAATTTATACGTGGGTTTGGAGTGAATGTAAGGGAAGACTGGGCAGGACCGCTGAGCTGCAGAATTAAAGCAGCAGCTCCCACTAGATTTTATCCAAATGAAGACATATTGAGAAGGATATTAAGGAATGATAGTTCATCAGCCCTAAACACCACTTAGTGAATATCATCAATGTGTTTAAAAATAAGCAGGAATAAAGGGATAAGCTAAAGTGAATGAAGGGTGGAAGAAATGTGTTTGAATGTTGGGGAATGGGAAAGTTCACCAGAGAAACAGTTTTTGTTGTCAATTAGATGTGATATTCCTACAGGTTACTTGAATATTTTAGTTTTGATTTATTCATTACATATTGTCTGTAAGCTTTATAAGTTCAGGGAAAGCCAACATGTGATCTATAAGAACAGAGCATGTACATGTGGAATGAGTAAAAGAATTAACTTATATATCCTGTCAGTGACAACTCTAAAGAAAGTAATTACTTATAATAATATATAGTATAGTAAATATAGTAATTACTATATTATATTAATTATATAATTGATTTTATAATTATGTCTATTATAATATTAATTATATATTGCATTTTAATAGCATTTTTGCATTTATTATTTATGTCAATGGTAATCCAACTGTATTATAAATTAAATATTATAAAGTTAAAATATCTTCTAAATTATTTAAAAGTGATTATAAATTTTAAGCCCAAGAAAATAATTTATTTTTCTTTTTAAGAACTTGAATGACTTCACGTTTCCTCTTAAAAATAAGTGTAACAGTCATTCATAAAGAATACAGACTTTGGGTCAAAGGAGTTGGATTCTAATTTGACGTAACTTATTTTTGGTAATTGAATAGACCCTAACTTTCCTGTCTAATTAGCACAATGACTGACATAGTTGAGACTAAAACAATGGCAGAATTTAGTCAAGAATTTTTTTTTTCAAAGATGGATAGAAACACCTGAATTTTAAAAGGTTTATGAAATTATTTCCCTTAAGATGAAAACCAAATAATATATGAGTCAGATACATCCCTAAATTTTAAATTTGCTTTTTTTTGAAATTTAAATACATTATTTTACCTCTTTTTAAAGTGTTTTTATTATTATTAATCTTATTTATTAAACATACATGTTTATTTTTTCACAATAAAGGATTTCTCTCCTCAGGTGCAGTCACCATAATTTTCCTGCCACCAAAGTGCCTACATCCCTCTACCACATTCTACTACACTTCCCTCCCCACCACCCGCCCTTCTCTAATCTCCCGCCTTCCCTCCCATCCTTAGTGTCTCAGATGGGTCTTTGAACTGTCAATCTTAGTTTGCCTTTGTCCAATCCTTTGTTTGGTTTCTATAGATTTCAAATATAAGTGAAACTATTTATCATTAATCTTTCTCCTTCTAAAGGATTTTAGAGTAATCCCTTCAACATTCTACCCATATAGCCACAAATGGCATGAGCTTTTTGATCACTGAGTAGTATTCCATTAGTATATGTACTATTACTTCTTCTTCATCCACTCATCTGTATGGGATAGTTAGGTTGTTTCCCTATCTTGGCTTTTGTAAATATTGCTGCTAAAAGCATAGGAGTGTAGTTTTTCTTTTGAATTAGTGGGGTTTTTTTGTGCTCCATGGATAGTTGCCTTGGAATGGATATTACGTGTCATGTGGTAGATCCATTTTTAGTCTTTTGAGTAATTTCCACTGTTCTTTTCATAGGGTCTGATCCAGTGTACATTCCCACTATTAGTGTAATTTTGGAAATGCATATATTTATTTATTTTTTAAATATGTATTTATTTATGCATACAAGAGCTGGGGTACAGTCCAGAATCCAGGGAGGTGAGAGGATTCACCAGAGACAGTGGGGGAGCAGAACAGGCAGACTGACTGAAACACACTGCTGAGGGGAACAGCAGGCGAGGCAGGAGAGGTCTGCCTGCGCCATGTGGGTCCCCTCCCTGGCCGGCAGCAGGGATCGAACTCGTGCTGCAGTGGCTGTGGTTTGCTTCATAGTGCGTTGCTTAACCTACTGCACCACCAGGGAGGCCCTTGGAAATGCATTTAATGATTTTAAGTCATAGCTGTGTCTCATAGTACTGCCTTCTGAGTATATTAATAGAAATTTATTCTTAACTATTTTAAAATACAGTTTCTTTGTTGAAATTATGAGACATATGAAGTGATATGTTGACAAATTTGGGGAATACAGGTATAGCTAATAATGAACGAAGTAGACTGGAATTTAAAAAGTGTCTTCATTCTGGTCTTTTCAGAAAACTTATTGCACCTCAAATGAAAACAGAACGTGAAAACAATAATGAAAAACATAGATGTAAGATTGTTTTTATTTGTGTCAAATTTGAAGAAAACATTTTTATCAATTTTTTTGTGCTCTTAGATCTCATTCATTTATTCTTAGACTAGAAGAATAGTTTTCTCCTACCAATGCTATCTGGTTACTAATTAGAAATTGGTACAAAGTTATCAACAGTAGTTCTGAACCACAACACTTGGATATATTCGTTTAGGAGACAAGAGTTCACAAAGAGGCATTATCACCCAGCCACAACTGAGATGAATTTTACTAGTGTTTGTGCAAAACTCATTTAAGAAAGATTGTCTTAAATACACACACACACAAGTTAATGATGAAAACTTCGACAACTTCTAAGTACTGGTCAGACACTATCAATCTATAAGATTATACAAAGAGGCCAAATGGTAGAATTTGATGAGGCAAGAAAGAGAAAGGAGAAAAAGGTGGGAGAGAGAATATCTACCATTATCCCTCCTGCATCCTTATTTTATGAGGATGAAAGTTAAAAGAGAGAAAACTTTTCAGGCTATATTCAACATCATCAAGATTCACAAAGCAAAGAGACTGTTGGTGGTGATTGAAATGCTCTTTTATATTGTATGCTGTAATGGGCTCTAACTTTGTTCTCATCACATTCTTTTGAGATTCAGCATAGTTTCTCTATGGTGCGGCCATTGGGTTGTTACCTTGACCTGGGGCGCTCTGAGAAGGCTCAGCTCTGTCACTGGAGTCCCTAGATTTGTGAGTCTTGCTGTGACTCCTTTCTGTGACTCATTTAACATCTCTGTCCCTTTCTTCACCTTTCTTAACATGAACCCAATTAGGAGAACTTTTTTCCTTAATACAAAAGAATTAGGTTTGTTCTGCAGCCTAGATTTTAAGTGCTGGTGGCATTTCTTTAGGATGTCTAACTAGTACAAAAAAATAGAACTTTCTCCTCACCTAGGTGTTAGGAGAATTAATTAATGTTTTGAAGCACCTCAGATTCTTGGATGAAAGGACCCTGAAGAATTCTCTCATTTGAATGTAGTATTATTGCATCATCTGATCCTGTGGTGAAGCAGGCAGATAAAAATAGTCCTTTCAAGTACAGTAACCAGCTTTAAACTGTAAGGGTGGTATACTTTGAGTCTGGCAAAAGGCAACTACTAAGTACTTTCAGGGAAAAATTGATTCCATGCAAATCTTTGGATTATGCAATTTTCTTTCAAAAGAGAAGTTTTTAATTCCATGACCTTTCTTTCACTGATGGAGATTCTTTTTCTTCTCTAAAAATGAACACCAAGGACATACCTTTTCCACATCTTCTCCTTAAAAATTTGATAGCAATTCAGATTAGTAGTTCATATGCTAGTATAAATAATTGATGAATTTTAAAATGACACTTTTAGAGCAAGTACTTATTCATATCACAAACTCCATAGCCTAAAGAATTAGCCAGATAAATGGAGAATTTCTCCAATAAGGAGATTATAGATTATTTTGAATGGTTACAGTGGTCTCTCTAAATTAATAATACATTGTCTCATTTTAGAGAATAAAAGAGCATATTTTTAGTTTGTAGCAAAAATAATTAAATAGAACTTAAACACTTTCTCTTTTAGAACAATGTTTTCAACAGTCTAAGCTTTTTTTTTTTTTTTTCAAATCCTAGTAACATGCTTGAGATTGGGGAACTTTATTTATATACAATAGTTTTGTGAAGGTACAATAATATATTAATGATATATGATATCAATAATAACAAGAATTAAAATAATACTTATAAGCTATCATTACTAGGGACTGTGCTCCTCCCTTCATTGATACTAATTCATTTAATTCTCTTGCTAGTCTGAGGTAGATGCTATTATTATTATTACTGTATTACACATGAAGAAGTTAAAGCAGAGAAAAGCAGAGTGACCTGTCAGTGTTGACAGGCTAGAAAGTGATGGAGTCCGGGTCTGAATTCAAGCCATTTGCCTTCAGGGTCCTGACAGGTTCAGAATCTCACTCTGAGCATCTTGAGGGCACGTCTGATAATTAGCTCTGAGTGTGAGGAATTATATGTGCTGGCAAAGAGGTGACTCTTGAGAAGTACATATTGAAGCAAAATATGGAAAAAGGAATTGCATTGTTTTCTTCCCTTTAGTCAGTGGTGTACCACTCTGCATTTGAAAAATATTGGTCCCCATAAGGTAGGAACAGGGATTTCTGCCAAATGAGAACTTTAGGGCTAACAGCAGGACAGACTGTGAGCATGCAGACAAAAGAGGACTATTCATGCTTGTTCTCTATTTGGGCCTGTTCCATCTTAGCCAGACACAATTGTGTCCTTGGGTCTCTAGTTGAAGAACTCACAGTTGGCATTCTGTTATTGAGTGTCTGGAGAAGTTTGGTTATCTCTCCCCAAGGAACCTGAGGGCTGGACTCATGACCTTGTCACAAAGTCTAAGTCTTGTGCTTCCCCTGAAAGAAAACAAACAGATGTGTCTCCCCTGGTTAAATGGGGTGTAAAACAGCACTTAGGCTTGTCACTGTTCCTCCCAGTATTCATCAGCATCTCACTACAAATAGTGTGCTCCCAACTCAAGCAGCTGCCATCAAGGTAGGAGGTGACAGGCTCTTGGATGGCAAGATGTGTTTTTGGATGTGGAGTCGTCATAGCGCCGACATGAGTAACCTGTAGGGGAATTTAGCCATGGCACTTTTATTTTCAGGATAATGAGTCAAAAAGAAGGGACCACCTACTTTGACTGGCATCTAAGAATGAGAGAGACCAGCCGTGAGATTATACCAAAATCGTTTCTGAAGAGATATGGGCCGCTTGCTTGTCTTCCACATATATCTACTTATCAGATGATGAATCAGTACTTAAGAATGCATGTTTGGAGATCACTGGATATGTAGATAGCAACTTCTTCAAAATAATTGTCAGCAGACTGGGGTATGTCAGTCCATGTGGTCCTTCCCTTGGTCATCTTTCTACAAGTTTCAGACTAGTTGGGGGAGTGGGGATGGAGTAATTCACTAACTTTGCTTTGTGCAGAAGACTCATTGTGACCAGGAGGTACTGTCTCACAGCTGAGAGATACTAAGAGACTCAGAGAAGAGGGGGCAGTGCTTTCATGTCTGTCTTTAAGGGTTTAGGGGTTACACAGTCTAACATAAAATCTAGTTCAGGGTTTATCTGCAGAATATGAGCAGTGAAAGCAAACCCTTCTCAAAGTATTTTGGTTTTCATGGTTGGAATTAAATATTTTGAATTTTTGTTTTGAATGTCTTTGCCAAAAATATTAGATGTCTATTGGAAAATGTGCTGCATAGTGATAAGAAAACACTAACTAATGATAACGTGTATTTAAGTTAGAATGTTAAGTTTAAAATACGTATTTTATGTATGTTCAAAAATTCACTAATCATAGATCAATTTATCAAAATCTCTACTGTCAGGCATAGTAGGTATATAGAAGAAAACACACACGAACTATGGATGCTAAGATGAAGGTGTTTACAATGTAGATGGGGAGCAATCATTCAATATTAAAAAAAGAAGGAAAAGAAAATAAAGTGAAGCAATGTAATTAACATTGTTTCTAGGCTGTAAAACAAAGCAGTTTTGAGTTGGATTCTAAGGTTGTATAACCACATCTGAAAGCTTGCCACTTGCTAGCCATATATCCTTATGTAAATTCCTTTAAGCCTTGGATTTCTCACCTCATCTATAGAGTGAACATAATAGCACCTACCTCATGGGTTTCTTGTGAGGATTAAAGAAAACAGTGTAGGAAGTGTTTAAACAAGCCCCTGGCATGTCATACATATTCAACATGTATTAGAAACTATGGGCATTAGTATTACTATTATTATTTCATCTTAAATTATAGATCCTGAGATATTGAGATACTGAAATACTGAGGTCAAAATAATGCTTGGAAAGATTTCTGGATTTATCCATCTCGTTTAAACCTAGATTCAGACAATTGCAAGCCATCTTTGATTATTCTCTTTATATCAATCTGCGTACTTAGTTTTGAATCATGTGATTGCCTACTCATATATATTTCTATTTTAGCACAGATACTAAAATAGATACACACAGACACACCAAGTAATTGCCACTGAGTAGTGAAATATAAAATTTTCCTCTGTTTTTTTTGCCTCTGTCTGTTATCTACTTTTCTTCCAGTGATCATGTATTAATTAACATATTTTGTTTATACATTGGGGAAAACAGGGTGGATATTCTTGAATTGTTTTCCTTCTTCCCAATCTTACCGCTAATGCCTTAGATCATGTTGTTCTCTTTCTTTTTTCTCTTTTTAACCACATTGTTGAGTCGCTTCTTCAGTGATACTCTTCTACTTAATGACTATTGTGAGGACTCTGCACAATTGAACTACTGCATAACTTTATGGTCTTGGAGGATGCAGGCCATGAGTTACTCATTTTGTGCAACCTTGCACACCGTTCTAGCTCAGGCTGTCATATGTGTCTCTGTCTCTCTGTTCTCTTCTCTCTCTGAGTAAAATAAACAGAAGTGAAATGTATTTCCCAACAATATTTTCTCCAAAGATTATGGATAACTGGGCATATATCAATGCACAGCCTTTTGCTTAAATTGAAGTTTGCATTTTTAAGTTGAAAATTTCTACTTGATAAAAGTTGGATGGCAGTAGTTTTCTTTTCCTAACTATGTTTAAATTCATTTAAAAAGAAAGTGAAATAATTCAAAAGAATGATATCCCATTAACTTTGAAAAGGGAAACAATCAAGATTTCATTTTTTTTTTTTTTGCCTTCTATAAACTGCCTGTTATACTGCAGAATGTCAGTGCCTGGCATGCCTTTCTGCCAAAATGCAGAACAGATGTAGGAGGGCACCTTGGGAACCATACATTATAAAGTGTGGCTGAAGAACTGTTTTCACACCTTTCCCAGCCCTGTCTTCACCTGTTTATGCAGGAAACAGACCTGTGGATTTTAGTTCATCTGGTTCCATGCCAGTGGATTCCCAGTGGCTCCAGACAACTGCTTTCTCATTTGAAGTTCTGTTCTTTTCCTCCCAATTTTTGGCTGACAGTTGCTCAGTTTGGATTGCTGGCAGGTTGTCAGAGGCCTCTTTGCTACAGGTTGCCTCAGTTTAAGGAGAAGTTGGATATAGAACAGATTTCTAGGAATGTGAATCAGAAATAAGGATGGCATTATTTTAGAGAACTGGAACACTTTCATGTAGGCACCTCAGAAAGAAAACCAGACTTTGGTTCTCTACAATTCCCACCCTTCAGCATGAGCCTGTGTATACGGGGCAGGAGAACTTAAACTAATAAACTCTAGGCATATGCCCATACCCATCAATTAACAAAACCACATAGTGTAACAACATCTAAACAATGTCCTGTAACTAGTGATTTTCCTGTGATACACTCAGCCAAGTAATCAAATGCCCCAGCAACCTCAGGTCATAGGTGTTAAGTTATATCATTAGTTGTGTTGAAGTCTAATAATTAAATGAGAATTAGCCATGAACTCCTATGAGGCAGAAAACTCAAACTTTGATGTTTTACATATTAGAATAAATAGAGCCAACAATCAGCTGCACAAAAAAAAACACTGCTAAATTCCAGACGAGGACCCCCACTTTTTCCTTGGCATCAGGAACTTTGCAGCTGCTTTCCCCAGGGGTGCGGTAATTGGGGCCCTCAGGGCACTGATTCTCTCACTTATGGAAATTTTTTTCCATAGAGGCTCACACAGGTGATGAGGTTGGTTGGAAAATGTCCACCTTTTCTTTGAGACTCTGTTTGAATGAAAGAGATCTGAATGATGTGACATTTGTGTTTCCTCTTTCTCTTTCCATTCCAGTGGAGTTGGAATATCTCTGAGGAACAATCAAAAAATGCTGCCAGATATTTAGAAATAATTCTCTAGGTCTAACTCAGGACTTTGTTTACTATCTGTACATATTCTTAGTTTTAAGGACCAAGTCATAGGTCAAGTCTTTATTTGAGACAGAATAGGATTTAGAACATTGCCATATTCCCTAAAGAGAGGAGGGAACCCCTCAGAATAATAAAATAGTTAACATTCTATGGCCATAGATGTGTTTTAGAGAATGGTGGTGTGATAGAAACTGGTTATTCTTAGATGTCCTCAGAGAATGTTGAGTGTCTGAGAGTAGAGCATTATATCACTCACCAAAAAATACCAAATAGTCTAGACTAGACAAGAAATTAGGTGACGTTTCTCTGAAAAGGTTTAAAGGAAGTAAATAACTTGGACTTTGTGGGCCATACAGTGCCTGGGTTACCTCTTCTTTTCTGCAGTTATAACACAAAAAACAACCATTGCTAATATATGATGAATGCCTATGGTGAATTCCATTAGAACTGTATTTGGCATGTAGTTTGCAATTTGTTTCTCCCTTGTCTAAACTCATGCACATGGTAAGTTCACAGTTCAATGGCACAGAGGTGAGCCATGCATGTAAAGAGACCACTAAAGGAAATAACATGAGAAAAACTAAAATCAACAATGGAGATAATAAATAGGCAAAATATTCAGAAGAATAAGAGATACTTGGCTAAGATTATTTATATTTTACCTGAGTCCTGGATAGGTATAGTGGTGTTCATTTAAGTTCTGTAACCATAAAATGTATTGTCATTATAGGTTGTTCTATAATAAGTAGATTTCCTTTCCCTCATCAACAGAGGAGGATATAATTTTGTTTATAGGAGATAGGAGGAAAAAGTCTAAATCAGAGGGCTGGAAAGTAAAGTATGTCTGAAATGTAAGGTGGTGATTAAATAGACCTGAAAGTACAACAGTAAGAAATTTGCATCATCTCCATCTTCCCAGTGTAGCCCAGCCCCAATCAGGGCCTCACCTCGAGTTTGGTCACCATGTCCTTTAACACGTATGGCAACTCTTAGAAACACGTTGGCTTTCTGTTTCCATTACTGGCTAGTATGGAGCTCCTTTCAGACTAAAAGTCAAACACGGAGCTCCAAGCAAATAATATGGCCAGGACATTTACTTTTGCTAAAAATGAATGTCAATTTAATTGCAAATGAGGCACTCTCCTTAGACTCGTGGCAAATTACAATCCTGGCCCTCAGTGCTGAAAGTTTGGGTTTTTCATGCTGGATTTTCCTGACCTGGTTTAGAAAATAATGTTCTGAGTTTCACCCAGCAATATTTAAAAAGGCATCATGTGCAGATGGTTTTATGGAGATGTGAATGAAAATGAGTTGAAGACGTCTCCGAGCAGCTGTAGTTTCTCATTCAGAGCAACCAAAGACATCAGAGACACCACGTGAAAACAGAGGACTTGGCTGTCTTCCTTATCAGGGAGCTAAGTTACCTGCCAATGAAGAAGATTCTTTCTTTTAATGTGATCAAGATGGTCCCGTAGGGTCAAAGTTGAAGTATGTTAGCAGAGAGATTAAAACTTAGGTTCTGCTCATCTATATTTAACCTGACCACAAAAGATTAAGAAGATTTTAGACTCTGGTGAGCTGACTCATTCTTATTCTCTCTCTCTTTCTCTCGGTGAACACTGAATTTATCATTTAAATGTTAAAAAGGGAAACCAGATGCTATAGTTATTAACTTTTGGAATCAATGATAATCTTCCTATTAAATTCTTCCATCCAGGTACGGGCAATTATTTGCTTGATCTAAAGGTGCAGAAAATGCAGGCACACAGGGTTTCAGAAAGTCCAGTTTAATAAGACAGGTGGGTAACTAATAATGTGGAAAATTACCTGCAGATTGAGGATATTGGGAATGACTAATGGCCAAAACTAAGCGAGTAAATTAGTTGCAAAATGATACCATTTGCAGTAGTTGTGTGAACGGGGGACGGGAAAGCACAGTGGCATGTGGCAGTGAGCAGAGCTGAGCAGAGTTTGAATGTGGCCCAGACTCAGGAAAGCAGCCCCCACTCACCCCTGCCCAGCGGCTGTCTCGGGCCTTCGTTTATTTATTTATTTTTGTTCATCTGTGCTGTGAGTGTAAAGTTTAACAGTGCAGGCTCTGGAGTCTACTTAGCTTTGTGAAGTCTAACACAAAGTCATCGCCAAGGTCAAAACCATCAGTTAAAAATCTTTAATTGGCCTTCCAAGCCCAGCAGATTTCAGACAGTCAAATATGGTCAATATTGGTAGAAAAACCCATAAAGTGGGCTTTGGAAAAATCAAAACTCAAGTTTATTAATTGGTAATATATTGGTATTATCTTCCTTACATGAGAATCTTTTGTTTAAATATATTTTGCAATGACAGATAGTCTGAATACATGGTTTATTTTAAAATTTGTAAATTAGTTATATGTACTTATAATCTTTCTTGCAAAATAATTAATGATTTGATATTCTTTCGAAATTCTGTGATGCCTTAAGATAAAGGCACATATGTAATTGATTTGAGATTCATTATAGTATAGACTTTCAGACCTACTTACTTTTTCTTCTTCCCAAAGCTCTTTGAACTGCCATCTAATACTAGCATTTCAAAACTGATAAGACAAAATATCTCAGTCCATTATTTAAACCTGGCTCAATGACAGAAAATGACAGTCAAGGCAGCTTTAATCAATTCAGTTTTATTGTTATCTGTTCTGTAAGCTGTATAAATGCAAGAAGTTCTTCTCAATTTAGTGTTCTTGCTGCTAAGGTGATAATAATCTGTACCCAAAGTTAATTGACCACTTAATACATTTTCTCTAGCAAACATTTAATGAAAGCTTACTACCTCTTGCTCCATGATAGTAGGGGAAGATCCTCTAAAGTGTTTTAATGAATCAAAAAGCAAGATGTCTGTCTTCTAAATACTCACAATAAAAGATGCTTAATTATACATGCTATGTGTCACTAAATGTTGTATTGTGCACAACATTATCTTAATATTATCTTAAGGTACCTGGTAGAAGATTTAACTCCTCATAGCTAAAGCAAAAACACGAAACATATAATTACCTTCTTTATGCTATCACAATCGAAAAACTCGTTTTTAGTACTTTATGTAAACAAGAAAGAAATTGCCTTATATCCAGGTCACAGAATATATGTCCATATATTTTTGGCTGTCTAACTAACTGGTTTAAAATTCTTTGTTGATTTTACTAGTATACACTGTCTGTTTTTCCCTGACTAGTTGCTCTATCTATCCAATAAAAGGGTCACATAAGACCCTGAATATTTTGATAATAAAACCATTCATTGCGCTCTATAAAGTCCATGAAAGGCTTCATATCACAACTCTAAAAAAGGTGGCTTTCTCTTTCTCAGTTTCCTTTCTGCAATGACTGGTGATGCAGATGGGCAAAGGAGAACTGCCTTTTCCTAAATTTATTCTTTGATATTTTTGAGGGTTATGAGTCAAAGTCTTACAGGACCAGAACCTGGAAAATCACAAACATTGAAGTTGGGTGTGGACAACTCAGTTTGGTAGACTGTTTTAACCATTGTAATAGATATTGAATCAAGTTAAATTAAAATCTTATTGGCAATTATCAAATAGAATATAATTCCTTTAAAATGCATTTACTAGTCCAACTATATTCAGGGAAGTCAATATTTTTCCAGAATATATTATTATGCTGTGTAAGCTTAGATGAGAAAGAAGCAAAAGTGGTAACTTGCTTTTACAAATTGCATTTAATGTTTAAAGGACTTTAACATCTATTATCTAATTAATCAAATTTTCCACGTCCAATGTTGAATTCATGATTTTCTATCCAAAGTGATTCTTCTCCTTGCTTTTAGCCCTTGTTTTACTTAATAATGCTTAAAATATGGGAGCCACCTTGCTTAGTTATCAAGCGCTATTTGTTATACTTCTGTATCTGAAAATTGTTTCCATTTCTATTTCTGCTATTTCATCTGTCACTATAAAAATTTCCTGAAACCTCACCATCATTAGTTACTCATTTAGAAAAAAAAAAACAAACCTCAAGATAATAAAACTTATCTGTATCAGGGTGATTTTCCAACTCAAAAACAGTACATACTAAATGTCTTCCAAATAAAGTTTCTATTACTAGTTAATCACTCAAAATAGATGGAATCAACTTTTCAGGAATTATCCCTCCATCATTGTCTATTTGTTGCACCCAATTCTGAATCAAAACTGAACTTTAAGATAGATGTACTCTTCCTGTCCTCCCTTTACTCCTTTCATTCTGTAACATGTGATGTGGCTTTTATATAATCCCCAAAACTAGTGATTGCCACTAAAAATGGCCTCTTTCTCTGTCTGACATTGACCTGAACATATATGGGAATCATTTTTTTCCATTCTTGATAAACAACAGGGTCAAGGCATGGTGCATCTTGAAATGGCTGTTGTTCTTGTAACTGTGGCTGGCAACATAAGCCAAATGGAACAGAAGGAAATGTAATAAGTTGCAGTGATTTGGGGATTTAATTAGACTTTTGTTTGAACTACAGTGGAACTGATATTCCTAAATTCTCAAAATCCAGAAAGGAATTGTTTTATTTTCAGGTAAATTTTAAAAAATCAGAGAATCTAATTTTCATTGTATCTTTAAAAGTTAGGGACTAGTAGCTGATGTAGTATACTGTGTAGTATACCCAGTTAACTTCATTCTATAGCATTAATTAGGAATTTCAAGATTTCTACTCATTCAGGAGGAGTAGATATTTGTCACCCTTGAGCATTTTATCTTCTGAGTCATACAATATAATTAGCTGCTTTATCTGCCTACATTTTGTTTGCCCAGATTTAGAATTAAAATTGAAGACACATCTGGGTTTCCTGAGGAAATCATAATTTGGGGTTCAGTATTTTAGTCTTTAGCAGACTGATTTTCCCTCCAAATCATATTTGTTATATATGATATTCCTGAATCCATCTGACATGAACCAAGAAATGAAAATAAAAGCTTCTTATTCAATAAGCAGACACATGGACAAGGAATGCTGCCGTGAACGTGCATTTCTTGAAACACTTGCTGTAATTCCCTGAAGTCCTATAACCTTCCCTGACATCAGTGAAAATTATTAGTTTTGTTCTCTGCTGTCGTGTATCATGGTTACCTCTAATTGAAATGGAGGTGTTCCGAATAGCACAATCAGTTAAGAATCTTGCCAAGTGCCTCATTTGGATAATTTATAGTAGGATTCGAGGCTGATGAGTTCAGAGCCCATACATCCCCAGAGTCCTTAATCTTTGATCATATTTTGTGGTGGGACAATGCTTGATGAGAGCGGAGTTTGAAGATAACTGCTTCCTGCAAATGTATTTATCAAATACCAATGTTCCCAGCAAAGTGATTTGAGATGGGGATTACCTATCACTGGAAATGAACCACAAGGAGTATCTTAATTTGAAGAAAGTACAGGCTTGATACTTTTTAATAAATGCCTGATATTGAATAAAACGTACCACAGCTCTCAAGTTTAAATGACTTTTTTCATCAGAGACAAGTTGAAAGTGGGAAAATGACTAAGAAAGAAATGAAGGAATTAACATCATTGGGAAAGATTCTGCTGAGAAGAGGCACTAAAAATTGTAAAAAAAAAAAAGTTATTCTGGGACCATGTCAGGGACACATTCCTGTCCACCATTCCATGTGCCCTACAGGACTCTTAAATGTGGGGTATGCTGAGCCCGAAACATTTGCAACAGGATCCATTAGGACATGAAAATAAATGATCAAAAAACTTTATTTTTGATCTAACTTTGTCTTATGGAACCTATTTTATAATATATATCATATGTTATTTTAGATTATATATATAGATTATATATGAGTATATCTGTATCTTGCTATAGGTGTGTATAGAGAGAATATTACAATTTTAAAATTACATTACATTACATAACTATGTAATGATAAAATTTTGGTGAATATGGTATGACCATTTCAGTATGACCCATTGCAAAGTGGAGAACAAAAAAGCTATAAATGAAATGAGGAAGCAATAGTCAGGAAGGTCACTAAAATAATCAGAAATATTATAAGTGGAGGGTGTTAAAAGGAATGTTTATTTTAAAGGAGGGCACGGTAATGGTCAATTAATTGAATCCTGCTCAGAAGTCTAGAAAGACAGCAAGTGGACCTGAATGTAGTATCATAGATATTGTCATAAAACTTTCAGTCTTATTAACATGTTAAGTGTTGTGAATGTCATCTCACTCGCCAGTAGGTGTCCAATTTATATTCTGAAACTTTTTGTTTACCTGTAATAAAACATTGAGGGTCATAATATACAAACTATAAGCAGATGAATAAAGAAAATTAAGGAAACAAATAGAATCCAGAGAGCTAGAGGAAAAAAGAATAAGAATTGTTTCGAGAAAGATACCAAAGAAGAAAAATCTTCCCAAAAAATGGAGCTGATGATAGTAATGTCAAATATTACAAAGAAGCCAATAAAGTAAAATCTATTGCATTTACTAAATATGAAACAATATGGTAAATGCCATGTTGTTTTGCTTTGAGCTGTGGGTGGATTATGAGGCAAAGAGTAAGGCCAATTGTATAAAGAAATTTGTCTTCGTTGTTTATATAATTTCAATGCTGACAGTAGGTGCTTATCGGCAAGAAGTTAAAGAGTGAGGATGATGGGGGCTTCCATTTTGCGCAAGGGGTTTAGCACAGTACTATGAAGCATCTGTAGCCGCTGCAGCATAAGTTCGATCCCCCTCCAGGGAGGGGACCCACATGGTGTGGCAGACCTATCTTGCCTGGTGCTCCCCTCAGCAGTGTAGTTCAGTCAATCTGCTTGTTCTGCTCCCCACTCTGTCTCTGGTGAATCCTCTCACCCACCCATACCTCGGGCCTCTAACCTAGTTCTTGTATGCATCAATAAATAAATCTTTTTTTTAAAAATGAGGATTATGGAAGGAGTATAAGTAAAATAGCTAAAACTTTAGAAAAGAGATGCATATATGGATACATTATATCCTAGTAACTATATTATATTAAAGCAATATTATTACATGCTTATTACAATATTATTAGATTGCTTAGTAACCATTTCTTTAAACTCCCTTAATAACTCATGTCCATAGGAGACTCAGCTTGAGGAACCATAGTGTATCAGGAAGAAAGTGTAAAGGTCAATAGGAAGGTAACAGTACACACACACACACGAAATGAACTACTGCTCACGGAAACAAATATACACTAGACCCATAATATTACACATTTCTCAGCAGAGGTAGATGCAATAAACAGATGAACAAGGTGATCAAACATCCAAAGATTTTCTTTTTTCTGCTGCTCCTAACTTCAAGGTAACCAATCTATTCAGTGTAAAAAATCCATTTACTGGGTGTCTGGCTACATATAGTCAACGTAGTCCAAGAAGCTTTGACTTCTCACTTTGCCATTGAAAGATGCATTTTATTAAACCAAGATGTCTTCCCAACACCTATCACACGAATCCTCACATTTGTATTTTTCTCATGTTTAAAACTTTATAAAGGACCAATTTATCAGCTCCCCAAGTTAGGGTGTTGGAAGCCATAGGGAAAGAGAATGTCTTTTGTTTCTTGGCGTAAGTACCCTTTTGAATTCACAACAGTATGTGAGCACGCTTACAGCATTTTCAATATAACATTAGAGTGTGAAAAAGAAAAGGCAGCAATCACCCTGAGAGAAACGCTATTGAGAATAACTGGAAAAAAGTCATCTTCTTCATGGTAAGATTCACAAAGTAATTCCATGGCAGAAAAGTCAAGGTAAATATTTACTCCAAGTTTCTTAGAACCTGCAGGAGGCTAAAACCTTCACTATTTCCATTTTAATATTTATCTCATGCTTTTGTAAATTAGTTTCATGGCCATCATTTCCCAAAGGGTCACTATTTGAGGAAATTGCTGCATTGGGACCATGCTCTGGTGCTGATATGAAATAAAACTTTTTTTTACCTCTTTCAATAAGAAGAAAAATCTCTCCATCAGCCCTTTAGCTGGGGGAAAAAAAAAAAAAAAGCAACTTTTCTGTGTATGTCCTGGTTCCCTCACCAAGAGGTTACATATACTAGCCCCCATGGGAAAATATACACTGTTGAGTTATTTAATTTGCAGGAAAAAAAAATCCCTCTGAAGAAAGTTTCAGAGTGAAGAAGAAGTGGCTAAACCACTGATGAAGTGAAGTTGAATACATAGAAGTATTGTGATTTTTCAGGATCCATTGGCACAGAAATTCTGCAAGCATTTCTGAAACTATGCAATCTGAAAAGAATAGTTTTGCTTTCTATCCCCTCTGCCACCATGCTCACACCCATGAAATTTACCTATATCTATGATAATAGAGCTGCACCTAAGTATTTAGATGTTTATTTTGAATTTTGTCTCTGGAGCAAAATTGTCAATCATACATCAATTTAGAATTCAAACAATGAGTTTATTTTATATTAGATCAAATTGATCTGGGGTGTGAATGAGGTGTGTTTGACTATGTGTAGAAGTCACTTTTCCCCTTTATTAAATTTTGGAATTAATGCAATTAGATTTAGTCATATTCTGGAGAGGGGCAAGTAGGCAGGATAGGGGAATCAAGCTGGCTGAAGCCTTTCCTTTGCTAGAAATCAGAGGTTATGGAGAAAGACATCCAGAGGAATATCTACAAGGCAGCAGCAATAGGACTGTAGAGTAAATTTTAATATATTTTTAACATCTGTATTATGTTTGGTTACTTTTGGTTTTGAGGTAAAAGTTTTAAGATTACAAGTTAGATAAACACAGTACTTCAATTGTGCCATCACCACTTAATATTATTGTAATGCAGAGCATGTTACTTTCTCTCAATGCCCCACCATTTCATTATCAATACAATTGAGATGATAATATCTATTGTATTGAGTTGTCAAGGTCAGAGTAAAATTTGAGAAGCTCATTTATAACTTATAAGTTACACAAATATTAGGGATATTGCATGTTGAAAATTTCAAAATACAGTCTTAAAGATTTTTTTTTTTTACGTTGTATTTATAAAAGAGGTATTTGGATGACTTGATAGCCCAGCACCTTATTGGCAAGAAATCCAACATTTCCTTTCTAAATTTTGACAACAAGGATTCATAGTCTTAAAGGCGGTTGTGTTCTGTTTTTACTTTATAACTGTAGAAGAGCCAGAATTTCTTGCTGTGCCATGATACTGCTATTAAAAATTGATATCAAACAGTCCTCAGGCTTATTTTGGACCTCTGCTGATATCCCATTTAGGTTGCCATGGCTTTAAGGAAGGCAATCTGACTACCTCATACTAAACTCAACCGAGTGCTCTCCACTGGCTGCAGTTCTTAGAAACTCATTATATTTCCTTTACATAGTTTCCATTTTCAGTTTTCTGTCTTCCAAGGTACAACCAGACCCCAGAGACTCCATTCACTTCAAAGTTCACTCTCAACCATTTATCATCCCCAAAATTATTCTATACCCATTTTCAGGAAGAGCCAAATTCAGCCATCTCCAGAAGATTTTTTTTTTTTTGGCATGTCTATCATTCAAAAAAATAAAACAAAGGCAAATAAAACAAAACCCTGAAATTTATTCTCACCTTGCTTGTCATATGCACAGGTTGACTCAATTGATTGTGTATATTAGTTGGGTGATGCGAGAGGCTATAACATGCAAACCCTGGAATCTTAGCAGCTGACCACAACAGATATTTTTCTTTTTCATTTTGTGAAACTCCAGTGTTACTCCAATATCCAATGGTCTTGTGTTTTCTGCCATTGTATTAGGACAGAGAAAAAATATCATCCTTTTAACTTGCCTTCAAATTAATATCACCTATGATCACATTTTATTGATGAAATCCACTCAACTCTTGATTTTGGTAGACATCAAAGAACATTGTCACTGAATATTTATGTTACCATCCTCCAAGCTCTGAAAAAAAAACTGTTTTTTTTTTTTTCTAGAGTAAAATCCTATTATCTACCTTTGCAATGTGTCTACTCTCCCTTTAGGATGTATCCAGAGAAGAGTGAAATCTGTGATTCCAAATTAGTCTATTGAACTTAAATGCAAGTAATGTGGCTTGAAGGAGACCCAGATTCTTGTAAAATTCTAAGTGGAACTCTGGTATTTGACTTTTGAATTTTAGATTGTACACTATGAATGGAAATTGTATTAAAAGTACAAAAGTTAGAGAAGTGCTAATTTTTACCAAAATCCACAATTTCCAATTTTGTGAGAAACACTAAAAGGCACTGCTAATATTTTCAGTCAATCTATTTAAATGAACATGTATTTAATAAAGGGGAACAGAGTTTAAGAGTTTGTGGATATTAGGTGATCATTTTATTCACCATGAATAAACTTGTGTACATAATCTCAGAATCCGCTATCAATTTTGCTCCCTGACTCATCTTGTGATGAACAAACAAGCAGTATGTAGACGCTAACAGACTTCAACAAAAGAAAGCAAATAATAAGCAAAATACGGTTTTGCCTTCTGATGCTTGCATTGCAATTTTTATTTTGTAAATAACTGAGATGCAACCCTTCCAATTCATCTGATACCATCTGCCCCTTTTCTCTTTACATATTCCAGTGTTTTCAGGCTTTCAGATGCTGTGCTAGCTTTTCCCTTACTCCCTCTGCTGGAGCTCCCTTTTCCTCCATCTTGGATTAGTTTATTCTTCTCATTCTTCAAGAGCCTCAAATTTTATATCCCTAATTCTGTTATCTAAAGTTACTTTTGCCCAGACCCACCATTTCTCTAGAATCTTTCCATCAATGTTATCCCATTTATTTCCTTTTTACACTGACATAGAAATCTGAAAGTATTTATGAAATTATAATCTCTGGTTACCTAGAAACATTTCCATTGCTCTAGAAATGCATGTTTCTGGTTTGTTTGTTTTTTTTATTCCCACTAACATGAAACTAAATTCTTGTTAATAAAGTTCTACATCACACTTCCCTAGGTGACCATAAATATACCCAGAATATTTAGAGAAACCCTTCCCTTTTTTTCCTTGACCTTAAACTGCAAATTACAATAAAATTTTAAGAGCAAACTGAATGCCTCTGGATGGATGAAAGAATATGGACTGTGGGAAGAAAATCTTATTTGGGCTTTTTTATGAAACCAAATGAAGCTTGAGCTTTATGACCACTTCCATCATCCTTACCGGCTTATATTTTCTTCATTAACAGAAAATCTCCCTCCATTTATGTAAGCTTCAGGTGTCACGAAACCTGAGTCTGCTCCCTATAGTAACCTCAGAAGGATGATAGAACTAAACACTGTGTTTTACACTAGAGAAGCCGTCCTTCTAAGTCTCATTTTCACTTGGGAAGCTTCAAATTAAAATGAATAGTGACAACTTGCTTGTTCTGATGTCTCTGTCAGTGGAGGGATGTTTGACACTACTATGGTGATGTTTATCCTAAAGAAAAGAAGACTATATAACCACAATGTCTGTGTGTAAAAAAATTGATGGATGGTCATGCAGAAGTAAGGTGCAATTTATTTTGTTAACTCTGAAAGAAGGAATTAGAGAAGGGAACAAGGAAGGAAACAGGGTCACTGGGATTTGACTATGTACACATTACATTTCTTCATTTCTTCTTGCAGAGAAATGCATGGTAGATATTGCATTTCTTTATTCAGAAAGATTGACTCTTTTTTCTCGAGGTCACTTATCTACTAAGTGGTCCAACAGAGACACTCAGTTTTGTACGACTCAATTCTTACAGGCACAATAAGTACCCTATGGAATGTGTTCTGTTAGTATTATTCACTTCAGAAAACAATGCTGATATGTAGTACTGTTACATTTATGTTTTTAATATTGAGATGATATGCACATACAGAAATTTTGTGAATTATTATAAAGACATATTATGAAAATATTCTGTGTATTTTGGCTACATCAACTAGATAAACAACCAAATAGGCAAATGAAAGAGAAACACACCCTCAAGGCAGATGTGGACACATAAATTACCTTTCTATGGAAGACATGGGGAAAAATTCTGTGTACACTGCAATGCCACCTGTGGCCTTGAGAGAACCATTCTGAAGAAAGATAGTGGAAATAAGACTGGGTTGTAGAATTTGGATGGCAATGGCAGGGGTGGGAGTCTTATGGTTAGAGGAGAGAAAGCTGCTTTGGAAAGAGAGACAGAGGGAGCAATATGAAAAAACAAACTCACAATGAAAGGAATCAAAATAAAATAAAATGAAGCTCTTCCATTATTTTAAGTCCCAGAAGAAGCATGCGAAACAACTTGCTGTCAGAATGAAACCCTGAGTGTTCCCATCAGAACTAAGTTACATTAAACAGGAGCAGCTCTCGTGGTATTATGCTGCTGTCATTTCTTGGTAAATCCGTGTCATTAGCATTGATTTCTCGAGGAGAGATTAAAAGAGGTTTAGTTAGGAGAGTAAGGCAGGAGTGGATATTATCCAAGCCAATGCAGCTCTGGGTCTCAAAGATGACATTTTCCTCTCTGCTTCATTAACTTGCAGAGCTTGTTGAGCTTTGGCTGTTTCTAATTAATTCTTTTACTGGCTTTTTTTGAATGTGTATCATCGCTGGCAAACCATATAAAATGAAGAAATCTCTCTAAGGTTTTACCCTTTTAATTATTATTTTTATTGCTTAAATGAAGCTCCAGAATTGCAAATGTTGACATTTTGGTTTATTCTAGTCATTAGAGTTTTCAAAGGGGGGGGGAAAGAAAAGAGAAAGAGGAGGAGGGGAGGGTATGGACAAGGAGTGGGAAGCCCAGGAAATGAGGTGAGGATGGCTCTCAATATCGGAAACAAACACTAGAAAGGGAAAACAAACAGGTCTGTCAAAAGTGACCTCCATGATGGTTTTGCTCTTTTAAGAAAGAGCAAGAAATGAAACATCATTAGAAGTAATTCCTAGTGATCGCTTACAAGAGCCCGTACTCAGAAACATAGGACTCACTGCTGTCTGCACCATTTGCTTTTATTTCAGCAAATAGTTCCTAGAAAATATGGTACACAGGATGTTTTGTTTGCTTGCTTGAATTTAGATAAAATGAATAAGCAGAATAACTTTAGGAAAAGAAAGCTTCATCAAAACAAATTATGTAAATTTGCTTTGGGATTCAAAGTGCAACTTCTCAGAAAATGCAGCTCTGCCAGCCTCCTAAGCCTTTTTCAGCCAATATTAATTGATCAGCTATGTAAAAAATACAGTGTTGGACGTGTATATTAATGTTGGAGGATACGTTAGGTGTTGTTTAAGAGGAGTTCCAGAATAATCAACCTTTTGTTATTTTACATTGTTTGTGATAAAACATTCAAATAAAATATAACACATACTGTTCAAATAAAATATAACTCTATACTAAACCAATAGTTTCCTTCCCCCCCTATTAAAAAGAAGTCCATTTTTGGAGCTAGGAAAATTTTTCTTATAGAAATGTGTTTTGTACATGGTGTTTTAGTTCCCAAGTCGCTCACAAAAGTCTATTTAAGTCATAATGTAGTTGAACTACTGTAACATCCTAATAGTACTATGGAAACTAAATACAAAAGATAGCAACGTTTCTATGAGCTAATGCGTTCTGAATTTAAATTTGCTTCTTTAGGAATGAGTGTGAGGGGAATTATCTTAACTCCAAGTCTATAGGGCCCCTTTTATTTGTACTAGGAGCTTCAGCATGGCAGGGCTGTGGACATGTGAAAGTAGGTATGGTGGCATAGTGGGAAGTCGTGAGAGCAAGATGGGGAGTCTTGAGGAACTGATGCCTCTGTTCAGTCTTAATCGCTGGGACCATGGCTCAGCCTGGCCAGCCTATGTTGGGAAGTTGGTATCCTTCCCTCCCTCCCTCCCTCCCTCCTTCCCTCCCTCCCTCCCTCCCTCCCTCCCTCCCTCCCTCCCTCCCTCCCTCCTTCTCTCCTTCCCTTCCTTCTTTCATGTCTTCCTTCTTCCTTTCTTTTTTATTGAGATAATATTTGTTTACATCACTGTATATCATTCAGCAGTACAGGATCTTCACATGCATGTTAAAATATGACACCTACCACCAAACACCCATTGTCCTCCACAATAGTTCATGGGACACCCTTCCCACTTTTCTTTCTGCCCTTACTCTCCACTTCAGATATCATTAATTCTATAATTAGACTCTGTCAATTTGTTTTGTTTCTCTATGTTCCACATATAGGTATCATCATCCAGCATTTGTCTTTTTCCTTCTTATTTCACTTAGACTTATCCCTTCCAGTTCCATTCATGTTGTCACAAACAGCAGAAGTTCATCTTTTCATAGCTGTGTACTATGCCACTGTGTATATTTACTATATCTTTGTAATTCACTCATTGGTTCTAGAGCTCTTAAGTTGTTTCTATAACTTGGTTATTGTACATAGTGCTGCAATGAACATAGGAGTGCACATATACATTCAAATTATGTTTGTATTTTTAATTCTTTAGATAAATACTTAGGAGTGGGATTGTTAGATCACATGGAAATCTATTTTTAATATTCTCAGAAACATGCTTACTATTTTCCATAAGGGCTGGAACATTCGACATCCCCACCACTGTGAGGTGCAAGAGGGCTCCTTTTTTCCACATACTACCAACACTTACTTGTTGTTTCTGGTGTTTTTGAGGATGGCCATTCTCACAGGTATGAGATGGTAGATGTCTCACTAGTTTTGGTTTGTATTTCTCTGATGATAAATAATGATGAGCAATTTTTTCATGTGTTTGTTGGTTATCTGTATGTTTGTTGTTGTTGTTGAAATATTTTTGTGAGTTCTTTCTAGATCTTGCATATCAACCCCTTGTCAGATATATAATGTGCAATATTTTATCCCTTCAGTAAGGTGACTTTTTGTTTTAATGATAGCTTGTTTCATTGTGCAGATACTTTTTAGCTTGCTATAGTCCCATTTGTTTATGTTTTCTTTTGTTTCACTTGCCATTGGAGACAAATCTAGAAAGTCATCTTTGAAGTCAATGTCTTGGTGCCTTGTCTTCTTTTTCTCAATGCTTTTTATGGTTGCAGGAATTACATCCAAGCTATTAATCCACTTAGAGTTAATGTTTGTATATGGTGTGAGGTAGTAGTCTAATTTAATTCTTTTTCATATGACTGTCTAGTTTTTCCAATGTTATTTATTAAAGAGACCTTTCTCTAGTGTGTACTCTTGGCTCCTTTGCCATAGATTAACTGTCCATATGAGTGTTTATTTATTTCTGAGCTCTTAATTCTGTTCTATTGGTCTATGTCTCTTTATTCTATGTCTTAGATTGTTTTGATTTGTATACCCCCAATGAAAAGAATAAGTATTTCTTTTTGCTCTCTCCCAGAGACATTTCTCTTATTTACCACATTTATTTTAAGAATTTTTAAAGATTTTTTTCTCTTTTAAAATATTAAGTGAAAGCAAGGAAGATGTAGAAGAGGCTCTTTCTTTTTCTAATTCCTTACCAATCTTCCCTCCCCTCAGTACCATTTTATACATTGCTACTTAGAACCTAGAAAAAAGTAAAAATCTATGTAGAATAATTTATATTTCAAAGAATAAACATAGTTGGTCATACCTTTTCTATCCAGAAAAATGAGAATATAGTAATATATTAAAAAATGACATTTATTGATTGAATATTTTCTGTCAAGTGGTCTTTCAGGTAATTTCTATGTGCTAACTCATTTAATCTTCAGAGAGATTGTAAAAGCACAATTAGTATCCCTTATGTACAGATAAGAAAGCAAAACACTGTTTAAGATCACAGAGCTCATCACTTAGGTGATGAGTTGATAACAATTGCTTCAAAAGGGATGGAGTCCAAGAATAGTGTTGAAGAGACTAGGGTGCCCCAGAGGATCACAGTACCCAGAATATTCTTGCTAATGATTTGTCATTTCCCTTTTGCCTCTCTTTTGTTCTAGTCATTCATCACTGGTAGTAATCTGAATTAACTCTAGAATCTATCAAGATCAGTTAGATGAATTTCAGAGTGCTTCCTCAGGTATGTAAGAAATTATCATTTTCTTATGTTTCTCTAACTCAACTTAATTTCTAAATATGCTCTCCCATCTCACTAGATTTTGGAAAAAATTGCTTAGTTTTTTCTTGGAATTATTTCAAAGTGTTAGAGGATCTGAGACATGGTAGTGTCTTCTGGAGAATTGTTAATATGCCATTTTCTGTTCATATAGTAGATCACCTCAGAGAAATCCCTTATCCCTTATTCCTTATCAGCTTCCCAGGTTCTGTGCTGTCTCAGGTCTTTGCTTGGGACTTGGGAATTGCGAGTGAGCCTGAAAACCTGTGTCCAGAACCCATTCTAGCTATGGGATCTTAATAAATTAGTTATGCTCTTGTATACAGAAACTAATGTTTAATTACACTGTGAGGCTTCCAGAGCTTTTCTTCCTACTTACACCCAGTTTGGGAAAGCTTCCTCTAATGGAAAGGAGTCCAGGTGGATTTGTTTTTCATATTTGTTCTTACTACTTCTTCCAGACCATGCATTCAACATTTGATGCTTGAAAATGTTATACCTTCTCTGAAAGATATAACATTTTGAGCAAACAATAACAAAAACAGAACAAACAAACAAGAACCCAGAAATACTGGTAGGATACTCCAGCCTTCCTCTTCGACGATGATAGATTCAGAGAACCGAGCGAAGGGAAAGAGAAAGGAAAAGAGTGAATAAAAAAGGCAAATAAGGTATAATTTTTAATATTTTATAATGTTTTCCAACCTAGGCATGAAAAGGAGGGGTTCCCAGGCAAAAGGGAAAAGTCAGGGCAAAGGAGATGGAGGGAAGTCAATCCCTTATGGTACCAATGGTAGATAATAGTGATTTCAACAAGCATCACATCTACAAGGAAGGCGCTGATAATCCCTAGCCATTAGGTGAGGAATGGCTGGAATGGAGAGACTGAGTGGTGGAATTAAGGAAGGACACAAGGCTTTCTCTGTGTTTTTAAAAGATAAGTAGGATTTAGAAAAAGTAATAACAAGAAAATGGAAAAGTTAGATAGCAGACTCTATCCAGCTAAGTATAAACACTTGGAGTTACAAACATTTAATTTGGCTGGGGTCAAGTACAGCCCACCAGGGGGGATAACAAAGTCAAACTAGCACTAGTAGATGAACACAGGATCCAGACTTATGTTCCTGAGATTGTTATGCCAAAAACTGATTATGAGAATTTATGCATGTAGGTCAGGTTTCTCCTATAGCACATTGAAGTTGTGCTGCTGGATCCATTTGTTCCCATCTACTTCTGCAAGTCTGTGTGTGGTACTGAAAAAGTTGATCCACCATTCAGATATTGGGCATGGAGATTGTCAATCTGTTCAACTGGGAATTAGAAAATGAACATATTATATGCTCCATTCACTCAAGGGATTTACCATCTCAAGCTAAAAATTACCATTACAAGTAAACATTCAAAGAAGCAAAATATTGTTCTCTTTGCTTTTCTGCCTTGATTTCCAATGTCACCATTTTCTTCGATGACTCTAGGTTTAAGTCATAAAATGTATTTTTCAGACAACACCTCTCTAGCTTTCTCCTTCCCCATCTCTGTGAAATTAGCACCAGTGAGACAGAAACCATGATTACAAGTGCATGGATGACACAGTGTTTGTGGGGGGGGGGAGGGGAGGGGACCTGGTCCAGCTAGTGTTGCTGTTGTAATGAACCAGTTCCTTAAATGCAGAAGTGGTACACGGAGTATTTGTTTTGTTTCTACACAGAACAAGTTAATTTTCCAGTGTTACTGAATGGTTCAATTCTAAAATGTTTACTTCTACTTTTCTCAGATTGGGGTTCCATTACTTAGCCCCCTCTTAATAAAATCTAAGAGTTCCAAACTTGAAATTTCATGTGCCCTTTTCTTTGCTGTTTTATGTAGTTTCTTTCAAGTACTGACAACTTATAAAGAGCTCATCCTATCTATCTTTTTTTTCAAAGAAACAAATAAAATGACATGAGGGGCTTGTCAAGAGAGGAGAAATCTTCAACTTTATTCAAAAATATTTCTTACTAAGAGATTTGGGAATTTGGCTTATTTATTTTCCGTAAGTGTATTTTCATTTTTATTTATTTAATTTGTGCCTCCGCTAGGGGCACAAAGGAGAGTTAGAAAGGAGGATGAGTCTGATTTGCACTTGGATTTGTCCTTACATAACCATCAGGTGGTCTGGCAAAGGATGATTCTGAGTTTGAAGGAATGCTGGAAAGCAGTCATCCGGAAGAAAATAAATTGGAAATTAAAAAAAGTCTGGTTTTTTGCCATAGCGGTTTTTTGAGTCAAATGTCTTTGACTTTCATGAAGATCATATTGAATAAATACAAAAATGATCCAGTGTTTATGAGCGTTTGGGTTTTGGAGGAGAGAGGCAGAGTGGTGACAGAGTGGGTAGAATTTGCTGGGAGTAAAACTTCTTCCAGGCAGGTGGCTAAATCTTGACCAACTGCCAAAGCACTTAACAGCAGCCACTGTGGCTCAAGGCACTCTTCCATGCTTTTAATTTTTTCCAGACTGAAATACCTTGAGCGAAAGAAGCTGCCAGCAACTGCCATCAAGGGAGGGTTGCATAAATGACAGAAAGAGGCTGGAGATGTGTCTGAGCCAGGTGAGGCCATAGGTGGGCCTTCTGATTATGGAGATGCATCAAGGAACAAGGTGAATGGGGTAGCTACAAGCATATGAGCATCTCAGGAATTACAGGATCTGTTCTTCACAAAGGTGACTGAGAGTGAAATCCTAGTAATCTTTGGAATAGGATCACACCCACTAGCCCACTGGAATTATCCCACTTCCTGGTATATATTTATAGATATTGAACATTGATTGAAATGATGAAATAAGATCCAACTGGAGTCAAAGTTGATTAGATGGCACCAGTAAGCAGAATTAAACTGGGTGAGGGAAGGTGTCATTACGAGCTTCTCTCAGAAGCCGTAATGCCAACTCTGGAGCTCTGACTTCTAGTACCACTGCCCCTTTATCTGGACTGGGACTTTGTATAGGCCAGGTAGCTTCTCTGGACCTTGGTATCTTCACCTGCTGAACAAGCAAAATTAATCACAAGGAATGATTAGATAATGTGTAATATAACTTTTAGGTGTGACACTGTTTGACTATTGCTTTTGTTTGTTTTTAGGAGATTTTTCAAAATGACAGCTGTTCAGGAAGGAAGGATAGGAGGAGAATGTTAAACACATTAAAAATAATACATAAATGCAATACTCGTATGAAAAGCTGTGATCAACAAGATTACCTGTCCATGGGTAGAATTAAGTTATTATAAAATATATACCTACCTGACTCTTCATTAATATTAAGATTGACCATTTCTTTTTAAGTTCAAGCAACATATAATTTTGCCTATAAATGTGTCATGACAAAATGAGTCTCAAGGAGGAACAGCTTTGAGAGTGATTATTTAGAGTGAGAACCAGAACTTGTATCTCTACTTGTTCTTTTTTTTTTTTTTTTTTGATTTATTTTTTTATTCATACAAGAACTGGAGTACAGGCCAGAAGTATGGGGGGTGAGAGGATCCACCAGAGACAGAGTGGGGAACAGAACAGGCAGATTTGACTGAAACACATTGCTGAGGGGAGCAGTGGGCAAGGCAGCAGAGGTCTGCCGTACCATGTGGGTAACCTTCCTGGTCAGTGGCAGGGATCAAACTCGTGCTGCAGTAGTTGCGGTTTGCTTCATAGTTCATTGTTTAACCCACTGCGCGACCAGCGCGGGCCCTATCTCTACTTGTTCTTTACCTAGAAGAGCACTTGTCAAGAATCTAACTCCCTTGGGTCTTCCTCTTTATCTGACTACTGATGAGGCTTATATGAATTGGATTCATATCCACATAGACTGACTAAAGGAAAATCTTAGTACATAGCTTGGAACAGGCATTCATTCAACATGAAATAAACAATATCTTATTTTACAGAACTAAGAAAGTATAATGAAAGCTAAATATATGTCCACTAAGGTAGTGTAACTGTGGGTTTTCGGAGAAATGTTCAGACCTAGACTATTCTTTGCTTAGTTTCTCAAAGAAATTGCTTTACCATGTGACTAATAATTTCCCAAATATCACAGTCCAACAACTCATAGGCATGCTGGAGGTGTAAATAAAGGATAACCAAATAATATTTGAAGTCTATTTGGAGAGGTGGGCAATCCTCATTGGAAATACAGATCAATAACATGATATTGTAGCAAACGCCATGTTCCTGAATTAGGATATGAAGTTCAAGACCTTGACCTTGAACATCTCAATATTTCTGAGCTGCTGTTCTTTTGTTGTTGTTAAAAAATAAGGAAAGCTATGTTATAAAACTTTATGGATTTTTTAAATTTTAAAATTATCAAATGCCTATAATCCAGAATTGAATTTATAGTACAACATATTAGATTGAAAGGGGGTATCATATAGCTTAAAATGCCAGGAACATTTGAGACTATAGAAGAGATTACACAGGCAGGATTGGATCAACCTATAATGAAGAACCTGGAATACCTGCATGGTTTACTTAATTTTATACTCCTCCAATTGGTATATAGAGAATTGTTAGGAGGGAAAAGTAAATTTGAAAGACTAAAGACAATGTTAATTACTAGAATAGTCAAATCCTTTTGCCAATCTGTTTCTCACATCACTCCCTGAGATTGGACTCTGTTATAATTTCTATCTATAGATCATAGACCAGGGGAACTTTTCCAAATATCTCAAAACAAGTTAAGTGTCATAGTCAAGACTTGAAATCAACCTCACAATGAATTAAAAATTCAACTACAGGGGCCTCCCCGGTGGCACAGTGGATTAAACAATGCACTATGAAGCAAACTGCAGCCACTACAGCATGAGTTCTATCCCTGCTGCCGGCCAGGGAGGGGACCCACATGGCACGGCAGACCTCTCCTGCCTCGCCTGCTGTTCCCCTCAGCAGTGTTTTTCAGTCAGTCTGACTGTTCTGCTCCCCACTCTGTCTCTGGTGAATCCTTTGACCGCTCTGGACTCTGGCCTGTACCCCAGCTCTTGTATGTATAGAGAAATAAGTTAAAAAAAAAAATTCAACTACAAAATTACTTTGACAATCCATATAGTTCAATAATTTTTGCTTAAAACTAAAGACAGATTTAGGAGAAATGTTTTGTAAATATATAACTAAAATTCCCTTTTGTAAATTGCCTAATTTTTTCTTTGTCTGATATAACCTAATGAGGAAATTCCCTAGAAAAGCAGTATCACTGACAAAATATTTTCTTTGACTTCATTCTTTTTTTTCACAAACGATTGTCTTTCTTCCACAGTAACATTTTCCCTATATCAGGTCCTAACACCTAGCAACTATTTTCACTCTGCCAACCAATAATCTGCATGTCAATACCCCTTTACATCCTAAATTCCACAGGAAGTAAATTCTATGAATGCATCATTGATCTGCTAGCTTTGTCATCTAGGTACCTCCAATCTCAGTGCAAATGTAGATCTCTCTCTTGTCCTGTTTCAATGTCCCCAGACACATAATTGATGTTCAGTGGTTCATTTGACATTAATTTGTATTCTAACTACTGTCATATTGTAACTAATTTTATATTATTCCTTGCATGTGCACTAATACAATCTTTAGACTTAAGTCCCATTTTGTACCTTGTGTGGAACTCAACATTTTTTGCTTTCTTAATTGATGAATTATTTGTATGTTCCCCATATTTGTCTCTAAGGTGGAGCTAGAATATGAAAATATGAAGTAAATACTTTTAAGAATGTTCATATCAATATAGCCATGTATTAGATTAATATTTCCCTGAGACTCATAACACCCAAAGTCATTTTGACGCAGGTCATTATATTACTTCTAAGTCATATCTGAGCTTTATTAAAGAGAATCTAAGGTGACGTATACCTTCAAGAAATTTACAGTTAATTTGTGAATAATTTCTGATTAGAAATCATAAATAACAGTTTACAAATATCAGTCATGGTAGGTAAAAAAAGGATCAAATGTTATATCCTGAAGAACCAGCATAGACTCTGTGATTTTTGATCAAAAGAACTTGGTGGGAGTGACACTGAGTTAGTTTATGAGTGTGGGTTTTAAGAGACAGGAAGCTTACGTATCATATCTATTAAATACTTGAGTTTGAACCTCCTAGAGGAGGTCCAGTTAGCACCACTAATTGGCTCATGTAGAGGAAGTAAGGTTCTCCTTTGAAAGGTACAACTGGTAACCAGCATCTATGAAGGCCATGTGAGTGAGCCCTCTTGGAAATGATTTTCCAGCCCTAGTCAAGATACCTGAAATGACACTGGGAGGACCACAGACAAATAACTGTAGTGCATTTTTAAAGTTGGTATTTCCAAGCCTAAATTGAAACTTTTCTCTTTTCCATTTATAAATGGTCTTAGGAAGATCTCTTCCAATCCTGTGACTTCAGTTACATGATCATGTTGATGTTATTTATATCTATGTTTTATTCTAATGCTTGTGCCTTTGGCCATACATAAGGATTCCTTCTGATTATGTCTACTTGTGTTCCTCAAAAGCATATTTAAGTCCTTTCTCAGCAAATGCCAGCCCTACCAAACATGTTTCTCATCCAGTATTCCTTGTCTAAATGATGACTTCACCATCCAATCTGACATATATGTTAAGAAATTAATCGGAACCTCTGCAACATATAATGTGTTTCAAGTTCTTTTGGCATTTCTTGCTGATTATATCTTTCATGCCTATACCAAGTTTTCTATTCCCATAATTACTGAAAATATTTCACACCTTTGTATTTCTAGTGTGAACTATTAACCTGCCCAGTTAACTAGCCTTTCTTTTTATTTTTCTTTTTTCCAAGCCATTTCTATTTCCCTGCTAGAAAAATTGTACTAAATGATGACTTATCAAATCACTTCCTTATTCAGACATGCCTCATAGCATCCATGCTAAATTCTAAAATCACTGCATAAGCTCCCAAAACTTTAGGACCTCGATATATTCCAACCTGAACCAGTTATTGAATGCTGTGTTATAAACAACCCCAAAATTATTCACTGTAGACAATAAAATCCTTTATTTTCCTTATAAAATGCCTTTTTTGTAGAGTTCAACAGACACAAATCATCTCTGTTCCCTTAGTATCAGTTGAGGCAGCTCAAATACTGGTGATTGGATTGATCTGAGGGCAGCCCCACTTCCACATTCACCCATTGGTCAGTGTTAGCTGTTGGCTGGTTAGACTTACATACTGCTGGCAGTCAGCAAGAATAGTTACTCATGAATGTTCCAAGTTTCTATTTGACTTTCTAATATCATGGTGGAAGATTTCAAAGGAAAAGAGAGACAACTGGGATCTGTGGCCTTATTTGGAACCTAGCTTTAACAGTCACATATTGGGGTGGGGGAGGGGCTTCCTGGTGGTGCAAGGGGTTAAGTCTTAACACTTGCAGTATCATGAGTTCCATCCCAGGCCAGGAAGCTGACCCACATGATGCAGCAGACCTCTCCTGTTTCCTGCACTGCTCCCCTCAGTAGTGTATTCAGTAGATTCAGTGTATTTCAGTAGTCTACTTGTTCTGCTCCCCACTCTGTCTCAGGTGAAGTCTTTCACCTCCTGTATCTCTGACCTACACCCCAGCTCATGCATGCATAAGTAAATAATTCTTTAAAAAATTGCAAGCACTTTTAAAAAAGTCACGTATGGTTCTTCCCTATACACTATTGCTTGGAGTAGCTACAAACACTCCCAAGTTCAAGATGTGGAAAATTTTCTTAGTGAGATAATGTAAGTTTCTGGAAAATGAGGTGGGACCCGAAATAAAGCTGTTACTATTTTGGAAAATCAAGTCTGACACATTGTTTGACACACTGTGTAATATATTTCTACTTTACTCACCTTTCAAATTAATTATAATTTCCAAATTCGTTAATATGTTTGGTATATTTTCCTCTGTGCATGTTCATATATTTGAGTGGAACGAATGTCAGTTACCCTTTTATCTCCAGTTCATACTTCGGGATTAAGTTTAGCTGACATTTCATCTTAAACACTCTCTCTAAAGTCCTAGCCTCCTTTAGGATCCTTCCTCTGGGCTTTTTAACATGGTTTAAAATCATATATTCTATCTGTTTTCTCAAACATTGTATTGTACTTACTTGGGTGTTCATCTATCTTCTCTGCTAGATGCTAAGCAACTTGAAACAACTGGTAGAGTTGTAATAACTAACAGTTAAATATTTAATCACTAGGACCAAAAAGATGCCTTGGGGCTCCATTGCTAAAGACTTTGAATGTCAGACTAGGCTTTGGAATGTATCCTAAATAAGTCTAATAAATCCTTGTCTTCACTAGTTTATAATGGGTATTTGTTTTCTAGCATTAATCAAAGAAGGGATATAAAATTAACTTGTTAAAATAATATGAAACTAGTCAAGGGTGGAAGGTAAAATGTTCTCTGATGATCCATAAAAGGATAATAACTCTTAGAAATATTTTTAGGTAGCTAGAGAAAAAGATTGGAGCATGGGATCTACTGTAGTCTTATGACACCACTAAGCATTCTGCCTAAAGGACTATTGTAACATTGCAGAGATTTAATTTCTAAACTGAGCAATTCCTGACCTGATTTTGTGGAAGTTGATGAGTCACACATGCATAGATTTAGAGGCTTTACTAGTGTGGGTCATTTGTAATGCACAATGCTTGCAGTTTAAATTAGCATGACTTTTACAGATCCCTTAATATGCATAATCTGACCCAATATTGAGATGGTCTTTAGAAAGATAGAGAGTTAAGGGGAAAAATATATGAAGTGATTTTAGAGATTTCCCAAGTGCTAGCAGACTAATTTGAAAGGCCTTCACTGAATTCTGATCAGAACCTCTCCAAATCTCATTGTCACACCTGTATTTGGCCATCTGGCTACTCTATTTTAATATCTCCCAACCATGATTCAACAATGAGGGTGTCAGAGTTGAGCTCAAAATGATTGTACCCTTTAAAAAATGTAAACAGCCAGATAAGGCCTGAGAAAAAATGGAGCAGACTTGATATATGTCTGACTTGATTAATATTTTCTATCAGAGAATAAGTGAAAATTTCAAATGTATTTTTTTTTAAAGATTTATTTATTTATGCATACAAGAACTGGGGTACAGGCCAGAGGCGTGGGGGGGTGGTGAGAGGATTCACCACAGAGAGCGGGGAGCAGAACAGGCAGATCAACAGAAGTACACTGCTGAGGGGAGCAGCGGGCACAGCAGGAG